>PTEX01000009.1:2498253-2846005 GCA_003342815.1 Eudromia elegans
TAAGATATTTTTAGTCTTGTGATCTGGAATGTCTGCAGGTGCTACTCAATAACTCTTCATTAAAAGACGCCATTAAGATCAAGAAAGTTTCGTGATCAGGAAAGAATCCTGAATTCAGGAAGGTTGCACTTTGCTGATGTCAGCTGTAGCTTCTGAAAATCTTTTGAATGTCTGAATTATTTTAACAGGTCTAGATATATCCCTTATGAAAGACTATATTTACTTAATTATATGTTTATATTTAATAATTATCTTTAATTATATAATGCCTCATCTGCTTCTTTCTTGATAACTTTTTAAAGAAGTCTGAGTAGGTTAAATTATTAATCACATTCTTGCTTAAATTAGTCAAATTTCTTTATAATGATCAAGTTTTTAAGATTTGTCTGAGTATGCAGAATGGCAGTCATGTTTTTGCTTCAGATATTTAGTGTGTTACTTCACTAGAACACAACACATTCATACTCAATATATAGTACCATTAGAAAATAAAATGACCCATGTAACTTGTTTCTTTGCAGTAATTTCCTATTATTTCTTGCTGTGCAATTGATGCACTGAAATTTTGAGATCTGAGTTTGGTAGGAATATATGGAAACATTTAATAATGTTTCCATAGTGTTATCGRTATTTGACTTCTCAGTGACCCTGAACAGAACAAGGTATTAATCTCATTAACAGAAAAATGAGTTTTCAAATTCAGGTTACATTTATGTCAAAACTGAGCTCCTGTTTTCTGTTTTGTTTTAGAAAACAAAACAGGCTAGCTGCTGCAGTGGAATCATACTCTTATTAGCAACAAAACTTAACTAAAATGTTGCACTAAGGTGTTGGCAACCATTACTATTTTATGTTTAATTTTGTGTTTAAAATCTAAACCAAAGCTGCAGTGAAAGTTTATTTTGAAATATATTTAAAATTTTTGAATATATGGTAACTGCAGTATTAGAGTCATCAGTTTTCCTGTGGGACTGTATTTTAGAAATGATTGGTCTTCTCAGGAATAAGAAACTGCTTCAATTTTCATTAATCTGAGAGTTCTACATGGCAGTTATGTTATCTAAAGCAAAGTATGTGTGGCCCATTATAGAATAATTTATTTACTAGCTATTGAATAATTATGTTTCTCTATCTTCCAGACTGTTCGTTAAGGATGTATGGCTCCTGTTTAACTAGGTTTGCTTTTAAAACAAGTGATGTTAACATTGATATAAAATTTCCCACTAAGGTGAGTAGATATTCACTTGTTTTAACTAGGCGTGCTCTTTTAAATCTAGCCCATTAACATTTATTTTTCCTGCCTTGTACACATCCTCTGTTGGGACATACTGTGCCATAATAACACAAAGCACATCTTCAGCTTGGTACCAGCTGTGTTATGAGTCAGGTTGCCAAAGCTTTTTATTGCTTATGAGAACTTTAAATCTGTTTTTTTTTTTTTTTTTTAATCCTAAAAAATAAATTATCCTATTTTTTACCATAAAAAAGAACACTGAGGCAGTATGAGAAGATTGACTGCAAATAAGTGTGCTTTTAAGTGCTCAAGATTAAAACAGTAAAATCTTGTAGATCTTTTTTCCTATCTTTGTTCTTGTTTGTTTATTTTTATTGAACCGTTGGCTTATAATTGTCAATTTTCCTTTTTACATTGTAGTCAATTCCAAGTAGCAGTCCCAGTTCATAACTTCCTGTGGCACAAAATTCCTCAAGAGTGGTGTAGCTTAAGCTGTAAACATTGAAGTTTTTGATTCATTTTTGGTGTGGGATACAATCAGCATACTCTTGTTAAACATACCCAATTGCTGAAGTTTTTTTCTTTTTTTTGTGGACTGTGTGTGTTTCGGTGGAATTCTAAACATCTGTTTTGGGTGCATATTTACATAGAATATTTTGAAATGATACTGCAGTTAGGAAGCAAAACTGAGTCCATTTTCAAACAAGCACATGTTAGATTTACCATGTCATTTGACCTAGAAGCTCAAAGATAGTACTAATTTTTAGCTTTTCCTTTAACTATTTTACAACTTTTCTTGAAGCATCAGTTCAGAAATGTATGGTTGATTTCTGGAGAGAGAAGAAAACACATTTTAAAATATTAACCTTTAAAAATCTTTGGGGAAGTAAATTGTGCTGTTAAAATCTAAATTGTTTACTGTTGTATATTTCTGATGGCGTATGTTGAAACTGTTTAATATATAGCAAGCATTGTTTTTACTGTAGTTTCATGGTAACAGATTTCATAAAGCACATATATTAACTAGAAAGACTGCAGGCTAAAGAAAAAAGCTGGCTTATTAGTTAATACCTCTTTTCATGGTGCAGGCAGGCACAGTTAATGTTTTCATTAATATTGATAAGTGGTTTCACCTCTGTTTCAAATAAACAAAACCCCATAATGTTACTAACTGTGCAGTGTAAGTATTTTTAAACCAAGTACAAATAAAATGRGTTTTAATAATATAATCTCTTATAATCCTATCATTTCAGATGAGTCAACCAGATGTTCTGATACAGGTGCTTGAAATCCTAAAGAACAGCGGTAAGCTATTTACATCACTTGCATCTCATTTCTATTTAAATAAATAATTATTTGAGCTCTTGCGTTGTTCAGCGTTCCTGCATGGTACTAATGGTGAGAATCGAAAGTAACCACAGTAGTATCCCTTAATAGTGCGATATGCTGCGCTTGGAACTTGCCTTGTTTTGTAAATAGCTGATACAAATGTAATAGTTTAGAAGATAMAACTGGGAAAACTATGAAAGACTTTTAAACATAATGTGTGTTTTTCTTGTTACTTAGCTGTCTACTCAGACGTGGAGTCAGATTTCCATGCCAAAGTTCCTGTTGTCTTTTGCAAAGATGTTAAAAGGTACATCTTATTGAAAAGGATTTTTAATGAGATACCATTTTCTCCTGTGCTTGTTCATAGTGGCTGCTTGCCTTCACTGCCAGCAAAAAATATTACTGTTACATTTATCCAGCTTTCATGTCAAAGACCAATAGCTCGTACACAAGAAGTACAATCCAGAAGGAAAACTTAACTTTATTTTTGTGCTTGCACTAAAATGTATTCATAGAGCCTGTTGAATCTGACAATTCCCACTCTATTATAGTTAAATATGGAAAAAGTAGAATGGTTCTCAGACAATATTTAAAAATTCTGCCACTAGTTTAATCCAATGTTTTAAAAATATTATATGAGTCACACCTCATCCAACACTTGCAGTAAATTCCTAACAGGTAGTAACCTCTAAAAAGAAATGTGTTTGCTCTGCTCTGTGATGATCCACACTGCAGTGACTATGGTGTAGGTGTTACTGGTCACTCTAACTTGCATTTAATTATTTTTTTAATACAGAAAATACACTTGGAGTTGGAGAATTGTGTAAAATTGCAGAACTAAATATAAAAATACAAATAATAATAATAATAAAATAAATATAATATAAACTATAATAATAAGAAAATATAAATAAAATTCCAGAACTAAATATAAAAATAGCAGAACTAAAATTTGGAGCAAATTTATATGACATTTTGTGTTTTTAGCTGTGGTAGACTTCTGTAACTTACCGATCCAGCTCATGAATTGATAGTAAGGAAAATGCCTTTCTTCAGCTTTCATTAGAAAGATCAGGTTCTTACGTTGACATTTCAAAGCATGGTTTTAGTATGGTAAATTTTACTTAAAGAGATAACTTTTTTTTTTTTTTTTTAATTCCCTGCCTTATGTTTGTAATTGTAGTGGTTTGACATGTAAAGTGAGTGCTAGGAATGATGTTGCTTGCCTTACAACTGACCTACTGGCTGCACTTGGAAAACTGGAGCCTGTTCTTATTCCCTTGGTTTTGGCTTTCCGCTACTGGGCTAGAGTAAGTTCATAAATATTGAGGCTATTTTAATATGGTTGTTTCTTCTTTTTAAATAGTACATATTCTGCAGCTTATACACATGTACCATAAGTATGTTTGTAGAAGAAAACTTCCTGCCAGTAATTTACTACTGTGATATGAACAGGCCAGAATGGGGCTGAAGATTTTGGTTAGAAACCATGCATGTTTCTGATGCTTCCATTGTTCCATTAGCAAGCTGTTCAGCTAGAACTGTTTCTTTTAAAAAACAGTTCAAAAGAACACTGCAAAATTTACTACTATGTAGATAACAGTAATCAAAAAACTGATTTGCTCAGAAAAGAGGCTGTTGTGATGTATTTAACTTTCAGTTCAATTCTGAAATTTCTGTCAAGCGATACTTGATTTATAATATCTTAGCTTTATTGAAAGATTAATTGTATAATAATGTTATTGTTGGTTGACTTGGCAAAGCCTTCTTACCCAAGTAGCTGTATTACGACATGTAAAGACAGYAATCAAAACTACAAAGGAAAACTGTTTGAAGTCTGATGCATGTATTTTCCCTCTTCTATGGAAGAGAACAGTATCAGATTTCAGCTAGGTGCAATATATATGTGCACAATTATAAATAATCTGGAAGCTTATTGTAATTCTAAATCAGAACTGTGTCACAATCACAAAACATGATAAAACTGAAGAAGAGAACAGATAACAAAATAACATAACTAAAGCATTTTTACAAATTTTGTTTTGCATTTTAGCTTTAAGTGACTGATATATGTGTGTATTTTTCAATGTAACTTGTTGAATAATGCTAGAAATGTGTTGTATTCTGAGTAGATTGTAGATGAGCAGTAGGTGACTGAGAATTCTTTGTAAGAGTTTACCATWTCTATCTATATTTATAAAGCAAAATGTAATACTTGTACACTGCAGCTTCTGAGAATAGAAGGGACTTTCTGTTCATATTTAGTGTATATCTCGTGTTATTTTTTCTTTATATTTGTACTTTTGTGATGTATTTTAATTGAAAATGTTGATATTACGTCAGGAAGGTAACAATTTATTCTCTTACAGTTGTGCCACGTTGACTGCCAGGCTGAAGGTGGGATTCCTTCATATTCCTTTGCCTTAATGGTGATATTTTTTCTTCAGCAAAGAAAACCACCTATTTTACCGTCCTATTTGGGCAACTGGGTAAGTGTTCGATAATATAGTAACCCTCCTGTTCATTTTTTGAAGCTATTTCTGTGCTCTAAAGGTCTCAAATGTAATAAAATGCATTAAACTTGATTGCCTAAGAAATTTATAGATAAAATACATTGGCACTTAATCCTCTCACAGTTGATGCCTGATGATTGTGATGACCTTTAAAAGGTAGCTACTATAGCCAGTGCAATTATAAAATGCTTTATTTTGCAGGAGAGGGATTATTTTCTCTTTAATTCTGTAAATTTACTAGTCTGGCTTGAACGAAATAGATACCATAATTACCACTGTTACTTCTAGTGAAATCTTTTTGGTGATGTATATTATATACAGTCTTGTTTCAGAACTTCTTTAATTGTTGTTAGATTGAAGGCTTTGACTCAAAGAGGCCAGATGACCACCAACTGAAAGGTGTAGAAGAAGAGTTTGTACGGTGGGAATACAAACTGCCGACTAATGGTTCAGGAAAAAACTCAGTTGGAACAGAAGGTAAAACTAAACTTGAACAACAAAAAGGTGGTGGTAAGAAGGTAGCCAGCTCAGAAGTGGACAGCCAAAGTAATGCAAAGGAGAAACATGGCAATGTAAGTCACTGTTTTGKTTCAGTGAAAATAATTTTCCATCTCTTATTTCTGTTTTTGATCTTTAAACATTAATATTGGAAGGAACCAAGGGGAAAGAAAAAAGGGGGGCAAATCTTCATTTATAATTGCAACTGAGAATTCTTGTCAATCTCTTTCAGTCTCCCTTAGCATTCAGAACCCCTCACCAAGTTTCACTGGGGCAACTGTGGTTAGAATTGTTGAAGTTTTACACACTGGAATTTGCTTTGGAGGAGTATGTCATCAGCATACGGGTACAGGAACTTTTAACCAGAGAGAACAAGAACTGGCCTAAAAGGCGAATAGCCATTGAAGGTAGGATTTCTTCACATCTCTAGACAAAAAGCATTATTACTTTTATTTATCTAACACTTACAGGTCTCTTGCAACATGTCTGGTTACATCATTTGTGAATGTAGGAGAAAGTACAATTTTATATATTCTTTAAGCTATTTAGTCTGCTTGAAGACGAGTTTTCAGTTTAGTGCTATGTTTTGTAACTAGTTCTTGAAATAGTGCGCAATTTTGCCTCTCTGTTTCTTACCATTCTGTTCTTATCTCCACTTGTTACGTTTTTTATAAACCACTTGTTTTTCCTTTTTAATCATTTGGATAATAGAATTTTCAACACCTATATCTGTATTTACAGTACTACAAAGTATTTTGAGAGTTGCCAGCTATCAGTTTTTCTCTGACTCTTATGCAGACTTTGCGGAGAGGTAAGCTCTGATGCTAGTGAGGTGGAACAAATTCTTTGAAGAAAGAAAGTCTCTACACTTTCAGTAATTCTCTATACCATGAAACTGAATGCCATGTCACAAGCTATATTTCAGGGTCTTAGTGTCCTGCTATGGGCAGTGTTTTTTGAAGGAGTAGGGCTATATGAATCTGATGGTAATGTATAGCCTGGGTTAAAGCAAGTAAGGAACCAAAGAAAGAAAATTATTTTGCCTATTATATCTTCATAGAAGATGCTGTTGCATTAGTTTATCTGTTAAGCACATGAGGTGAGAGAGGGGAGGAAGGAGGTGGTCAAGGAGAATCATGGAGGCAAGGAGTAATATTAAAGGTATACTGAAGGAGTCAGTAAGGTATGAGGAAAGCAAGAGGAAKAAGGAAACAAGGAATGAGTTGTTGAGGCATACCCAGAGTAGTGGGCTTCATGATCACTTAGGTGGTTTGAACTTCTTCTCACAGTTCTTTAATCACTCTGAGCTAGGGAGATTTAAGGAAAAAAAATAGTATTTCTTCTGCATGGGGGAACTAAAACCTCTAAAATGAAATTATTGACTCTTGAGAAGAAAGTAGGAGGATGTATTTTTAAACAGAGATTGCATTCTGGGTCTGGTAGCTGTTGATGTTTCTTAACTGTTCATAACTGAAGTTATGAAGAAGGCAGCAGAAACTCAGTTTGATGTTATCTTCCCAGACAAATTTCTAGCGGTCATGCAAGTGCGTATTTACATGGAAAAATATTTGAGGTAGAAATCACTTGGAAAAACTGAGAATGAAAGCCAAGAAGATTAGTTCATATAATGTTTCCTTAATGACAGTTTTAGAAATTAATTTCTTAGAGAAATACAAATCTTCTTTTAGTGGAGGAAAACCATGTACACTGCTTTGCTCAAGCATTTATTTTGCCCTTGGATGGTTACTTTAATTTTCTGATTTTGAGATTTGACMATAATGTAATGGTACAACATACTTGTGGTTTTCTTTTAAATAACCCTAATTAGGGCTGTCTATAATAACCAGACATTCATAATAGTTGTACTGTGTTTTGTGTAGAGGCAATCCAAAAAATCTTATTGTCCGTAGATTCTGTAAATATACCCATATATGCTTCTACACTATAAGAATCTCTTATTTTTAACTACTGTCTCATAACTTACTGTTTGAACTGCTTTAGTCTCAAATTGCTATTTGATAAGCAGCAATCAGTTACTGATCAAATTGTTCTTTTTTTTTTCCTAGATCCTTTTGCACTAAAGAGGAATGTTGCACGAAGTCTGAATAGCCAGATGGTATTTGAGTACATCCTGGAGCGATTTAGGACAGCATATAAATATTTTGCATGCCCACAAAGTAAAGATGGAATTAAATCCAAACCAGATACCAGGAAAAAAGAAAAAGGAAAAATTAACAATAAGAAATCTGCAAGATCTGAAGAACCTGTAGCCAATTGTTGCCTTCCACAAGGGGAAAAAGTTGCAGGTAGACAAAATATAGGAAGTGGATGTAACGTACCAGAAAATGAACTTGAATGTAATGAAATCGTAGAATCTAGTGCCAAAAGATACACTTCCAAGAATATAGACTCTTYGCTACTTTCAACGTTGGACTCTAATTATGGTGAAGACAAAGAAGAAACTTTATCTCTTGTTTCTAATGAGTGCTGTGAATTAAAACAAAAATCACTTAAGAAGAGAGATGATGTAGAAATTTCAGGAGTTTGTCTAACTGAAGGTGAGCTAGGCCACCATTGTAACTGTAGTGAACATCAGTCTTACGACAAGAATGAGTTTTCTGATGCTGAAAGTAAAACAAGTTTGGTAACAGAGCCTTCTCCGAAGAGTAAGTGCACTGGCACACCAGCTACCTCGCACAACTGCAAAGCAGTGGTGGAAGCGCATGATCACAAAGATGAAGGCAAACTCTCTGCAGAAGAAATGCATTATGTGTTTGATAAGTTTATTTTGACTTCAGGAAAGGTAAGCTGTGTATTTAAATAGAGCTGGTCATGGGGTAGTGGGCTAAGATTTTTAAATCACTAAAACTGTCAAGGGTAGATGGCTGAACGGACTCTAGCTATCATAATCTATGTTATGAATGTAGTTCAAGCTGTTTCAGGGTACTTGATTTTCAGGACTGAAAACACTGTACATACCATTTGGACTAGAAAGTCTGCTACTCAGTCTTGTGCAAAGCTTTTTTCCATAGCAAAGGTCCTGTTTTCATTTCTGTCTCTCTCCTGCTTTCTGGTAGGAATCCTTGGTGCTGTTATGCACTGTGAGGACTAAATGCAGTTGGTGTGGGGTTTTTTTGTTTTCTTTTGTTTTTTGTTGTGGTTTTTTTCATGCAAACTACTACTGTTCAAGTGTCCTTGGTTGCACCATGTACATGGAAGTGTTATGTCAGTTTGACTGTGTCGAATAAAAAATATTTGCATACTTTTTTTTTTTTTCCAAAGCCACCAACTATAGTATGCAGCATCTGCAAACGGGATGGACATTCCAAAAATGATTGCCCAGAGGATTTCAAGAAAATTGATCTAAAACCACTACCACCAATGACAGACAGATTTCGGGAAATACTTGATATAGTGTGCAAGAGATGCTTTGGTGAGTTAGAGTAGTGTATTGCTCTCCACTGCAAACTGATTTGTGATTTGGCAAAAAGCAAAAGCTAGAGGATTAAATAATTTCTTCTCATTAAATTTAGTAGGAAGAAGTTGTTTCAGGTAGCCTAGGCTACAAATTGACTAAGATTCTTATTTTTGCTTTATTTAATCCATGGTTAATGGCAAGTTCTTATAGTGGATTTGAAGAACAAATGCTATATGGGATTTCTCACTGAATTTCTCATAGATTTCTAGAAATTAGATTCTGAGTAAAAAATAGCCTTTATGTTGGTCAAATTCTATAGCTTCTGTTGGGAAAAATCCTTTCTGGCTACCTGTGGTCGAGTAATTGCAGTAAACACAAACATCTGAAATAAAATCCAAGCAGCTTTGATGACGTCATATAAAGAAAGAAAAATATTTTAATAAATATTCAAGGAAAACAAATGTGAAAAAGTATCCAATAGTTCTGATTATCTGAAAAGGGTTTTTGAGGTAGAAATCTAGCTGACTAATCTGATCTGACTGTGTTTTAACCTTTTCTTTTTACTTAGACGAACTATCCCCTCCTTTATCAGAGCAGCAAAATAGAGAACAAATTCTGGCAAGCTTGGAAAGGTTTATTCGAAAGGAATATAACGGTATGTCACAGTAGGTAGCAATCCTTGGTAATGCTGCTTTTTGTGCACATTTTAAGCCTGATGATGTATCTGTTCTCATTATTTGTTTTCCATGCTTAAAGCAGTGGCATCTCTTTTTTTCATCTGTACATAAACATATCTTGCATACTTCTAAGCTGAGTATCTCTCATATGTTAGTCCATGTGAATGTCTCGAGAACAAAGGAAAAGCTGCAGGAGTGATTACGCAGATACAGGACTTGTGACGCAATTGCTGTGAGGGCAAGGAAAGTTCAAATGGGCCCTGACCAATTGGATATAGTGCTGTCTTGGTTGTGGTCCAGATACTTTTGTTGCCTAGTCACCAGCATTTGAATATCTCAGAAAGCATGAGTTTGTATCTTCACATGATTTTTTTTAATATATAAAATAGGAAAAATGTTCTATCACACTGATGGAACCTAAGGCAGAGATGTAAATACAAGGTGGTGTAAAATAATGCTGAACCCTGGTTCTCCTGCACTGCAGTTTGTTGCTCTTCACGGGAGGCCATCCCTTCTTCCGTAACTGGCATGGGATCAGGCAGCTGTGAATTGCACTTCCATCCTCCAGCTGTGCCCCGTGCTTTCTGGCAGCAGCTGAGGATTAAAGCCTGTTACAGAACCTTAAATTCCTTTGGATTCCATTGAAGGGTAGAGAGTAGCCACACTGTACTGGATATATTTTCCAAACACTGATTCAGTTGAGCAGATAAATGTGTTCTTGTATAAATATCTTCTGTTCTTGTGAGAAGCAATTGCTTCTTCTCAGTTCTGTAACTAAGCTTTCCATTAGAAGAGTGAAAATGCCTTACAATCTTGTGCTTCAAATGAAAATGTAAACAAAACAACTGGGACATAGTGTTTTATAAAATATGTTAATCTTAGTAATTCTATCTTCTTCAATTCTTCTTTAATCATAATATATTTTTTAAGAACTGGCCAAACATGGCTAGCAAAAATTAGAAAAAAAAAAAAGAAACCTTGATAAAATATCAATGGAACCAAAAGAGTGCCCTCAAAATAACTCTGTCTTATCTGTAGGATTAAACTGTAGTGTGACTGGTTTTGCACACTTCTTGAATCCATTTTGAACAATGGAACTACACATTCCAGCATATGTTAAAAAATGTATTTAGTGATTAGTGAATTTGTAGCATATTTAACTTACTAGAAGTAGATGGTTTTTATTCTCCCTTACTTGCTATATTAAATGATGTCCTTCCTCATTTATCAAATGTGAAGTGTTAAAAATGTCATTAGAAGCTCCTTCTTAAAATATTTAATATATGTTTAATATATTGCACTTTCTATCTCAAGCAGTATTTCATAGTAGACAGTCATTAAACTGTAACAGAAAACATGTTGTGGAGTCTTTATTTTGTTCTTTTTTTTCTCCACTTTGATCTATACTCTTGATCAGACAAAGCCAGACTTTGCTTATTTGGCTCTTCAAAGAATGGATTTGGATTTCGGGACAGTGATCTAGACATTTGCATGACCTTGGAAGGCCATGAAAATGCAGAGGTAAGAGTCTTGAGATTATTGCAATTTACTATTCTAAATGTAAGATTTTTTTTAAGAATTTTTTTCAGTCTAGGATTTCTTTATGAAGAGTAGGTAGAATTTGCTTTAATAGCACATTAACTTGTTCGTAACACAGTTGAAGCAAAGTACAGCTTAATCTACTTTCAGTGTCCTATAGACACACTTAGTGCACTGTAAACGTCCATATGAAGAGTATGTGTCACCAGTATACAGAAATGGATGCTTTGATTTGTTGCTTATTTATTTTTGCACAGAGTTTTTCTTTATAAACATAATGTTCGATGGTAAATTTACTTGTGGATATAGGATCTATGCTTTAACACTGAAGCTGTGCTATTTGTTTTTCCTAGAAATTAAACTGTAAGGAAATAATAGAAGGTTTAGCAAAAGTTCTTAAGAAGCATCCAGGTAGGTGTTTTTAAGTATTATTTGTTTTATATTTAAATTTACTATATATATAGTTAATAGAAGTATTTTATGTACTAAAGTCTTGCCTCCCCAGGTTTGAGAAACATCTTGCCTATAACAACAGCCAAAGTGCCTATAGTAAAATTTGAACACAGACGAAGTGGTTTAGAAGGAGATATCAGTTTATACAATACACTGGTAAGCACCTGATTGTGTTTGGTTTTATGTTTATAGAAAGCTTTTTTATTTCTGGAGAATATATTTGTCTTTACAATTTTAGAAGTTCAGGTAACACATTAAACCATATTAAGGGGAATAATTTCTGAGACCAGAATTAAAACGTTGTGTCTTTACTTCATTATTTGAAATGAGTGGCCCTTGCCCTCAATCTGACCTAAATAGTTGTGTAACATGATGGCACAGCAGCCTCATGGCACATGGCATTTTGGGGAATGTTTTTGAAAAGCTTTTAGTGCGGTGGTTGCCATGGGCTTTCTGTCATGGCGAGTATCTCTCATCCTACTTCATATTTGGTACAGTGAAATTCCAATATTTCATATGTATCAGGCTCATAGTACCTGAAAAGAAGATCATACAATTTGTGGGTTTTGCTGCAATGTGAGTCTTTCTATAGCCTAATTTCTCTGCTGGTGTTTTCCAGGGTTGTTTTTGTTATTGCATTAATCTTGGCCTTAGATATACCTTCCGTTTGGTTTTGTGCGAGAAGTATTGCAGGAATGTTACTGGGTGCTGATTTCCCATCCTCCACTTGTATTATGTATACCTTACGCTTGAATGACAGACTGTATTTTAATAAACCATAAATTATTTTGAAACACCTGTTTGATCTTTTTCCCCCACTCAGGCACAGCATAACACAAGAATGCTCGCTACATATGCAGCAATTGACCCTCGAGTGCAATACCTAGGTTATACGATGAAAGTTTTTGCAAAGGTAATACAAAATGAAGGCTTCTTATTTCTGTAACTGTTTTCTGATAGAGCCATTGAGTTTCCCTTTGCTAATACCAACCAGAGAGGAGACAAAACAGTAGTAAACATAACATCATTTGTATGAGGTGACATACCATCTGACTGTATATGTTAGAACCAATTTCTAATCTCAGAAAAAATCTGTTTCTATTAAAGACAGTAATGTTGCTAGCATATATTCGAATGTCAGAATGAATGTTTTCTGMTATCTGTTGAATAGTTTTTGTCTAAGAGAAAGATAGTGTCCTAATTGTCTATTTCAATTTCAAACCATCTGTTTTGTAGAAAAATTCCCATGAAAAAATAAATGGTAATTGCAGGACATAGGAACTAGCCGGGTATTTGTATCTAGGACCATCCCGGAGAGTACTGTACCTTCTTTCTGCTCCCCTGCCTTGCTCCTGTAAAGGCTAAGGAGTGTTTGTAGGCCTCGGGTATGCACTTGGATTTATAAGTGGAAATGTTGATCCCACTGTTAGACAGATTCTTTAATACTTTAAAGAAAAACCCAAAGTCTTTTAATAATTTACTATGCAGCCTCTGATAATTGAAATGTGATACATCTCTTTATTCAAGCTGCACTTTTAAATAAGCTCTCCAACCACATMCAAAGAAAGCTTAGTCTGTGTGTAGAAAATGACATTGTTGCAAGAAAGTACATAYTACTGGTACAATGCTACCAGATGTTAGTGTAAAAAAATTGTATCCAGATAAGTAAATAACTTTGTTCCAGAATGGGGTGGACATGTTTATTGTACTGTCACCAAGACTTGCAATGATTTTTGTGTGTGTGTTCTCAGTAGTGTGGAATATTGCTGTATTTTTTCTATGCCCGGACTAAAAATGTCATTGGTTCATAATAATGAATCTTACATTTTTATAGTATTGCATACATTTCAGAAGGCTACTCTAAAGAAGATATTTTCAAAGTCAGATACACATACTCTCAAATTTGTGAAAATGACTTCAAAACTATACAAATGCTCTGTGTTTAGTCAAAATGTTTCCCCCTGCGCATGCATTGACTCAAGCTCAAGAATAGCTGTCACTGCCACTTCTAATGCAAGTTTGGAATTCATACTTTTTTCAGACTTAAATAAACACATTTTTATGCTCTTTATGACACACAGTTGAAGAGTATAGAGTAACTTAAAAATTGGAATTTTAAGGAGATTACATTGTAATAAGATTTTTCAAGTCTAGTAAGATATTCACCGGTATATGTTTTGTGCTGGCCAAGCCTTTGATTAATTAGATATACGTATGCGATGCTAGCAAAATATCAGATACTGCCAATGTTGACCATATACCATGGAAATACTTACCTATTAATAAACAAAAAGATGAAAATATAAAAGAATTTATAGAAGCTGTTTGCTAACATTAGCTTAAGGAAGAAAGTGATTTTGCAGTATTGAAACCTAGGCATTAGCTGTTAGGATTTGCTGGGGTTTCTGTTTGGGGATTTTTGTTTTATTTTATATTTTGTCACATAAAAAGCAAAGAAATATTCTCACTTTGAGAAGTTTTGTGTTTTTAAATGAGTCAAGTTATGTTCTGGGTTTGCCAGAAGATATTTGACTCTAAGACGTTTATTTTCCAGGCTTCCTAAAACAATTTTTATTTTGTTCAGCGCTGCGACATTGGAGATGCATCCCGAGGGAGTCTGTCTTCATATGCCTATATCCTTATGGTTCTGTACTTTCTACAGCAGAGGAACCCACCAGTTATTCCAGTTCTCCAGGAGGTAGGCTTCCAGAAAAGAGACTGTGAAAATAAATACACTATTTCTTCAATTAATTAATGTTTATTTAACCAGTGTTTTGGTACAACTCTAAAGCTAGTGTCTTATATGTATTAGGGAAATTTTTGAAGAAAATAACTTTTTTTATATAAGACTGTTACATGTGGATGAGTGGGTGGGAAGTGTACTTAGTTGACTGTTTGCCTCTCCCTGGATACATGCTGGAATTCCCAAGCACTTCTGAAAATTACCCCGACTTTTTTGATGCCTCCCTACAAGAGGAAAATTGCCTTAAYCGTGCAGTTAAAACTTTAACTTTCTAACTGATATTCAATAGTGAGTAATTGGAGGTTATTTTGCTTCTACCTCTGAGCATATATTTAAATAACAGTGGAATTTCCTTTTTGGCTTTGCTGAAGTTAAAGTTGTAAGTTGGTAAAAGTTGGTAAAAAGTTTTGAGTCATATAAAATCTTCCTAGAGATTTTTTTGCTGTCTGAATTTTCATAAGGTAATTCAGTGCAATTCTTTAGTTGTTTAAAAAAAAAAAGTATGAAAATACTTGATTTATGGGCAGAATTTCGTGTTTTTAAAGTATGCTTGAAGGTTTTTTCACATTATTACTATCTTTTCCTAAAGTAACTGCAAAAATAGTTATTTTTGCACTACCTTATAGTAGCAAAACTGCAGCTCTTTTATGGTGACTTTAAAATAGAGTGTTAACTGTGCCTTCTATTTCTGCAGATATTTGATGGAAAACAGATTCCACAGAGAATGGTAGATGGATGGAATGCCTTTTTCTTTGATGACATGGAAGAACTGGTAATATATTAATTCCAGAAGAATACTAGTGCTTAAGTCTTGTTTTTATGGGAAAGTGATATATTTTTGACTGTGTAATTTATACAAGACTAGCTAAAATACCATAACAATATTATTATAACTTCCCACGTGAATCTTGTTTTTCGAGAATGAGTGACTGCTTTTTCTTGGTTTATCTCAAATTGTCTCTAAATAACATTAATTTAAAAAAAAATTTTTTTATAAGAAAACCTGGATTGGGCTAGTGATTTTTAATCCCAGTTTCCTTTTAAACCAAGTGAAACTCTCTCCATGGTAGACAAGTTCATGGTTGGAGGTAGTTCACGAGGACAAAAAGTATTTAGGAAACTGTACCTGTGTAAATTATCTTTGATTTCATGCAGAAAAAGCGTCTGCCGTCTCTTGGGAAGAACACTGAGTCCCTTGGAGAGCTCTGGTTAGGGTTGCTGCGATTCTACACTGAAGAATTTGACTTCAAGGAGTATGTGATCAGCATTCGTCAGAAGAAACTATTAACTACGTTTGAGAAACAGTGGACATCTAAATGCATTGCCATCGAAGGTACTTACCTGCTTAATTTTTCTTCTACTAATGGAGCAGGAATGAATGAATGCTCCAGGATGTGCTTTCATGGTTGCACAGGATCTTTATGTAAGGAAAATACCATTCACATTAAAAAAAAAAAAAAAATGTTTGTGAGTCCTATATTTTATCAAGGAAGACATTGGACTACTGTTTTCATATATATATGTAAATTACTGTCATTTTGTCATGATTAATCACATTTTTAAAATACATCAGTGTTGCTTTGCTATCACTTGGTCAATGTATTTAAATTGTCTGTATAAAAATAAAATTTGTTGCACCATATCTTTTGCAACTCTTAGGTTTGTTTTTCATTCTTTCACACAGATCCATTTGACTTGAATCATAATCTTGGTGCTGGAGTCTCTAGGAAAAGTAAGCTATAAAAGTGTACTGAGGATTAACACTCACTAATTTCTAAAATTAGTGCATTTTTTGTTGTTTTTCAACAACTTTGTCTTTTTTTTAAAATAGTGACCAATTTCATAATGAAGGCGTTTATCAATGGGAGGAAACTATTTGGTACACCATTCTACCCAGCTGTTGGAAGAGAAGCTGTAAGTTTTCATAGTTTTGTTGTGAAGTTTTTAGTACGTATTTTACCTTTCTCTGTCCAATAAAATGATGCATCTAGAGCAAATCTCTCGTGTATACATAATGAATACAATTGCGCATCATCTGCGCAGTTTGGGGATTCTGTGGTATTAAATATAGAGTAAGAAGCAGATCAGTGTCTTGGGCTGTTTCAAGGAAAATACTCTTTAGTGAAATTTTCTTTGTGTGATACTACAGTTTTTCAGTTTTCTGTGATACTTTTTTAAACCTGCAAACGTCTTGAAGAGTTTTAGTAGCTAATTATGTAGCTACCAAAAGAAGACTTTCAAAATATTAAAAGTCTATCAGTTTCAGAGAATGGAGAAAAGAACAAGTGCTACTGAGGAAGAGAAAAGGGGAGTGGAAGATTAGTTTTTTGTTATCCATTGACCTTCTAAACATGCGTAGTGAATCACTGTCAGGAATATACTCACAAGCTCATAAGGCACCATTTAAAAAAAAAAAAAAAACCAAAACAACTTTCTGCCACAGTGTGGAGTTATTGATGTGTAGTAGAGAATTACAGTTTTTTTAATTGTTTGTTTTAAATCAGCAAATCAAATAATTAGAATTCATATTGTTAATACCTGCTTTTTTTAGGACATGTTTTTAAGGACATGTTTTAGGACAATGTTTTTAAGGACATTTTAGAAGTGTTCTCCCAGTGGCTTTCAATAGGGCTTGTGCTCCTAAGTGGTGATGTGATTTTGAAAGACTCTTTTATTTATTTTTCTTTTTTTAATGTATTATTTGAAAAACTTTTGGAATGTGAGCTGACAGTGTGGGTGCACAGGAAAGGAGATTTGCTGTTATTTCTCCTCATCCCTTCTTATCTCCTGTTTCCATTTATGGATTCTTTTTGTAATTTTTCTTAGTTTGTATTGTATGTTCTTTTATGCAATGACTATGTTTCATGCTGTGCCTAATAAAATAGGACCTGAGTTTTACTGCAGGTTTTGAGTACTACTGTGCAAATAATGAATTACTGTGTTGGATGTAGTTATTTCTTTTGACAAATATGTAAGCTTATTTGGTAACATTCTGATAAACATTCTAGGAAATTATTTTTAGGGATTTTTAGCAATTTGTTGTTTTCATACATGCTCAACACAGCATTACATTAATTAGAGTAATAATAGAGTGTTCTTAGTGGTGGGGTTTTTTTGGTNTAACTTTATCTCAGAATTTCAGCCTTCTCCACAGGTTAATGTCCCATTTTGCTGCTTAGCAGTATAGGCAGGAAACCGGAGCAAAAAGCTTGCGAGAATTACCTCAGGCTACAGTAGGACTTTGTCCCCAAGCTGGGGTTAGGGCATGTCCATCTGGGCCCCTAATTCAATCCTTCAGGCAAGATAAGTACTTTTGCAATGTTTATGCAGCTCATATGCTGTAAACTGTGGCCTTTGCCCTGACATGTGACAGAACTAGAGATGTCCTTAGCAACTCTGAGGCATTGATGTAATAAGGTCAATAAAGAGATGCTGCATCTGTTTCCTGCCATTAAAAGATGTTTATATTCTACCAYGTGCTGTGGGCACCTGAGCTTTGCGCAATGTAGAGAGACGTTTTCATATAATTTGGGAGGGGCCGTGGGCTGCTTTGGAAAGCATCCTAACAGGAACTTAAGATGCCAAAATAAATCATAGGCAAAACATTACCATATTGTCAGAAGAACCTTTGGGGAAGGTGCTGAGGAAGACACAGRAAGCTGGAGTCTGGATAAATGTTCAAATTCAGCCTGTGCTGGGCTGAAATATAGACCAGATCACTCCACATATCCCAAAAATCTTTTCTGTCCTGTAAGTCTGTATRTTGTAAATATTGTAAGTTTGTATATTGTGTTTGTCTGTGTTTTGATAGGAATACTTTTTTGACTCAAAAGTGCTGACAGATGGGGAATTGGCTCCCAATGACAGATGTTGCCGTGTCTGTGGAAAAATTGGTCACTACATGAAAGACTGTCCAAAGAGGAGAAGGTAAGCAATATATATAAAGCTAACACTTTAAAATCTTCAAAGTTGCATTACATCAGAAGAGACATGGAGGTTTGAATTTTTAATGGAAATGAGTATACTGAATTGCAGAGACAGTCAGTTTCATATCTCATCTTGACCTTTCCATTCTGTTTTTACTTTTCTTGGATTATTTCTGATCATCTCTTTAAATCTTAGGGTACTTATGCAAGCACATATAGAGTAAAATCAGCAGTTTGTGAGTTTATATTTTGCTTCATGATATATCTTTAATTATAGCTATAACTTTTAACTCAGTAAGGTTTTTTTTCTATATTTTTTTGTATATATTGTAAATCTTAAGATGATCTTAAGACTGTATTACCTGGTTGCACAATTTATRCTTTATTAAATGGATTTTCTGTAGTGATCTTGTTGGGAAAACAGATTTGAATTGCTGCATAGATGTAACAACATACCTCTGCAAGTCAGGTAAAAAATTAATTGATTAAAATCTCAGGGTAAATAAGATGTGCATAGGTGTGTCAGCTACCTTTCTATGACATTGTATTAGTGTTGTTACTTAGGGATTGTACCCTTGTACATTAGTTGCAGTTAGGAATATTGGTTCCAGGACTTTCGATGATCCTTAGTACATGCAGGTCCTTGTTTTGGAAGAGAGTTTAGCAAGAATTGGCAAAGAACTTGCACTGCTTGAATTTTTACTACTTTGAATTTTGATGATATATTCAGTTTAGAGTGTCTAATGCCAAAAACCCATTGAAATGCTTAGAAGTTGGTCATAGACTGAAGTCTGGGCATTTTGATTTAATCTYTATGTTAAGATGTGTGCCCCGTGATTCTTTAAAAGAAGCTTTGTCTCTTCCTACTGCAAAATCCCTTACTATTTATAGCTTTTGATTCAGTCAGGAGAATTGAAGATAAACAGAAATGCRCTTGGACGTCAAGGTGACAGGCTGACCATCTCTTTCAGCCTCTCCCTCAACACATTCCTCGAACACTAGTACTTTGAATTGCACCACCTTCTTTTCTATGGGGAGAGGAGTTGTCATCTGTTATTCGCAGAAGGTCACAGAAGGTCACCCAGCTACACAGAGTGGCTCTTGAATTATAAGTGTGACAAGATGCTATTAGCATTTACCAATCCTGCAAACATCTTGTGGAAAAGACCTTTGCTTCTCACCTCGGTTCCTGATTGCTAATCCTTCTCCTATTTATTGTTTTAATACTTCATGTTTAAGCAAGCATYGGTATGCTTTCTTTCATGCCCTGCCTAGGTGCTGATATACTTTTGYAGAGAAATACCTTGTCAGATGGAGGGCATATGTGCAAGATAGAGCTSAGTGTATCTGTTTTAACAACTGCACAGTGATTTGTTTTGTTAGTCTGTGTGTTTTTCCACTGACACTAATAAATGTTTTTATTCAGATTGAAGAAAAAGGAAAATGAGAAAGATGATGAAAARGAAGTGAAAGAAGATGATAGAGAAACAAGAGAGAAAAGATGCTTCATCTGTGGGGATATAGGTCATGTTCGAAGAGATTGTCCTGAATTCAAACAAACACGACAGAGAAATAATAGTGTCCCAGGTAAGTGTTGCATGTGTGTGTGTTTAGTATTATTTGAAAGTTCYGAGGTCCCTTTTTCCCCTGAGTTTCTATACAGATAATTATCTTCAATTTTTCTTTGTCTAATACTTGCTTTCAGTCATTTCAAACACGGGCTTTAGTCAAGTGTTACTTTTCTCCAAGGGAAATAATTTCTCTTGAAGTACAGTCTTTGCATGGGTGGTGGGGAAAGATGTACTCAACAGTAAAYGTGGCCTGCTTCACAGTATTGCATTATCAGTCTTTCACTCATGATTGGGGCATTTGGRAGTAGGAATAGTAGTAATAATTAAATGTATTTCCTCTTCCAAATGTTTATCAAATGTTAACTAACGCTACATCTTTGAGAGGTAAGTACATATCCTTGCACAAACACTCAGTGGTCTTTAATTAGGTTTCCCAAAGCATTCAGGTGAATTGGGAAGCTAGATCTGGCTCTCAAATTACCATTAGTAATTAGAGGCAAGTCTAACTGAAAACCYATTTGAATTAGGTCCTTAGGTGCCTACAGTACTTGAAAAAGATTMATAAATGACCTTTAGAGAGAACCTTACTTCCCTTTTGTATTTTGAGCTCTCTTTTTTCTTCTTTTTTTCCCAAAAGCTTCTGCTGTTAATGTTATTAAAATYCCACTACTCATGGGAATAGCATGGAAGGCTGTCAGAAGTAGTGTTCTCAGCTGTTAGCAATGTGAGCCTTGTTCATGCTAGAATTTGTATTATTTGGAATTAAATCAGGGCGTAGCTGCTGTGTCTGCATGTTCAGTATTCTGTAATCCATAACTGTTGTAGTTTATCTTAAAATTGTTTGTTCTTTAATTAGGTGCCCAACTGGTCCGAAGCATGGTAAATTCACAGCTAGTGGCGGTAAGCCAGCAGCAGGTGGAGCGACCCTTGCGCACTAGACAGTCATCAGAATGTGTAAGTTGCAATTAACCTTAGTTTTAAAACGAATAGATAGAACAAACAAACAACAATTCTGGGGCAGGGTAGGAACAGATTTGCCTAGATTGTTCTGAAAAAAAATCTGGATCTTATAATGGCAACATTGCACTCTGCACTACCAGTTACTAAAACCGTTTGGTTAATTATCCAGTCTCTTGGAGACCATTTGTGGTCTTTCCATATTGAAGCTTCATGGTCAGATTTCATACAAGACAACTTGCAGTTCTGAAAGGCTGTCCTCACTCTCTGTCAGATTGAGATACCTTTTGAAGTCTTGCGCATAGTTGTTCTGGCAGCATGTACTAAAAGTGTTCAAAGTTGAAATTAAAGATGAGGTGCAGCTCATCATTTAAATGCAAGAGAATTAGGTTTAACTTTCATGATTTTTCTGGTGTTTCATAAGGGAACTGTGTTAAGGATTCTGCAGATAAATGGAAGGCAGCCAGCAGCAGTGGATAGAAAAAAAAATTGGAAGTCAAAGGGGAAAGGATGACTATCATGAGTAGGCATGGAACATAAGTGAATCATATTTGACTTCAGACGTGATACACAAAGAAAAAGCCTGCCAAAGCGAGCTAGAAGCGCAAACAGCACAATGGGGAAAATTTGTGGTTTTTTTTTCTTTAGAATTTGTTCAAGTCTCTTTAGAACTACATAAAAACATTTTTGGCCTGCTTCTGTGTGGAGAAGGAGAGCAGAGCGTGTTTGAACAAATACAGCTGCTGGCATTTAGTGTTATTGGTGTACGGAATACCACAGAAATGGATTAATTTTCAGCTAATAGGCTGAGAAACCTGTGCCTGCTTATGAACCTGGCAAGTTAGCAAACATAGCAATCAGGGTTGTGGATTACTAAAGCACTTTGTTTAGTTACTTTGCTATTTTAGGAATTGGGTATTTCATAACTGATCTGCAAACATTCTTTGGAATGCGTGTCCCAGTAACAGAGACTTTGTAACATCATTTTTTATTGTCATAATCTGCTATTAAGGAGGAACTGATGGAACCCTGTTCTAAAAGAGCAGCTAGGTGGCCACCATGCTCTTTCACATGACATAGGTATATCTTGGTGTAGGATCCTTGTATTTCTGTTTGGGGAATTGCAGCTGGAGATATGGATGCACACAGAGGAGTCAGACACATCAGAGACACTGGACTTATTGAATATGCACAGTCAGTCCTGTGTCATCTGGATGCTGTGGATTCTGTGTGTGTGCTGCCTGGACATCATTTGGTCGGGGTTTCTTGGAGAGTCCGCAGACCGGAGGCTGTTTGACAGGAAGGAATATTACAGTGCAGGAAGAGGCAAAAGGGAGGACAAGGGTGTGGAAGCAAATTGAGAAGCTGGTGTTTATCATGTCTGCTTTTGTGCTGCTGGCAAGTTGATGTGTATTTGTGGGGATTTAATATTTGTGGTCAGGTTGTGGCCTATGCATGTGCTGTGAACTATCT
This sequence comes from Eudromia elegans, assembly GCA_003342815.1. Lineage (NCBI taxonomy): Eukaryota > Metazoa > Chordata > Aves > Tinamiformes > Tinamidae > Eudromia > Eudromia elegans. The sequence continues at coordinate 2,520,585 of PTEX01000009.1, forward strand.
GCTGGTGAAAATGAGTGTAAGTTGAGCTGTACTCATTTAAACCAGGAGAAACTTTGCCTTAGTTTKGGAGTGTTGTTGAGGTATGCTCTGCTGTTTTTGTTTTGTATTACAAAATCAAGTGCTTGTTAAAGAAAATCACCGTTAAATAGCTAGTGAACTAATCAGAAATACATCCTTTTTTTTTTCCCCTGCAGTCTGATTCACATCAGTCATCTTACTCTCCACAACCTCAACAATTTACTCAGAATTCCTCTCAGCCAGCCTCCATTAACCAGACTCAACCACAATCAATATCCCAAAATAAGCATGTTCCGCAACCACAACAGGGTGCACAGCCACCCCATCAGGTCCAGCTGCCTTTGTTTAACTTTCCCCAATCTCCCCCAGGTCAGTATTCCACCTTGCATAACCTGGGACTGCTTCAGATGCACCATCACCACCAAATTCAGCTTCCCAACACTTCGTGGCCTATTCATGGGCCCGTTATTCACTCTGCACCGGGTAACCCTCCTCATTCTACAAATGTTCCATTTTCTATGAGGTCTGGCAGCAGCACCACCACAAATAACCAGAGCAGTGTAAGCTTGAATGATCCCAGTATCATCTTTGCACAGCCTGCTGCCAGGCCCATGGGAATCCCCAGCACTTCTCACGAGGGACACTGGCACAACCCTGTGACTCCAAATTCACTGGTGAACAATGGCACTGTGGGGAATTCAGGTAACTCTTCTCTATTGTATCAAACTTCTCGCACTTTATGTACGAACGTTAAATGTTACAGAAACAGCTAATGCTAAATTTGTTTTATGTTAAATAATGCTACTTAAGGAACAAAGTCAGTATTTTGTTGTCTTAATATTTTTGTAGGGAAAAATGTAGGCAGGTTGGAGCTACGTAACTTTTAGACATTTGTACTATCTGCCATTAAGAGCTGCCCAACACATGAGAAATCATGCATTCAACTGAGAAATAGTGTGATACTTGTTTAAGTCTAAATTATTTTTTGTAAATATGCTTACAAATATGGTTTCTGTTTATGCTGCTGTATAGATTATTAGATAAATGCTAAGACTACACCTACAAACTGAGAGACTAACAGAATTATGGTTGTACCTGTTGAGGGTTRTCCCCTTGCAGTACTGCGGTACAAGCTTAATGACAAGGTCTTAAACAGTTTTTCTCCTATACGTTATCCTGCCTCATGTATTGTCTTTAATATTGACATCCTTTCCTGAAAGTACTTCGTATGTTTTCCGTCTTCTGCAACAAGTGGGCAACAGCCTTTGCCTCCTATGAAAGGCAAGTACACTTATGTGTTTGATGGGCCTGAGAAAAACAGTATGTAGTAACTAACAAGGCAGTTCTTTAAGCAACATACAGAGTGGCTATCCCTGAACTTGAACAGTAATCTTCTAAACCATAATAGCATTCTCTTGATTTATTCTGTGAATAACTTAACCTACATTTAAAAAAGGATCCATCTTACAATATAATGAGGCAGTCATTCATCACAAGAAATTGGAATTTTAAATCTCTTGCACGTCTTCTCTCCACACTAATAAAGTTTTTGACAGCAATAAAGGATTTTCATCTATGAGTCAACAGTATTAGATGAGATATACTTTACCATTCAGCTTTTAGGTATTTACTGATAGGAGTTGCATATTTTTCAATTATGAGCAGTGTGGGAAATATGTTGCAGAGGATGCAGAGACTGCTACCAGCGTGCTTTCTAAGTTTGCCTTTGTCCCTAATCCTCCATCATTTCTTGTTTTAATTCCCTATCATGCTTTATCTGTCTTCCCTTTCTGAGTTCACCATAATGCTGCCTTTATTTCTCAAGCACCTCCTTCCAATCCACATCATCTTACGCAGGTAGCTACCTTTTTTCACACTTGTTCACCAAATTCCAGCTTCTTTTCTTGATTCTCTTTCCTCCCTTAACTAGTATCAGGGCTTGTTATCTGTTGATCTGTCTACAGCCTCTTTCTTTAGCACTTTGTCTCGGTTCACGCATTTCCACTTTCATCTTGTCTGCACAGAATGTTTCCCTTTTTTCTTCTGCTCACAGTATTTTTTTTCTTCTCAGCTGAAATCCTTTCATTTTGTCTCATCACACTCTTTTTCCTAGTTTCCAGTCCTGGTGTTTGCCCTCTTCGTGTTTTAATCAACTGTTTCCTTTATGATTTAGTTGCCATTACAGTAGGTCATTGGGTAGGAGCACTGTGAAAATGAGCTGTGTTCACTCTGTTTGAAATCTGCTTTCATGCCTGCCTGGAACAATTTGGGAACAGCAAGTTGATGGAAAATTTATCTTGCCTCACATAATTTTGAGTGGGAAGAAGCAAGTTTACTTTCTTTGCAGTAGACAATCTTGTCAGAAGTAGGATTGTTAGAAGATTCAGAAGGACAACTTTTTTCTGTACTACATTAGATGTTTCACTGTCTAAAACAATTGTGGTTTTTTTGTTGTTATTTATTAGAAGTCTGTAAATTTCTTAAGGGGAGCTAGTATTCTGAGAAGGATAGCTACTTTTTTTTGAATGTACACTGACCAAGGTTTTTAAATTACAGGGTGTTTCAGTTTCTTATAAAATTGGGAGCTATGAACAAAAAGAGCAGAATTGACAGCACTGTCAATAATTATGTGTCTTACCTCCTTGATGCTTGATTTCTCATCCTTAACATACTAAATTTATGGATGGAATAATTTACAATTTGTATATTAATTTCAGAAGTTTTTATTTACCTTTCCAAAAAGAAATTAAGTTTGTCCTGTGATCTACCTACAGAGTTTCTTAAGCATATAGATGTTAGTCAAATTCTACTGTACTGCTTCTGAGAATTATATCTTGAAGTAGGGCATGCTTTCATGTCACACGTATGTCAGTGATAGTGAAGATCTATATAGTATCAAGTATTAGTAATATTGTTCAGACTTTTTATTTTTCATCATGAGAGTATCATACAGTCTAATTTATTTCTGTATAGAATAGTGAGATTTTGGGTCTTGATTTTAAGTACTGATTCATGGTCTATCTTCCCCCTCCAATAAAATTCTATTGTGCTGAATAATGAAATAATTTAGGTGGCAATTCTTATTGGTGGATATATTTAAAAACATAGCAAATCAGATTAATCACATAAAGTCCCCTGCAAACTGTTATTTGAGATGTAAACTGTATTTGTGACTTATTGTTTAATTATTTCAACTTGCAATGTGCTTTTCCCTTTCAATTGAAAAATAGATCAAGGTTTCCAAGGACAGTTTGGTAAAATGAACCCTCCTCCTGTCTCTTGGGACCATGGGACCCCTACCCATTTTCCTCTCCTCCGAGGAGCGTGGCCTTACAATATGCCTCAGAACTACATGCAGCAGGGAAATGCCAGCTATCCACCGAACAAACCTTTCTACCCTCAAGGTACTAGAACTAGTATATGAATCAACAGCTCATACAACATGTCTCTTTACTGTCTCAAAGGCTTTGAAAGCCAAGGAATCATGTTTCACATGCCTAGGCTCACTGGAACCATAAGAATGAATCCAAGAGTCAAATCAACACTTCAGCTTCCTGTATGGATGGATGAAAATCTTTGTGGGAGGGAAGGGATTGAATGGTATTCTGGAATCTGATAGGCAGTTTGGATTGTGTTGTGCTTCTAGCCTTTTTTTTACGCCTTCTTCATTGCACCTGTCTCAGTTAGAGCCACCTTCAGTAAGAGAATAAAATAACTTGTCCATGTGAGTGCTAAGAATTTGCATAAGTTTTTGTCATAATTTTTTTTGGCTTTTGTACCTTGTGTTACGAATGACTTGCATACATTATGAACKTAAAAGCTCATAGAATAGTTAGGTCAGAAGGGACCTCTGGAGGTCAGCTCGTGCCATCTGYAGTCAAAGCAGCACAAAAGTCAAAGCTAGAATGTGTTCAGTTATTCAGGGTTCCTTGAGAAATTAACTTTATCTAACTCACTGTGATGAACAATAAAGGTGTTCAGCATCTTGAAGGATTAGGAAAGGCCATGGGAAAATGGCCTTTGRCTCCAGTAAGAGAGAGACGGTGTCCAAACTTAACCTAAAAGTATGCAATTACTGTGCTGCTCGGTCACATTGTGTAAGATGGGAGATTTTTGGCATCACATCCTGTTTTTGTTTTGTTTTCAAAGCCTAAGCCATAAGCTGTAGCAAGGTYTCCAGGTGAGATCAAGAGTTAAAAAAAACTTATTTTTGTTAGTTTAATCTTAATTTCTTTAAAGAAACACAATAATGTACTGATGATTCTGAGGGAATTTCGGAGATAGGATAAAAATAACTTTGTATTGTACTGGTAAATGGGCTAGTCACCTAGATAGCATTTGTGTAAACCACATAAATGCCTTTATTTCTAAGTGTTTTACATTGAATATAGCCACGCACTGTTAACTATGTCTAACTTGCTAAAGTAATTGTAATCCATTTTCTTTTAGCTGGTCCACTGATGCAGAGTAACCAGCGTTTCTCGCTTCTGTCTCAAGGACACCCACACTTGAATCTGAATTACATTCAACAGAAAAAGTGAAATTTAAGGGGATTATGACTGGGTGGGTGGGGGAAGGGGAAAAAAAATCAGGTTCTGATTTAAAATCTTAATGCAACATGTTTAGATACAAGATTATTTAAGACTGTTTTTAAACTGTATCATTTGTACATAGATATGAACTATAGTTTTTACTAGTATCACAAAACTGAGTGATACAAATTTCATCTATTTTATTACCCTATTTTTAAGGGGACTTGTGTTTTGTTTTATCTTGATAAACTGTAAAGAGAGAGAATTTTTAAAATTAAGTTCTTTATTTTCTATTAGCTGTATTCATACTTTGGTTGCTTCAGACTTTATATATATTGTTCTAAAAAAAAAATAAAATTAGAAAGGGATTTCATGTGTTTAAAAATTTGTCACTTCTTTACAGAACTATGTAGTGCCAAAAAAAAACTTTTTAAAAGAAAAATAAAACTGAAAAAAAGGATGCAAGACTTTTACTCGTCACTTGATGTATGTATGTTAACTGTAAGTAGCATAGTAAAAAAGAACTTTATTTTATAGAAAATGTGAAAGGTGGTGAGTAGCTTTAATAAGACAAGTGGTGTGCCCACTCATCCCTCTGCCTATGTCACTACATGCCACTAGACCCAGGTGAGCCATTTTTCTTCTAGATCCTTGGTCTCCTTGCTTTTCCATTCATACTTTTCTAAAATAATTCCGTATTATTTTGGTAAGGTTAAATCTSTACTAGTATAACTTAATTGTATATACTACTAATTTATAGAAGAAATCTCTATTTCTGTGCTGTCATGTATTGCACACTATGTGGAAAATMCTTAAGCGGCAATATTCCAATTTCATATAAAAAATCCTTGGGAGACAAAACTGCAAATCTACGCTTCTCAAGGGAGTTTAGGAATAAAGGGAGAGTACGGGGGGAATTTAAACACACTGCTGTTTTCTTGTGATTTAGAATACGTATTTATTAAGAACTATAACTAGGAGCCGAGAAGAGCAAACTTCATTCAGCAGCTATASAGCTGAGTAGAGGTGTGTGTCAGTCTGTTCCCAAAGCCCCTGTAGACCACAAGCTCTTTGTCTTCACAGGCAAAGTTTTTATTTTTTAAATTTACTATGTAATTTTGCCTGAAAAGGGATAGGTTTTTTTGTACTGTCTAGTATTAGTGTCAAAAGTAGTATATTAAAAAAATCTACTTGAACTCCAGTAATAAAGTAATAATTAACTCTGGCACAAAGCTTGTACTGCTCTATCTTTGAAATTACCTTCTACTTTTTGAATAGCACAGACTTTGACAGTATTACTTTCCGTTCTTGTACAGGAGGTTTGAGAAACACAGCTTTCTAGGTTAAGCTGATAGTTCCTCCAGCACTGAGCTAGTAACACAGCCATTCTCACTTTTACAAATGAAGTTAGTTGCCTTTGTTAACAAAGCCTTAATCTAGGAATTAAATTGGCTTCACTTAAAAGTCAAAACAAACAATAGGGAGGAAAAAAAGGAGTCGTGAGAGACAAAAATTTATTTTTATTGCTTATCACAATTTTTTCAAGCCTTAAGAAAAAAGTTTTTTAAAAAATTCAAATTTTACCAGGAACATGAATAAGTAACTACATAAAAAGAAAGGTAAGCTAAGGAAACCTTTTATCAAAAGAAACAAACTACTACTTACACAAGAGTAGAGGGATTAAGGAAATAGACTGCTAAAACAGTCAGTACATGTTTTGCTGCCCCATAAAGCATATAGGGCAGGATTAGACTGCAGTTCAAGGTCCCTAAAATGCCTGCTTATTTTAGTTATCTATTCATTCCCTCGACGACTTTTCTTGTGGCTTTTCTTAGATCTGAAACAAACAAAAAGATTCATAGGACATAGTGATGTTTTAGAACAATCAGAAGTACTGTGAATCACAATGACTTTTTCTGCAATAGCCAATGGATAATATATCTTGACTTCAGCACTGGATAAGGYACCACATCAAATACACGTATCTCCCACTGCGTAAAACAACTCCAGTCCTAAGGGTCTTACAACAGAAGAAACACGTACAAGAAATAAGCTAGGCCTTTACCTTTCAGGTGACTTAGAGTGACTTCTGTGCCTGTGACTACGGTGATGCCCTGTGAGGGAAAACGAGTAACAGTTAATTTGTGCTTACGGTCATAGAACCCAATAATTCTTTTGTTTTGCTAATGCAATCTGCTTCTAGTGACTAAGTGTCCTAGGTAAGGCCAGAAGAACCATAGCCTTAATTAGGCTCACTATATAAATATTTGAAAAAAAAGGTACAAAATGCGATGTTGGACATATCAAAAGAGTTCTCTGGGCATGCTTCCATATTACTAGCCATGCTTAATCCAGAATAAGGAACTTCAGTTCATTGCATATTCCTTATAGGAGATGCTCTGCTGACAGAGAGGTAAGCTGCTGAAGAGGTAAGCTACAGAAATACCTGGAGATTTAGATCTTGATCTGTGCCGCCTCTCTCTGGATCTGCTCCGGTGCCGTCTGGGGCTTTTGCTGCGATGCCTGTCCCGGCGTGGCGATGGGCTGAGAGAAAAGGATCTTTTATATAACCATACTAAAAATGCACACATTCTAAGATTATAAYAGCAGAAAGAGAGACTACCTTCTTCTCTTTGGAGAACGGCTTCGTCTGTAATTGGAGGGGAAAAAAAAAAAAGAAAAAGTCACTAAAAGCCATTGACCAAATCAGCATTTTGTTTCCTATTTTATTTCCATGCCTGCAAACAACACCATGGCTTTCCTGGCATTCTCCCATAGCTAAGCAGCATGTGTTCAGGCTGCTACCCTGGGCCAGTACATGCTTCGTGTCTGACTTGAACAGTGTGCAGAAAGAGGCAAGTGATTTTTTTTTTTCCCCTGGCTTAATACCATAGGCCCAGTTAGCAAGATTACTTTCTCCTCAGTCCTTGGTTTACACAAAAACCACAAGGCACTTGATTCTGCTTGACAGCTTCACTTCACACACTGTCAAATTTATCTGAAGTTGGCCAGCAAGTTCAAGAATTACTCAAGGACTAGGGAAATGGGCAAGCAGGGAGTGTTTGGGTCTGTACAGCACTGCAAGCCTAAGTAGTGACTAAAATAAGCAGAGGTTGTGAGAGTTTCCAATTGGACACTATCTTCAGTTCTGTGCCGAATGTAAAAGCATTCTGCAGTACATTTTTAAAGTAAAAATACTGTTCAGAGGGAGTCCTGTCTCACCTTCTTGGAGACCTGCTTCGGCTCCGCCTGTATCGCACCACAGGAGATCTGCGGGGTTTATCCAGGTCTCTGTAGCCTCTTCTGCGGTGATCGGGAGAAGGTATTCGCTCCAACTGGAAACATTGCAAAAGTTAACTCAGTAAGTCTTTCCTCATACTAAGATTTTTAGTTATGAGTAAGGATTCCCAAACAACGAATATGAGAAATAAAAGAGGAAACAAGTCCTCCAAGAATAAATGTAAAATGTACTATGATATTTCATCCTTGGTTTTCATTACTCCCTTATAAAATGCTGTAAGACAGTCAACTAACTTTTTCATCCTCTTCCTCCTCCTCCTCACTTGACTCCACATCATCCATGTCTTCTTCCAAAGCACTAACACGAGGCTCGAGTTGCTCAGCTTCTTCCAGAACATACCGTTTCTAGGAGAAATTACAACTTTATCTTACATAAACTAAGAACAAAAACCTAAGAAAGTGTCTGCTGTGCCCAAGGAGTCTTGTGTATGGCTTCATGCACCAGGAGGCTGATGCAAGTACCGAATATGATGTARTTAAAAATTATCATCCACTTTTCCTAACCTGTAATCGAGGCAGAATGATATCACACACACGTTCTTCGTGGAGTAGTTCATCAATAAATTCATCCACATGCATCAGTTCAAATTCTGGGAAAAAACAACATTCAAGAGACAAAGAAAATGAATGCTAGCAACTGAAAGATGAAATGCTTGAAGCTTAAAAGGCTTGATATAAGTGGGCTGTACAAGCACTAGCTCAAAAATAAGTCCTAAAGATTAAGAAAAACAATAGAGCTGCTTTGTAGAAAGATTAAATCACAGCGCTGGTAGAATTAGTAGATTCCCAACACTTACACCAGCACTCTGACTATATTTGTTTTCTGTTTGCACTAAACCGCAGTTCAACAAATACCAAATACAAGCGTTTGGGAAATGCAAAAGATGCAAGGCAGGTCCCCTTTGTAAGGGCTTACAGCAGTGGGCTATCCAATCAATGAATGAGTGGAAAGCGCTTTGCCTACAATTCTTTAAGCTCTTATTACTGAAGCGTATATTTAGCTTCACATGACATTTTTTTTCCACCAGAAACCCACCTACTGTACATAGAGAAACCTACACTCTGTGCCGGCACTTACCTCCATTTCTGTTCTGGCTTTTTATCTTCCGGTAGTCGTTGTAGAGCGGCTCCAGGTACTTGTAGCAGTCAATGGCGGTGCCCGTCAGYCTCATGTACAGGGCGCCCAGCATCCGCACGTACCTGCGAAGGCAGCGGAGCGGGTGAGCGGTGCGGGGCCGCGGCGCGGGCAGGAGGAGGGGGAAGCGGCGCTCACTTGAAGTCCTCGTTCTTGATGAACTCCACGATGATGTCCTTCTCGGGCTGGATCTGCAGCATCTTCAGCGTGAGGCACAGGAAGGGCGTGGGCTTGATGTTGCCGCCGTACACACCGCCCACGTACCGCAGCTCCATGGCCTTGTCCACCACCAGCTCGGCTGCGCGGGGCGAGACCGTGAGGGCCCCGCGGCGCCGGCCTCCCGCGCCCGCCTCGCCACGGCCCGGCGCGCGCCACCCTACCCGTGAGGCCGAAGCACTCCTCTTTCCAGTACTTGGACTCGTAGATGCGCGTGCGGATGATCTTCTCCACTAGGTACTGCGGGTTCGTGCCGTGGATGCTGTGCGCGTCYTTCACCGTGCGGTTCGCCATGGCTGCGGCGGCRCCGCTTCCGCCAACAGCACTGACGRCTTCCGARACACCCCCACCCCGCCTCGCCCGGCGGCCAGGCACAAATATGGCGCAGCTCCCGCCCGCCTTCGCCGCTATCTTCCCCGCTGCACGCGCATGCGCGGGGAGGGGCGGGGCTTCAGGCCAACTTTGGCGCGAAATTCCATCCGCGCGGGAGTCGGAGCGYGCTTATGCTGTTGGTGCCGCGCGTGGGGCTGCTGTGGTGAGTGGGGGAGGGGGTGGTGATGGCCGCCGCTTTGTGAGGGCTATGCGGCTCTTCGGGCTCCCTTCGCGGGCCGGAGCCGGCGCTATGACCCCCCCCGCACGCCGCCCCGTGAGGCAGCGCCGCCATAGAGCCCTCTGCCGCGTCGCGGCTGCCCGCTGGGCCGGGTGGGGGGGTGTGCTGGGGCGTCGCGGAGRGAGGGTGCGTTTTCTTGAGGCATTCCCGGAGGGAAAGCTCTTATTCGAAGCTTTACATAAAACTCAAAAATAAAACTCAAGCGCTTTTTAAGGGATTGGGATGGCCTCATCTGCTCGGCTGATGAGAGTTTTGGGGCCTGTGTGAAAAATGCCAGCGAAGCCCCCTGAGGGCCCCAGGTGTCCTCAGAGGCATGTTGTCCCAAATACTRAAAACTTTCCCTTCTTCCCTAACACCGGAGATTTGGAGAAAGCCAACTTGTGTAAGTTAGCCTATGTGTGCTGGCTTCTTCACACATTCCTCTAGCATTGGTGGCAGATCTGGAAATTTGGCAAGCCTGAGTTGTTCCCTGTTCTTTTTAAATCAAATGATATATAATGTTTAAAATATATTTTTTTTTTTCCCCTAGGAATCATGAACACTCGTCAACAGAGCAAGCGTGTCTATAGCTGGTGTGGAAATCCCACAAGCTCAGACAGAAAACTGAGGACTCGGCAATACAAGTAAATAACATTTATGGCACATTTAGGAACTATAGACAGCAGCGGTTATGCCCTTTACATTTCTGACATCCTTTAGGGTAATGCAGCACTGAGGATTAGAATAGAGTAGTGGTTCTGAGCTGGACTTTATAGTTATATAATTAAAAAATCATCAATTAAAAATGTATATTGAATAAACAAAAGAAAGCATTGAATTAAATCTCTGAATGCATGTTAAGTGACTGTTTGGCTGGGGTCTTGCTAGGCAGAGTTTGTTTTGTCTAACTCAAATTTGGTAGTGTTTCTAATCATATTTTGGATAATCTAATTTTCTTGAAATGCAAGATGGAAGTTAAGTTATCCTATGGAGCAAGAGCATTTGTATGTTGGTAGAAGGCCCCTATRGTTCTTTGCTGCTTTTCAGATGTTAGAGCACTTTGCATCCCTTTACATGAAAGCAACTATTTTAAATGTGTGTATTCCTGAATTTAAGCAGGAAACTTTCAGGCTTTGCAGGAGGTGGGAGAAATAACTCTAAGGTTGCCAGCTGATAGGCCCTAATAAAATTTGAATTGTATAGGGTGTAAGTCCTGATAATTAACATGTGCATGTCCCTTTCTAGGGGTTTCATTATTAAATCAGTAAGAAGTGAAACAGAAATCTGTATACAGATTGGCGAGTTTGTTTTAGTAGAAGGGGAGAATGCAGATCGACCTTTTGTGGCACAACTCCTGGATTTATATGAAGATGGTAAGAGTAATAATTTACTGCATTTTAACTGAGAAATCTGAAAATGTTTTATAGCTACCTGCTTCCTGGTGGTGTAGTTAGTGTTAATACTGTATTAGTTGCCCGATTTATTAAGACAACTTTTGTAATCACTGCATTTATACATGTGTATCCTAAATATTTGAGACTAACAGCTACTTTAGCAAAAAATGACAGATAATAAGAGAAGGAATGGCATTCAGTTTCTAGGATCTGTCTGATTTCTTTGAAAGATTTTGCTATTTGTTTTGGACTATCATAATATTTTCAGGGTTTCTTTTTTTCATAATATGAATACATATAACTCCATTTTATTTACTAGCGCATATTTGTTGTAATGCTTTTTCATGCTAAAATGAAAGATATGAAATTTTCTTGGAAATAGGATGCTGAGCTTTTCCTCTTGAGCTTTCCTTAAAATCTAGAGATGAAGCTGATATTCAGTTGTAATCTGAGTATTTAATTCCATCCACATTGTATCTGTCTGCAATGTTTATTCAAAGCTTCTTTCATTAGTGCAAAAATGTTCCAATAACAGGATTCCCTGTCTTCCAAACAGCGAACAAACATGTTTCTCATTCATCTTTAAAATAACTCTGAATTTGCAAACAAATTTTGAAAATTTCTCAAGTCTCCTTTTCTGCAATGGCTTTCAGCTAGTGAGGTCTGAGCAGGTTATGTATATACAAATGAGGAACATCTTCATTTGTGGTAGTGAACCAGTCCAAAAATACAGCTGTGAATCAGCTGGCCTGTGGGTAGTTTGTGGTTGAGATTCTGCATTCCTGTTGTCTTAATCACCTGCACATCTCAGCTCAAACGTGCTAATTCAGTTTTTAAAATGCAGTGTCTCTTATTAGACATTTTYTTCTCTTTTACCTTTTTGTAATTGGTGACTCAATTTCATGCAACACTTTGTTAGACTTTCTCAGTCTGGGAGAAGGTCTAGACTATGACTACATTGAAACTGAGTACTGGCTAAAATGTTGCTTTTAAAGATAAATTTTTGTATGCAGCTCTCTGCTTTCAAAGTAGAATAAGCAAACCTGAACTGTCAAATAGCAGTTTTCTTCCCATTAATAGTGGTCAGATGTTTTAAAGAAACATCTAAAACTTCTTAGTTATTAGCTGTAGACTAATTTTTTCACTGGATAAATKTGTGCAGTTGGAGGTTTTTTGGTTGGCTGGTTTTGTTTTTCTCTTTTATCCCCCTCCCTTTTCTCCTGGTTAAAATTACGAATACTTAATAGTGATGTTTTTCATAATAAATGGAGTTTCTTATTGCTCCATTTGTTCCATTTCATACAGCCTTTACACACATTTTACACAGGAGCATCTTTCAGGTGGTGGTGATGGGAAGTTTTAAGGGAAGACTATAGCCTTTTGGCTATATGTAAAGTGAAATATTTTATCGGAATTCATTGAGCTTTGCCAAAATAGTCTTAACTACCCACAAACAGTGAAAGCAATTTTTAATGTTCACTGACTGTTCTGTTGCTGTTTTTACAGGTGCTCAGCAGAAACATGCCATTGTGCAGTGGTTTTCTCATATTACAGAGGTACCTCAGAATAAAAGGAAGCTACTTAGAAGAGAGGTTCCTCGACAAGAAGTATTTTTTGATCAGGTTTCTGGATATGACACTGACATATATGTGGAGACCATTATTAAAAGTGTCATGGTATGTTTTAAAGCCCATTTTGTATGTAGAGGAAAGAACCTCCCCTTCCTGAAAAAAGAGCAGTATAGCCATTTTATTCCCTCCTCTTCCAACATGTGATAGGTATTTGACTATTAATGCAGCATGGAATAGTTGGAAAATGTTAATTTCCCCCTGATTCGGAGCTGTCTGACAACAACCAAAGTCATCCTAAAGCTTAGGAAATTGCAGAGAGAGGAGTGATGGGAGTGCTGATATGCAGTAAACTTATGCTAGTCTAAATATAGTTTGAAGATGCCACTATCTAACTTATTACTTATCCAGTAATAAGTTATGTGAATAGAAAATATTTGAATACTAGATTAACAGGAAATGCTAAGTGTGTGTGCTTTCATATTTTCTCCSTTTTTATAGGTAATACCACTACATATGGGGGAAACACCACCAATTGTATTTAACACAGACCAAACTTTCTATGTAAAACAGTCTTGGGATGGGAAATGCTTTAAACCTTTATCCCCTGACACTTTCTCCAAGTTGAAAGAAGCTAACAAGAAAACAAATGGTAGTTCAAACTTTTTGCCAAAATCCCCGCTGTATTCTTTGGACATCATTTGCACCCTGGAAAAAGAAACAGAGAGAGTTGTACAGAGTGCGACAAAAAAGAAAAATRTTGAGATGGAGATAGAATCAAAACATTCTGCTTCCAAGTCCTCCCTGTCTAAGGAGAGACATTCGCGAAGAGTAGCTAATGGCATGAAAACGCCAACAGCAAGGAAGAAATTACAGTTAAACAGTATGTATATGTTTACCTATGTAGTTTTGAATCTACATTTGTGCATGTTTTCTGTCTCTTCAGTTTGGGTAGCTCARACACTGGTGTAACTCTACACCAGTATTTTAACTACCACTTTTGATCAGGCTTTGGGGTTAGCCTGTGCCTTTTGTGAGCATCAGTTGTTTTGTATGGCTGTTAYTTCAACCAGTTGTATTGCTTTCATTCCACTGCTGTTATAAGTGTTTTGTTGGATGGAGTTGTATGTGATGGTAGGAGGTAAACTAAAGAATCAATCCATGTGTTCTTATTTAATCTCTCTAAAGGAAATACATACGTTTTAGGTTCACTTCTTTGTTCTTGTAGCTTAATATGGTTACCTTTCATTTAAATTTTTAAATTTAAGCAACCACTAAGCCAGTCACACTGTCATCTAATAGCAAACCAGATATATTAAAGCCTGACAAAAGTTCATTTTGCTCTTGATTCCTAGGTCCCACCAAATATCCCAAAGGCAAACTCTCAGGACGTGATGTTTTAGAACTTCTGGATGATGACTGTGATGCACTGTCAGAGCCATCAGCTATGAAACGAAAAGTAAAATTCACTGGAATTTTAGGCTCACCACCAAAAATGTCTTGTAGCAATGATGAGCCAAAGTCAAAGTTTGATAGTGCAGAGCGTGAGCAGAGTCTTAGTGATACAATTCGATTATCCCCTTATATTAAGGCCARAGACTCCAGCAAGGAAGAAAAGAATCTCCATATGAAAGAAGATTCTATATGGTAAGGAATAGTATTAGGATAATTTATTTATGTATGCAATTTCTGTTTGTATATGTTTCTCTTAARCTGCTTTCATAAAAGGGTTTCTGAAAATTAAATGTGTGAAGTCTCTGTGTACCAAATTGTTCTGTCTGTTGAGATTATAGAGAGGAAGGGGGATGGCCTAAATGGTTACACTACGATAAAGCTCTTGGAAGTTCTTTGAGCTGACTGAATGAGGAGGGGATGTCACAAGAGAAGCTGATTTTAGAGGGACACAAGCAGCCTGGCCTTCCATTGACAGAGAGAAGGGGTTGGGATGGGAATTGTAGGACGATATGAAGAGGAATTGAAGACATGGCTTRCAGTCTTATTAGTGTGGATAAAAATCTCCATCTCCTTGCTGYTGTAAAAACTGAGCCTGAAGACAGGCTTTTCTCCACCTATGCAAGTGTGATGCAAAAGGGAAATAAAAATAGGYTTTTATTCTTTCTTTACAGCTTAATYGGACATCAGAAACTAAGCAGTGTTAGCCCTGTACTGACCCCTCGTTCTCACAGAAAATGTGCAGAGAGGACAAGCGCTCGCATTGCAGAGCAAATCAGGTAACCTTTGCCTCCATTACTTCTTACTCAGATTGCTAGTGATAGCTTGAAGGCATCAGAGATTTTTCTAACTTTTAATATTAAAATGCAAATGGCTCCAGAAGCACAGTTTAATTGTAGTCTGAGTGAAAAATGTCTCTTATTTAGAAGCAWAAGGCTGACTCAGGGTTTTCATCAGGAAACTAACTTCCTTTTATCCAGTTGATTTKAATAATAGCCATGGACAAGTAACAGCTCAAGTGGAAAATATGTTGGTCTATTGATTATGGTAACTAGAGAAAAAGCTGACAATGTATCAGATAATAATCTGTGGTGAGTAGAATTGCTTGTATTTAAAAAAAAAATCATTACAATTTTTGTTACTTATAGCTTATTAAATATACTGGAATCAGAGAAGGAAGAGGATTTTCTGTCTAGCTCAGATGCTTCTTACTCCAGTAGTGAAGAAGAGGAGAATGAAGTGCTTTGTACCCCAAAGAGGAATTCTCAATCAAGCAGAATATTCAGCACCCCAAAATCTTCAAGGAAGTCTTCAGTCCATACTCCTGCCAAGACCCCAAAGAAAACTGTAAGGTTCCTTGTAACCGTTGACATTTAAAACGGTTAAGCCAGTTATAAGCCAGTTGTTTGAATGCCTGATGCATGTGTGCTGAAGCTTAAGTATCAAAACCTTGTCAGCCYTTAATGAAAAATTGACTTGGCTCATGTGATCTGTATGAGAACTGGATAGGTTGTGTGAACTGTGTGTATGTGTTGGAAATGGGTTGATCAAAAGACCCTCACCTGAGGAGGGAAAATGTTGGATTGGACTGGAGCTAAGCAGTGTCCTGTTCTTTGACTATAAAGCTTTGACTTATTGAAGGAGAGCAGGGAGAGATTTGCTAGAAATCAGAAGAATTAATGTATGTTCTGACATGATAGATCTCAAGCTGTGGGTGGCTTCCAAATGGCTACTGGTGACATGTAAATAACTTCCGAGTGAAGCACTGGGAAGCTTTAAGGGAAGATCTCTACTATACTTTAAGTAACCTGGGKAAACATGCTGAGAGTTTGTTATTAAAACTGAAGCACCCTAATTAGAAGAGGGTGCAATTCTGATGATTTTTATATCAGCAAGAGTATGTTCACACTTGTTCCAAGCAAGGCAGGAGAGATGATAAATGGGTTTGTTTCTGTATGGGAAACAATTGAGTAATATATGACTAGTGATAGAAGTCCCAGCATAACTAGAACTCCTAAGCACAATAAGAAGGGATAATTAAAGTATTCTGKTTTTGTTTGGATGCAGAATTCACCTAGGTCAGTTTTTAGTTGCTTGCTGGTTTTTAAGAACTGGATTTCTTTGTAAGACAGCACTTCAAAAAAACAAAGAATTTTTAAATTCTTCCATCAGTTGAAAGGTGGGTTCATCTGTGTCACCATTAACCTCCCAATTTCTTTTTCTTCTTAAGGAAACAAAAGCTATGGAGCTTGTTTGCTAGTTATYTTTTGAGAGGGTTAGTACTTTGTACTCTGGCATTCTCAGGTAGTATTTGCATCTAAATAATGCTTTGGAAACTTGTATGGATGATTGACTAGTCTCCAGTAGAAATTCATGCAGATAGAAAAWTTATTTGATGTTTTTAACTTTTCTTTGCAGCCTTTACCAGCAACACCCAAGACACCCCGAAATGCAACTCCTGAAATTCCCAAGCGTAGCCATGTAGCACAGAAACCAACCAGCATCCTAGAAGAAGCCAGATTAAGGTAACGTGTAATTGGCTGAAGGGAGGAAATTTGTGTTTTCTTCAGGTACAYAGAGCGATAGGATATGCTGACAGACAGAACTGTAGTCCTAACTGAATAAATTTTATAAGAGTTCATGGTCCCTTCCTATCAGAACATTGCTCATGAATTGAAAACAGGTACTAAAATTTAAAATACTAATAGCATTTACTGTACGACTTCTAGGATTTCAAATTATTGTAACCAGTCCATGCTAAGTTGTATGGAATGAGGTATCTGTTTGTTTTTACWCTATGTAACATCAGAAAAACAAGGGTTCTCTTCTATTAGCTTGAGGTTTAAAGGGCTACCTACCTGGCTCTTCTTGGTAGGTGAAAAAGCTTAACAGGTTTTGCTGTAAATTCTCATACACTGTGAAAAGTGCATACAGGACTGCTAGTATCATCCATTGAGTTTTAACTTCTTCCTGGTTACTTGG
The DNA here is from genome assembly GCA_003342815.1 of Eudromia elegans. Taxonomy (NCBI): domain Eukaryota; kingdom Metazoa; phylum Chordata; class Aves; order Tinamiformes; family Tinamidae; genus Eudromia; species Eudromia elegans. The sequence continues at coordinate 2,537,771 of PTEX01000009.1, forward strand.
ATAACTTTTTTTTAATAATTAGTTTCTCCTGTTCTGTCTCATTCCCTGTGTTGACTTACAATTCTTTTTGTTAATGGCAACAGATAATCTTAATTGCTGGATATTCATGTCAGTTGCTTATGAAGATGACTATACAGCTTTTTTAAAAATAAAAACATATATGGAGASTCTGGGCTGCTTCTTTTGGGATGCTTGACACTGCTGCTCAAGAGTTGAAAGAGAAATTTGAAAACCTTTGCATAACTATAAAAAGGGCACCTGGTTATTTGTTTTTCAGTAGGCCTTTTGGTTAGAAATGTGAAATTGCAACTCTTTGATTCCCTGACTCTTACTTTTTTTTTAACACAAAAGACTGCACGTTTCAGCTGTCCCAGAATCTCTGCCTTGTCGTGAAGAAGAATTCCAGGATATCTATAACTTTGTAGAAAGCAAACTTATTGATGGTACAGGAGGGTGAGTTTGAGTTCTTCTCATTTAGTTAAAATATGGGTACTGGCTGAATTTTACAGATTTTTTTTTTTTCTCCCAATTAAGGATTGTATGTTGAACAACTCTTTCTTGTATAGATTCAAATTTGATTGGAAAAAACATCCGGTTAAATTTTCCCAGTCCGGGGAAATGTATGAGATTTTTAGTTTGATTATTTGAAGTAAATTAGCATTTAGAAGGTATTTTAGATTGGTTACTTCAGTAATTATATTTTTGTTGCTCTTCCAATATATTATATGTTCAATTTGCAAATATAGGGAATTGCTTGAAGTGGCAGAGGGGAATAGTATTTAAGGATGGCCTCAGAGCTCAGGTTTTCCAACTCCTTGATTTTAAGAGCTTGGTCATGTTGATAAACTATCATCTTCTGTAGGTGCATGTACATTTATGGAGTTCCTGGAACAGGTAAAACTGCAACTGTTCATGAAGTAATTMGCTGTCTGCAACAAGCTGCAGAAAATGATGAGCTACCATCCTTCGAGTTTGTAGASATCAATGGCATGAAGCTGACTGACCCTCACCAAGCTTATGTGCAGATACTAGAGGTGAGCAAAGCCTCTTCAGTAGCTCTTTGTTTTCCATTCTATAATAAAACCTCTTGTGCACACAGTTGCTGAGGTGACAGCTCTGGAAGTTATTGAAGCAGTACAATAATTGCTGGAGAGGCTAAGATAAGAGGTTAATCAGTTTGTCATCACATAAGAGGGACTATGTGAAGAAAGTTGCAGTTAAATCATTGTGACAAACTAGTCAGCAGTCYAAGATAAACTGCAGACAGGGCTAGTGTCTATATGGGTGTGACTTAATCTTCTGAGAACTGCATTAGGATCATCCAGTTGTCTTCAAACTGTAATTGCTCAAAACATATGTCAGCCTAGGCTGACTTTAAGCCAATGACCTAGAACTGAAATAATGTATTTTCTGAAACATCTAGTACCTTTTCTTACAAGCTTCTGTTCTATTTATTTAAGTTTGACATATCTTGTTAGAATAGGAAGTGATATGTATCATTCAGATATATTTCAAGACATATTTGGGGAGAGTAAATATGCATATATGCATTCTTCCCTCAAAGCAGCATAGTCAGTACATTATTGAGGATATTATGCTGTAGCTAGGTCACTGTTTCTTTAGCACAATGAAAGGCCCTATGAGAACCTAATTTCATGGTAATAGTGTCTTAATACTCCCTGTTCTGTGCAGCATAAATGCATTTAACATTTGTAAACTTGGAAAATTGATCAAGACTAAATCTTTGGGATTTAAATCTGTATTTCTGTGGGCCTCATTGCTTCAAGCTGGCCCAGTTAGGTATCCTTTATGGGAACGTGTTGTCAAATAAACCAGTTGTTTCTCTRCTTTTTCTGTTATTTAAGCATTGAGCATCTACAGAGGCTCCTTCTACATTTAACTGCGTTGCCTATCTCTTGCTGCATATTAATCTTCTGTTTTGGGTCACTAACTTTTTTAACAACCCTGAAGCAACAGGGAACAACAACAGAAAGGCCTGTACAGATAAATAGCAAAATGAATGACAGATTCCTATTTACAGGTGCCAATTCCACTGTAATAAACTGAATTCTGTGGCATATTGGATGCCCAGTTCCACAGCTGTAGAATCAGAATGTCTGAAAATTGCTTTACATGACTGATTCAGACTGTCCTTGAATTGGAAACATGAAACAAATACAGGTTATATGTTATTCTCATGCTCATACTTTAGTGATTAAGATATGATGTCAGTTCTTAAAAAGGGAAGATAAAATTCTGGAGAACAAATATGATCTTCAAATGCAGTCTGCATTTTATTTTAAGGTTTGAGTCTGAACTTGGTTGAACTATTGATTCAGCATATATACTGTAATTCTGACATTCTATACACTAATTTCTGTATGCCTTTGTAGCAYATAGAAGCAGTTGTTCCCACTGCCAGGAAAAGGAAATCAGGTGCATGTTGCATAATGTTAAAGAAGTTCAAACAGAGTAAGAATTAAAGTTCCATGGCTATAGTGTATTAACCTGCAGCATTGCTTAATCCTTGTCCAGTTCTTGACAGGTCAGAAGGTGACAGCAACCCATGCTGCGACACTTTTGGCCAAACTGTTCTCTACCCCTGGACCAAAAAGGAAGACCACAGTGCTGTTAGTAGATGAGGTAAATTAAAACTTTGTTCTCTCTTCCTCAAATGYTATAAGAAATGAGTTCTCCAATGATGGAAAAAGACAAAATGTACTTAAACTGTTTATGCTAGGAGTATGTCATGTGTCCTTTAACCGGAGAAGATGTAGGAAAAGAYACAAATATTTCCTTTTGGCCTTATTAAACTGAATATAAATATCCAAGTACCCTATTAGCATATTTTTTTCTCTGTGTTGGTGAACTGTTAAGCAGCTAAAAGGGTTGAGCTTTTTCAAAAGAGATTAGTACCTTAATTCAGAAAAGATATGGATAAAGGAGGTGTAAAGACAGCTTTCTGGGGATCAGAAATTGTTCTCTGTAGCAGAAATTGCTTGCTCTCTGAAGCCCTGATACTTAAATGCAGAGTCATTGTTTTTCAGGCAACTTCTTTTTMTTTCCTCAGCTTGATCTTCTGTGGACCCGGAAGCAGAATGTGATGTACAATTTATTTGACTGGCCAACTCAAAAGCACTCAAAGTTAATCATCTTGGCCATTGCTAACACCATGGACTTGCCAGAGAGAATAATGATGAACAGAGTAGCYAGCAGGCTGGTATGTCCTAACAGTTTTGTTGTTAGCTAGGAAATGAGGAGTACAGATTACATACAGTGTGTTGTTAAGGGTAACTCAGGAGAAAGAGGATGGGTTATAGTAGACATTAAGCAATGCTTTTATAGTTTCCTCTCCTCTCCAGAGGGTGGATATTGAACATACAAATCTTAGAAAAGGTGTAGAAGCCAGCCAGCTAATTAGATATTATGCCATGTAAGAGCACTYTGTTCTTATAAGAATGAATTAGCCAAAAGGATGTAGATGTCTTATTAAATATACTAAGACTTGGATAATCAAATGCTGTGCCTTGTGGCTAAGCTGCTCCCTTGATTTCAGAGTAATACCCTTCTAAATGCCCTTCCTCTTTCCCCCGTTCCTTATAGGCAGCTGGTCACTGCTCTCTCTGCCATCATGATGTGGTAGATTTTCTTTGTTGGATACCTTTGAACAGAAAATTATATGCACTATGAAAGGATTAAATTTTCCTAGGCTATCACTTCAACACTGTTCTGAAAAGTGATTCACAAGAACAGTTCTATGTGCCTTCCATATTTCTATGACTTAGAGTTGGGCAAAAATTGATTTGATTGCTTTCTACCCTACTTGCTAAACCTGCAGAGCAGCTGCTGATCTGGGACTCCACGCACTTSCTGCTTGGCCTACAAGACAGCTTCTGAGGAATGCAAAGCTCTGGCCTTGTCCAGAATATGAAAGGCAGTGTGTATGCCACCCCTTTATAACAGAGATGATAATATGATATTTGTATCTGAAATCATTTTTTATTAGCCTGATCCGTAAGAGGATTTTTAATTTGTGGCTGCTMGTTAACTTTGCAGGCATCATATGAAGCTGGCACTAGRAATGTGTACACATACACTAATTTAAAGTATTGGTACTGAAGGTTCCATACTGCTATTTTAGACTTCTACTGAGTAGTATCAATACTGAAGGTCCATTCTGATATTTTAGACCTCTACTGAGCACTCAACTAAAGGAGAGATTAATCTTCAACTAAAGGAGAGATTAATCTTTGATATGTTCTGCTCTGTGACTGTGATGGACAAGGTGCTTAAACAGGGGCAGTCAAGATTTTCATACTGTGTGGCTCTGATTTGTTTTTAAGTTCTGCAAGAGCAATTTGAATTCTAATGGCAGCAGCTCTTGCTCTGCTGGCCTTTCAGCAGTGAGGTCCTTCAGCCCCTGGCCCTCCCTCAATCTCAGTTGCATTTACAGATGTGCATATTTCTTTTGCAAGCATGAAGTAGAAGAACTGATTAACTGATATTACTATCACTTGGAAGGGAAGGATGTGAATGAGCRTTTCCTCCTACCAGAGAAATTAAAACTGCTAACTAGAAAAGCTATACTTGAGCAGCTGAAAGATGCCAAATGGATGTAGAAGTGTAGCTTCAGAATCTCTTAATTAGAGAGAATATTTTCTTTAGCAGAAGTTTAGATATGCCCTTTTGAATACAGAATTCCACAGCACAAGTAAAACCATAGTATGTGCTAAAAGCACTAYGAACACTTCTGACTATATTGTATTGTTTACTGTAGGGCCTCACCAGAATGTCCTTTCAGCCCTACACCTACAAACAGCTACAGCAAATTATTTCTTCCAGACTGAGCAATATGAAGGCATTTGAAGAGGATGCAATTCAGCTAGTTTCCAGAAAGGTAAACACAGTCTAGTTCTCTTGTGTTGCATCAAGTAAAGAATCTGATGGGGGAGGAGGCACCTCAGAGTGGATGGCAGTCTTTTTTTCCTTGTATTCCTTTTATTCTAGATAAATTCTTTACTCAGCTCATAGGGGATGTTGTTAAATATGTGTGATGTTTACTTTCAGGTAGCAGCACTGTCTGGTGATGCAAGGCGTTGCCTTGATATCTGCAGAAGGGCCACTGAGATATGTGAGTTTGCTAGCCAAAAGAATACCTCTGGAATAGTCAGGATGGTCCACATAACAGAGGCCATAGATGAAATGTTTTCATCCCCATATATAAACGCAATCAGGTAAAAACATTTTTCAGAATATTCCTTCCTTTTATATCTTTCACTACACCATTTTCCAAAAATTTTCACTTTGTCCCCTCTTTTAGGAACATATGTAATACTTAATGCCTGTTGAAATACTGTACTGTCAAGCCTTGACACACCTATTAGAGAAAAATACAAAGCAGGAATAAAGACAGAGGAAAGACATAGAGGCAAAGTTTTACAGGATGATTCTRTAGWAGAGTTACCTCAGATTGGGAGCAGGCTTTGGAAGTTTCCTGCTTGTCCGTGTTTACTTCATGTTCATTTATTCTGAACTGCAGTTTCCAAGTGCATGTACCTGAATTCCTTCTAGATGGAACCAAATTTGGAAGATGCACTTCAGGAGCTCGCAGTGGAAATAACTACTGACCGTTCAGCATACTGGGTCAGGCTACAGCTAAACTGAAGGAAAAGCCCCAGGAACCTTTTTAGTGAAGGCATGGAGTCATCAGAGTTGACTTTGTGCTGCACATCTTCTTATCTTATGCAACTCTTGGTCATTTAGATGCAGCCACAGACCCTTGAGCAGAATGTAATTGAACACTGTAATACCCTGCAAAGCTTGTGCCACATTCTGCATGGCTTTTGCCACTCTCAGACAGAGCTCAGAATTATTAGAGGAACTGCAGGCTTGTCCCCCCAGCCCAACACATACATGATAACATTGCATCCTTCAATCCTTTAATTCATGAAGATTTACCATGCTAAAATTTGTGTTAAATAATGTCAAGTAGCAAAGGGCTTGTAAGAAACAGGGATCTACGCAGTGACCARTTTTTGCAGAATGCTTTGAAGTGTTAAGCCTTTCATCATGTATGGAATGAAATGCCATGTTCAGATACAGAAAAACAGAGGTAGAGTGGTATACTGGCTRGTTGAGATGCATAACAACATTGTGCATTCTTCTCTTGGAGGAAAATACTCTGCACTTTAATATGTGCTTCCCAAGCAATTTTTCTTCCTTTCCAAATTTCTTAAATATTCACAAATTCTAGACTTCGTAGACTGATTTTTGTTTTCTTTTGCTATTCAGGAGCGCTTCTCTACATGAGCAAATCTTTCTGAAAGCAATTTTAGCTGAATTTCRCAGGGCAGGTGTTGAGGAAGCAACAGTACAACAGGTATGTAAGTGTTCCACAGTACTTAAAAAAAATTGTCATTCAATAAAATTTTATCATGCAAAAGTGCAAAAATTGCAATTTTAAAACTATTATGATCTGATCAAAGATGATATGGTAACAAGGTAAACTGAGGCATGCCTGTTCAGGCCAGGTGTACAGCCTGACTGCTGCCACCACTTGTTCTTGCGTGGGGTTGAATGCTTAGAATTGGAAGCACCTGCTGTTGTAATAATGTTAATAGAGTTCCTGATCACAACATGATGTTTTTGGCCTGTGTCTGAATAGGTTGCATTCCTCCATATAACTTGTTTCATAGCAGAAGAAATAAGAGGTAGCCTGGAAGGGTTAGATGACATAATTAAGTAGGAAGCCTTGGAATTTAATTCTGACTTCTGTTTTGCTATCTTTTTCAACAGATGCAGCTATATCACTAATTGATATTTTAAGTTGACTTGTTAAATCACCAACATATAGGCAGGTTAGTGTTAGTATGGAATCCATTTAACAGATTCCACAGTACAGAAACCAGCTGTTATTATYTACCTAATAAAAATGTTTAGGACTAACTTGCTAGTTTTCACTGTTCCCGTAACTTTCTGTTAATTTCTGAATATCTGGATTTGATTTATTAGATGTACTGGGTAACCAGTGCTTAAACATCAGTGAATATTTTGTTAACCTGTTAGATTATGCATTTTTTAAAGAATGTAGCTTTCCTCAGGCACCAGAAGGAATTCCTTTCCAGAGATTTAGAAAAGCAGAAGACTCTCTTATTCTTACTGAGTTTACTAGTCTGCATGATTTGTCAGAAKTGCTTTCTTCTGTGCTTAAAGGTGGATTATGTGCCTTTTTTAGCTGTGATCTTCACTGTTTCTTGTCAGCATGACTCATGTTATCTTGTCACTGGGCCTGGCTGTTGTTTCAGTGTAGATCAGTGTCTAGTTTTATGTCAGCCCTTGATCTGCTGAATTTGCTTTATTCTGTATAGCTCGGGGGGGGGGAAAAAGGTGTAGTAAGAGATAAAAAGATGTTTAAAAAAGTAGACCGCTTAGCTTGCTGATAGCTTTTTGCTTTCTCTGATTGTATGGCCAAGGAAAAAATTAGTTTACCATTATAATTTATTTTACAAAGTCTTAATATTTTGTGTTAAAACAGCATTTTTTTGCTTCTAGGTCTATCGTCAACATCTAGCATTATGCAGAATTGAAGGTATGCAGAGCCCTACAGTGTCAGAAATTATGGCAGTTTGCTCAAGACTTGGTGCCTGCAGGCTCTTGCTGGTGGAATCCAGTAATAAATATCTTCACATGCGTGTGCGACTGAATATCAGCCAGGATGATGTCATGTATGCACTCAAGGATGAATAAGGCAATGATAGATATTTTATATGTGCATAAATATTTTAAATATCGTCTATTTTAAAATATTTTTAAAATAGTGATAAAATGGAAATAGTATTGTATTTTTCTTAATATGTTTAAATGTTTGATGTAGCCAAGCACTTTTTGTATAATAAAGGATGTGCTTTGGGGCATTTTAAATACTTTTTAGAACAGTTTGATTTCAAATATTTTGGGTGCTGGTAACAGGTCTTTCTAAAACGTTGCATGGACTGAAGTTACTTGCCTTAGTAGTAAAAGTCTTTGTTAGGACTAGCAATGTCTTTGTGGTACTGCACTTTATGTATTTCTTTTGTTGCCTCTTGTTGAATGTAAAAGATGTGATTAAAACTTGCTTAAGCTTCTGTTATTCATCTTCTGAAAAGGCACCTTTCCTTTGCAAGAAAGACTGAAGGAGAAAAGTCCCTGCTTACCAGCAAAGTAAAAACATCAGCAGTGTTTTGACACTTGAGTAACTGGGTTTGTGTAATTTTTGGAGTGTAGGTGGTGTGGGCCTTCAAAGAACTGGCTTTGGCTACTGCAAGTCTGGTAAAGGTAGCTTTCATCAGAGAGCCTTTTAATGTAGTTTGGTAATCCCTTAGAAAGGGAGCGTGTGGAAACACTTCCAAAAATTGCATTGCTGTGAAAGGGACTCGAAAAAGAAAGTGTGTTTGCATGGTTCTGGTAAAGCAGGTGTGAAACCAGCAACTCCCCTTTTCTAAGCCTACTGCTGAAGTTGTACGTGTGTCAGCCCTTGCGTGCTGAGGTGCTCAAGCTGCCCTTGCTGTACCCCGTGCAGCAGCACCAGGACGGCCCGGCTGCCCCGCCAGCTGAACCGAGCGTGGGGGCTCCCTGATTGCGGCCCCGCCCCTGGCCAGGCCCCGCCCCTTCCCCTGCGCGCAGGCGCGGAGCGGCGGCTGGGGCGGCCCCGGGTGGCGGGGCTGAGGCGAGGCGCGGGGGGAGGCGGCGGCGGCCGTGGGGGTGCTGCGCTCGTCCACACTCCGTTCCAGCCGCGTTTGCTCCGCAGAGGCGCCGGCCCCCGCGGCTGCGGCAGCGCCATGCTCGGTAGGAGAGCCGCGAAGAGCCCGCAGGCCAAGGGCCGGGGAGCCGCGGTCGCAAAGCAGGTAAGGACGCCGCCTCCCGCCCGCGCCCTGCTGGGGTTTCCCTCGCGCTAAGGAGAGCGGGCAGCACTCTGGAAACTTCCAGCTTCAAATTGTGGGATTATTTACCTSTTTCGTGCATTCCTCTGCATGCAGCACTGGAGGTTCTTCAAGGAAGCYGCTGTGTGGTAACACCACGAGCCCTCGTGGCTCACGCCAGTCGTAGTTTGTTTTCTACCTCGACTATATTGAGATTAATAATAGTTTTAATAAATATATTGKTTTTTTTTCTTGCTCCTTCCAAGGTGATAAAAATAACTTCAGAATAAGCAGTGGTGAACTCGGGCAAACAAGTCTGGGAGAACTTTAGAATGCTGGATGAGAAGCAACAAATTTTGAATTCCCACAGTTTTACATAGTCATTTTTCTTGTAATAAACAGGTATAGCTCTTCCCCTATGATTTATTCCTGGGTAGTGAGGTTATACATGTCTTTATTCATAGTACTCTGCATCTGTGGGCAGGGGTTCTGGATTGAGGATGAGAGGAGCATCCCTGAGTTGTGGATGGCAGGTGCAGGAAGTCCCCTGGAGTCACTAAAGATAAAAATACTGTCTAGCAAAATGGCARTCCTGTTCTGAGTATGTTTGAGATCTGTAGTATATCAGATGCAATGTATTTGTAACATTTTTGCCCTATTCTTTTAACCATTTGACTAATTACATTGGAAACATGACTTACCAAACAGATTGAGAGACTTTGAGCTGGAAGTGTTGCATTCTGTTCTTGACTTTGTGTGTCACTTGCGGTGTAGCAATGGATAGATCACATGTACTCCTGCTTTGGTTTGAGCACTTTACACTTGTAAAATGTTCGTATTCCATAGAACTCTKCATCTCTAGAGCACAGTTATAAACATTTGCTAATTAAATCTTATCCTGACTTTCTTTCCATTCTGTCCAAATCTGGAAATGTGTTTTGTATAACAGAGGACACAGGTGGAAGGGGGCCCAGTGCAGCGAAYTGCTGTGCCTGGCACCTTTCTGTGTGTCAAGGGCAGGATCAGGACCAGCAAACAGGCAGATGCTCAGTTTGAATACTCTTCCTCACCTCATCAGTGTTTCCCACCTGTGTTTCATGTTCTTCTTTGGGATAATACAAGGTTCAAAGGGATCACAAAACTTTTAAAGTGTCCAGCACCACCTTGTTTCCTACAGGGTGGGGAATTAAAGAAAACTTATCACTAATTTGCACTTACTCATAARCAGACAGCTTCAGTTTATGGCAGCGCTTCAGACCCTGCAAGAGGAGTGATAGTTCTTGTTCTAGTAATAACTTTTTTATTTTTCTAACTTAGAAGAGCTATCTGCTGCTTCCTTGGCTACGTGAAGACCAATAGGGCGGAAGGGATTTGTGCTTTCAAAAAATCTGAGGAAAGCTTCTCTACTTAATTCACAGGATGAATGGGATTCAGTAATTCATATTTATAAAAAATTTCAGAATAAAGTATACTGTTCTTCCTGGGAAAGTTAGTTTCTTAACTAGTGCTATAAAAATAGTGGCAACTTGGTATTTAAGACAGTCTTTTAGATAAGGAACCTAGAGATTTCTCTGATCTTTATGTCATTTAACATGTTTTGCAAAAGTAGAGTGATAACCCCCACTATTTTTATTTTTTTCATATTCTGATTAGTGTAATTAGTACTTTTCCCCAGAGATGCTGTCACYTAGCTGTAGGGATGATCTCTTCCAAACAGGTGACTGTACTACAGGCATTGCTGGGTTTGTAATGCCATGTTTCCATGTGTGCAGTGCTTTTCCTTGCATTTATGGCAGACTGTGAGCAATACAAACCACATCTGTGTATGTAAATATGACTTTTTCTAAGAGGTAAAGGTGAAACATTTGCAATATCAGATCTGTATCATATGAAAATAGTCAGATTTTTTTAACTTTTAGATTAGCCTTGAACTTTCTTAATAAAAACTGCTTTTTGAGGCTTATATAATAGACATCATTTTATTTAATCTTTTTCCCACCTTTTTACTTTAAATTATTAGGTAGGTTGGATTTGAAGAGATAGRGTTGGTTGCTTGCAGTCTTTGAGGGAGTATTAATTGCTTCCTAGCAAAGTTATTTATATACATCATTTCAGTTTTGGATGCCTTATGTGCATTGCTTTGGTAATAAAAGCGGTGTGATAGTTTAGTTTAAAAATGAACCGAATCCACATCGCATGGACATTTTAAAATAACCCATTTGTGGGTGATGCGTAAGTTTAGTGTGTTGTTTTTGAGTGTCACCTCAGTTCTCACCACAGTGTTTTTCCTTTGGTTCCAGCTGGGGCTGTTTGTAGATTTTAATCCCGAGGAGATGCTGCTGAATGCAGAGGAAGGYGGCGATGATGGGGACCTAGAAGCAGAGCTGGCAGCTATCACWGGAGTGAAGGTGACGGAAGGGAAGGCAAAAACAAAAGGGAAAAGTAAGTTGAAGTCTCTGAGTTTTACTCACTGAAGACCTGAATAATTTATTGAAAGATGCTTATTTATAAATCACTGAATTCTCTAATTTTTTTTTTTTTTGTGACTGATAGAGGGTGAAAATGTAATAAATGCCTTTCCTTTCCTTTAAAAGGTTCTTACTCCACAAAAATAGTAATGTTCTTAGCCACTATAACAGATTGCTTCAGTTTTATTTTCCTGTGCAACTATTCATAGCCATTTTATTTTAAAAAAAATTTTAAAAAATATTGTTTTCAGGATTTATGGAAACAATCTGCCCTGAAAAGACCTCAGGAACAGAGGTATTTGTATTACTAGATCTACAAATGCTCACTTTCAGTGGCACGAAGCAACTACAGCAGCACTGAGCATTCATTCTCAGAGGATCAGAGTTTTTCATTGTAGCAATAGCAGAAATTCTGTCTTTGGGCATAGATTATTCTTGATGAAAACCTACAGTCTAGCARTTTCCTCCCAGAGGATGAATCTGGTTGTCAGGAGCTTATGAATTGTTGTTACTTATCAAATATGGACTTCCTTTGGCCCTGTTATGTCACTTTATGTGTTTTTCACTCTTTTTGCTCATAAGAGGGAAATGAAACTTCAGAGAGAGTGAGCAGAAAGTTAATATTTACTCTGTTCTCTGAAGGTTTGCGATAGGGTTTATGCATCTGTTTTTCTATTATAATGTAAACCCAATTTTTCCCCCAGTAGCCTGGGAAATAGTTAGGCCAAAAGCTTGCAGGGAATGTGGGAATGTACAGGCAGGTGATAACACCTGCAGCAGCAGCAGCGTTTTGATGGGGATATTGYGGGGCCAGGATGCAGCGAAGTGCCTAGAAGGAAGAGAGCGTGGCAAATGCAGGAGAGACACAGATCCAGGAAGAAACAGAGAAGWGACCCAGCATCGTGTGCATTGGCACTCGGGTCTGGAGTGAGCACAGCGTTCAATTACCGACTCCTAGGTTTGTATTTTAGGGAGAAGAAAGTGATCACCCCTGTGCTTTGAGAACGCAAACAGGAAAAGCTGTGTTRCTGCTGCGGTATCCTAAGTGCAGAGAACTCTGTGACTGCGATATGGGAGTTGTTTAGCCACATGTATTTGGAATTGTAGCCACAACTTGCTGTACTGGATTAGAGCTGAACTCACCCTTGCAGAAGCCGGCTTTTCCCCTGCTAGTGGGAATATGCGTAAGGAAAGTTCCTGTTCCCAAGGGATGTTCRGATCCTAGGGCCAATTTGCCTTTGGATGTGGCCAGCTCTACTAGCTGTAGGTCTATGGGTCATATACGCAAGCAGCATGTGTGATGCTGAGCACTAAAGTTCTTTATTTGTAGTAACAGGTGTGGGTAGAGGTTAAGTTGTTATGTTGCTGCTTATCATGTGTTTTTGTCAATACTCTTTTGTCAATACTCTTTTGTCAATACTCTTTTGTCAATACTCTTTTGTCAATACTAGTGATCAGATGGTGATGTGATAAAATTAGATGGTATGAGTGGCAAAAAAATGATTGTTCCTGGGCTAATTTCAAGCAGGTTCAGCAAATGCAGTGGAAGGGCAGAATGCATTTTAGATCTCTTCARAAGCTGTACCCTTTAAAATCTGAAYTGTGTCAGTCACATCTGCATAGGGAAGTATACTGCTTCCATGGACAGGCAGTACTTGTTTGCGTGCACACAAATAACCWCATCCTTGGAATTGTGTGGGAAAAGTGGAGAGGACAGGTAAAAGAAGCCGTGGTTAGGCACAGCATGAGGTGGGGATGAGAAGTCAGCAAAGAAGAGTTAGATAAAGTTTTCAGGACAAAGGCCAGAAACTTCAAGAGAAATTGCAGGATGAAGTTGCCAAGAAAGACATGTAAGGAAAGGGAAATTTCCTTGAAGAATGAGATAGTGATGCAGAAAGTGCAGAAAGAAATACATTCAGGGAGGCAGGAGAATTGGTTCTTTCTCTGGTTAGCACCATAGATCTTTTTGCCAGAGTCCTGCTGCTTCCTTTRGATTGAAGAAGATGTTCCCTGAGGATGAGTTTGTTTTCTTGATATGGAACAACTTACYTTTGTGTTGCAAGTGTGACTTGAAGTAGTATTTGATGTGTAAAGGAAGTGGTTTCTCTAGGTGGAGAGAATCTCATCTTCCTGTTTTTTTGCTGTTCCTCCTTTCTTGTCCTGTTGATGACTCATAGGTTAATTTGTAGCCTATTTTGTTCAGTATATCTCTAGACCTGATGTTAATACATGTTACTGGCTTCAAAGCATAAATATCTTTAGCTAGGGAGGAGGAGAGATATAAGACACTCTTGTGCTTTTGTTGTAGATTGAGAAAGTGGATGAGCTATTGAAGTCCCAGCAGCAGCGCAGACCTTGTACAAAACTCCAGTGATTTAGCTGATTACTGTAGTTAGATTGGGAGCTTTTTGAACTGGGCAACTGGGCATTTACAGCTACAGTAGCAGTTACAGTAACTCTTTTGATCTTTCTTCTAATTTATGGCTATACGCACTATTTTATCTTCTCAAGAATACCCATCGAGAATCAGAACTGTACGTAGGGTTACAGATGAAGCTTCCCCAGGGCCTTGTGCAGTGGTATTAATACTTTTATATTGAAATGATATTGACTGATGTGTACAAGGGTTGCTTTTTTTTTTTACTATTTTTTTTCGTTTGTTTGTTCAGTGAGTGTGACTAGTTCAGTCAGGTATTTACCTAATTTTCAGCTSATGAATTCTGATTTATAGCAGAAGTTTGTCTACTGTGTTCTGAAGTATTTTTGTAAATAGATGTTCTATAATATTCTTTTTCTCCTCARTCTTTGTGTGTTCTCTTTCTTTCAAGAACTGTTCTGAAACCACATGCGCTGACAAACCTGGAGTTGCCTTAATAGTTTTTCTTCATCTTCTCTTAAATGTAGGTACTGATGTTTTTCCCAGTCATGTGGTAGCTCTGAATTGACTTAGAAATCATTTTTGTCACTTATATTTTGTCATAATATTCTGAGATAAAAATATCTGTTGCCTTTTCATCCTAAACATATTAAGATTAAGATTTTTGGTACTTTTGGATGGGATAACTTGCACTTTCATACAGTTGCTTGTATAATCTCCTATTAATCCAACTGAAAATGTAGACAGAATGTTCTGTTATTTGCAGGATTTATCTCAAGTCCTTCTGACGAGCAGGACCACTTATTTCTTCATASCCTAAACACTTTCACATTTCTTTTCAAATTTTTAAGATCTAGTTTCCTCGATTTCTTAGCCTTTTTTTTTTTTTTTAATCCCTCTGTGTTACGGTCACTGCTTGACAGTACTGGTGTGAGTATGCATCTCTTGTTTCAGTGATTTGTTTGTTGAGAAATATACTTTGGAAAGAACATCCAAGTGTGGCTAGTATTGTTTTATGCTTTTTTTCTCTGGTGAATTGAAGCTTTCTACAACAGTTTCTGTTATTAGGTTATTTTACTGAATAATATCATAGATCTAGATAAGTATAGATAYGTATCTATATCTTAAATCAGTCTGGGAACTTGGGGTAGCTTTTAGCACTTTTTCCTTGATCCAGTTGTTTCATTTRCTATTAACTTGTCTTTTTTCCTCAGTGTTAAATGTCATGACTGTGCAAACCTACTCCAATATCTTTCTTTGCATCTGCATTTTCAGAGCATTGTGTTTCACCATTCCTGCTAGTCAGTCATCGTACTTATGTATTACTGCTGTTCAGGTTGCCTGTATTAGTGAACAGAAGTTATTTCTACCTATCATCCAATTTCTGAGCTAGATTAATAGATATATTTTCCTTGCCTTCTTGAGTACCTTGACTGTTACTTCCAACTTCATTAGTTTCTCCTGATATTCACTTCCCCAGTCTTCCCTCTCTATCCATGAATGTACCCTCACTTAGCTATGACTCACCTAGTATCTTCAATATGAAAAATGGGGATTTTACATTTCTCCCTTTCTTTACAGTTTGGCCTTTTTTTGGAGGGGGGGCGGCGAGGGGGGTCATAGACTGTTGCAGTTTTAGACTGCTGGCAGAAGAAATCTGTTTTTTAAGAAAATTTGTCTTTTTCACGGTGGCTCTTAGTGAACAGAACCTCCCGTTTAGAAGCAGTGCTCTGAACTTRCTTGATCACGTCTTTGCCCTTTCTTACAGGTTAGAAGAATTACTCTGAAGATCAACTGAGCCTCCGTTATTGGAGTGATGGTTTTGTTTTTGTGTTTGGTGAAGTCCTTTGCCCATACCAATAGAARTCTGACAATATCAAATTTCCTAGAGTCACGTTTTAAATTCTTTCTCCTTTCTGGAAGACAGTGTTTCGTCTTTAGTGTATTCTGTGGGTCCACTCTGATAATAGGCATGTGAGCATTTCTTAACAGAGTTTATTGTTCTGTTACATAGATCTCCCCTTGAGAGAGTCAGATATACGTTATTCAAATAATAATAATAATCCTTCACACACAGAGGAATCCGGATGGGTTCAACGTTATACTTGCTCAGAAAAAAAATCTTAATGTACTTTTATCTGCCTGTGGCTGCAGATGTTACCTGGACAAAGGGACAGAGTAGAGAAGCTGTTCCTACCTGTGCCCTTAATTAAGAKCAGTTCAGAAAGAGGTGAGAATGTGCATTCTGTTAGAGAAAGAGATTTCCCAAATGTGTATTTTGGCTCTCYTGGAGGACTCGACTGATGCAATCTGTAGGCAAAGTGTACTAGGGKAGGGAGAAAGCAGATTTGGTGTATTTTAGTCATTAATTTTGTGAGGAAAAACATTAGTTTTTTATTATTAATTTTCATCTCAGTCACAAAATCTATTGCACATAAATCCAGGACTCAATTTTACTCCTTGCTTTTTATGACTTGCTCTCATCTTTAGCAGTGCTGATACAGCCTCCTTCAAACAGTCTGTTATGGAGTTAATTTAGAGGGAGAATAAATATCTGCTGAAGGAAACAAGCGAGATGGACTGTGGGAAAGAGAGAATGGTGAAAATATAACTATTTGGGTAAATCAAACCAGAGAGCTGTGCAGGGGAGAATAAAGGCATTAAAATGAGAGAACATGAAACCTCAGTTGGAAATAGGAGAGAGGACAGTATGGGGAGGAACCTGTGTTGAAGGAGTAAGCGGGAGCTGCTGTCTGATTTGCTGTGAGACTTGAACCAATTATTTATGGGATTCCCTTTCCAGAACTTGCTTCCTTGTTTAGGGACRGAGTCCTTATTAGAAAAAGGGGACATAAGCAAGAAGTCTTTGCTTTCGCCTAGACAGCAACATCTCCTCAAGAATTTGTATCCAGTGGCCACATACATGTTACGTAGGGWTTATGACTCCTCCTGGTTGCCTTTTGCAGCTCCTTTGCCCATGGATCATATTGAAAAGATGGCAGCAGAGTGTATGAAGGACCTGAATGAAGATGATGAAGAAACAGAGGATGATGACTTGGAGAARGATACAGACCTATTGGTACGTATGATTTGGTCAGCAAAAAGTTTTAGAGTTTCTTTGKTTTTGTTTTTTTTTCAGGAATCACTTTTAGCAAAAATGTTCTTTAGATTTGCAAGGAGAATACTGGCCTTATATGTAGGCCTTGGCCTTATATGGGATGGAATACTTTGGTGACATCTGTAACGTTGTGATATTTATGTGTTTGGGGGTCTTTGAGGAGCAGGAGAAATGTGGAATCCCTTCTGTTACTTGGTGATGTAAGGTCAGCATCTTGCTGTCAGGCATTTTTCTTGAAGTGATGTCTGGGMATTTTGTTACACTTCTGGGTACTCAGACTGAGATTATCCTTTGTAATTTCTTTGAGATTTTTACAAGTGATCTGGTTGACAGGGCTTAGGGAAGAAGTGCTAAGTAGCATTTTGACAGCCATTCTTTTACTTTTTTTAGGCAGAATTGCAAGAAGTTCTTGGGGAAGAAAGTGAGATGGGAAGCTGTGAGGATGAAGCRATTGCAATTGAGTCATCCACAGTTCAGCCAGAAAATGAGCAGTCTGAAAGGCAACCACAGGTAGGAAAGAACTRCCTGTTTCTGTTTGTTTTGCTGAATCACTCTTATTATCACACAGCTCATACAAGGGTGACGAACAAGATACAGAGAGCTGCCCTTATCCTCCAATAAAGCTGTGCTGTTGCTGGAATCTGATGCGGCAGTGATGTAGTTCAATGATTTGTTTTGTTCTGAGGCCGAATTTTTAATGTTAACATAGGATTGAGGRTGTAAACAGCTGGATTCAAACATGTCTTGTCTTGCTGTATGCATGAACCTCCAACTGCAGTTCCAGCTTCCCAAATTCATACCTTCCCCCACTGGGTCTGAAAYAGTTTGCTGAAATGTTGATGCTCGTAACTTATGTTGAATTTTTCTCAGCAGCGTTTGCTTTCCCAGCTTAATTTGTCAATCCCAGTGCACTTATGTTCTTTATATTCTTTACTGCTCTGTTTTTGTTGTGTGCCCCAGTGCCTTCATGCATTGTGTTCATTAAAAATGATGTGGAGGTATTTCTATAGAGATAATGGCAGTAATTACTTCAGTAGCCATCTGAAAAGTGTCTGTAGTTGTGGAGCAACCTTTGCGAGTGGCTGTTGGTAACTGTTTGCTTAGGCTGCTTTTGTCGCTGAAAAATCCCAGGCTGAAAGAAGAGGTAAAAGAAGGAGCTCTTGTAATAAAGTCAGGTTGAAGTTCCCCAGAAGGGAGAAAAATAGCATGATAATTTAAAAAAAAATAGGGAGGAGTGGAAATTTGAGCCACATGCCAAAAAACTTTTTCACACCCTCTGTTGTGTAGTGTTTGAGAGACTTTACTGTTCTCCCTCACCTACTCTCTAACCACATGGCTTCAGTTGCCATGTAACTGAGAGTTTCCTAAATGTCTCCACCCATCCTTCTGTATTAGGCCTTTGAGAGGAAGCCCAGAGGTGGATCCAGGAACCGTTAGCACAGTACAAGTGCTCTTCTGTTTGAGAGTCTGTTCATCCTTGCATTTTTGATTAATGCAAGCATTTGTAGAAGAGGAACTTTATTTTTCAGTGCTGTGGACTTGCCTAGTTTGAAATAAGGTTTTTTTATTTGTTTTTTCCTATTATTTTTATTTTGAGACCTCTTCACTTCCTGCTGTTATCAGTGAACTGCAGCAGACAATAGAAGACAGAATTGCTAACTATAGGACGGCAATTTCTAATGCAAAGGAGTCAGGTGAGAGTGCCAAAACACGGCGATACGAAAGAGGCCTTAAGGTAAGTTGGATTCGTCAGGTAGGTGWCTGAGACAAAATCACTTCTTAAAGCTATAACGAAAGAGTATTTCTAGATACGTGCCTCAGTCAATTTGCTTAAAAGGAGAGAGAAATGCAGCAGTAAGTGTGCTGTCTTGAGTTACTTTGAAGAAAAAGCCTGTGTTTAGCACTGATCTGACATAGTAAATATGTAGGTGAACTTCTTTTTTTTTTTGCATCATCTGTGTTTCTTTTGTATGTCTTTTGGTACGTAGAAGCAGGGGATGTGGGAAATGCCTGTGTTAAACCCATCCATCTAGAGCTGTATTTGACCTGTGATTATYAGTCATTGCACTTTAAAGTAAATTTGAGGACTTTTCCTCATATGTGTCAGTTCATCATAGATACCTTCCTTCAGCTACTGATCCTCTACTCAGTCATTTGTGGCAGAGGAATGTGATACTTCTCCTCGGGTATGATGACTGTGCTTGAAAGGGAATCAAATGGGATTCTTCCTTAAGGCAATAACAAATCGCACTGAGGAGCTATTTTTTGCCTTWGCCTCTTCTCAGCCAGGGGGCGTGCTTGCAGTTTGTTTGTGATTGCTGCTGTGCAGGAATGTCTGTATTTCCCTGTCTGCTTTCATATGCTCTCCTACCTCATCTCAGATACCAGCTAACTCTGCCTTGTTGAGCAAAGCTTTATAGCTCAGCAGTCTCCACAGAGGGATGAATTTAATGTCTGACTAGTTACTAAGTGCCTTGAAGTATTAAGTGAACAACTGAGGTCAAACCTAGAGGAGAAAATACAYAAGGACGGAGATTTCTGTTTGGCCATTGTCTGCTAGCTCTGCAGAGAAATATACATGAAACCTTCTGCAAGTCAAGAAGCATAGTCATACTATCCTGTCTTTATCCAGTAAACAAACTAAAAGCTCTATTTGCCATTTCTTTTTCTTTTTTTTTTCTCCAAGGGAGGGAGTTTCCATGTGCCTAAGAAATGTAGCTAAGGATAGTAGACTAGATCTCACTTCACAGCTGACAGTACTTTAATTAGATGGAGGACATGCCTGCAAGTGGTGTGCTGTTCTCCTTCATTCGTAGTTCCTTTGCTTTGGGTTACTCTGACAGCTGAGCACCTTTGCCTACTCTGACAGTAGCACTCAAGTTGGCCCTGCAGAAAAGTAGGGAATGCTAAGGGATCCYAATCTAAAATCTTCTCCTTTGGGTTGACAACAACCAGTGTCCCAAACTGAGTAGTACCTCAACACCTAGAGCTGTTGGACAGACACATTCACCGTTYGTAAGATGAGTTAAATACAGCTCAGTTTTTTGTTTAATCCTTCACCACCACAAGTATTGTGATGATATTACACCTACTGTATATTTAATGAAAATGCCTATTGACTTTACTCTTCCATCTCTGCCAGACACTGGAAACGATGCTGGCTGCAGTGAAGAAAGGCAAAAAAATCAATGAGGAAGAAATTCCACCTCCTGTTGCAAAAGGAAAGAGTTCTCGGCAACCTCAACTCACAGGAGCTGAACTAGAAAATTTAGGTGATTCAGCTAGTGTCCCAGCAGAGAAGGGAGTAGAATCTGCTGCAGAGCATGAGCATAAACCCTCACATGATGCAGAACAGCATCTGGAGCTGGAGTCTCTACAGGGTCATGCTGGTTCTAGTTCTACCATGGAAACAGGTATCATGTTCAGAGGGATTAAGCAATTCCAATTTTTTTTTTCTTTTTAATCTGTAGATAGGAACTGTGTTGTGCTTATGTATAACTTCCCGGCTAAATATTTCAAATTGAATCAGCCATGAGATCAGATATTTTTAATAGAGTCCTGACATTTTGATTGCAGTTTCTCATCACTGCATTTTGAAGGCTTCCCAGGGTACCTCCTCTTGGAAAGTGGGATTGTTATATCTGATTGGACTTTTGGGAAATAGAAGAAAAGGATCTTTGTAAGGGGGAGGTGTGAAGCTAAAGAGGAGCAAGCAATTTGAGTAGATGAGCGAAGGAAGGGATATACATCTCACTTGTTTTGTTTAAGTCTCAGTAGTGTTCATTTCCACAGAGCTTCAGAGCAGCAGCACACGAGCACTACTACTTATGAGGCAAAAGGAGTATAAGGTAGCAGCTCTCAAAGCCAAGCAACGAGGGGACCTGGAGAAGGCAAAGGAATACATGAAGACAGGCAAGGTACTCGCCTACAGAAAATCTAGGTCCCTGTCAGGAATCTGAATGCTGAATTCCTCTGTGTACTACACACATGGAATGCAAATGTGTTCACTGAGTGTCAAATGTTCATTGTGGCACCTAGCAAGTACTAGACATACTAGAATAAATCTTACATTGTGCTTTTTCCCCATTAGAAATTTARTGTGGTCCTGGAAGCTTTGGAGAGTGGCCAGCCAATAGACCTCCAGAATTTGCCACCATCTCCTCAAGGTAAGATTTGTCTTACAGAAACTCTTTAGAAGCCTAACGGAATGGTTGTGAAATTGATTGCAAAGCTGTAGGCAGAGTTAAAGGTCACTCAGGTCTGAGGTTTACTGCATACTCAAATTCTAATCAAGACCATCAAAGAAAAATGAGATATCGTAACCTGTTTTAAAAACAGTATCTTGACCTGTCTAGMCTTGAAATGAATGCTTAGGATTTCTAACAGCAGCATATAGATGTTTTCATATTACTGTGTCCTGGTTCCTCTTTCACAGAATTAATTTCCATAGCCTGTCCAGTTTGTAGCTAACCAACAGAGCATTATCCTGTCTCCTTTAACCTCTTCTTCTGATTTGCTCATAATAGCCACTTGATTTTGTAACTTACCATTTTATCTGCTTATTATACAACCCTAGAACCCTAGAAATAAAATTTTCTATGTCTTAAAGCTTGTGGTTCTCCTTTTGTCTTGATCCCTGTATAATATCTTAGGGTTTCTTTTTTCCKGCTGTGTGTTTCTACTCCTGACAGCAGCAGCAAACTTGATCYTGAAGTTGTATCAGCAACAGAAGTGATACATTCCCATCTGTGGTTCAGAAGGACTTCCAGTAGGGTATTCTTTTTGATACCCAAAAAGCTATTCTAAATTTTCTTCTATTGCAAACTCGTAATTGGCAGCTCTTAGTTGGTGAGATCTTAAGTTCTGCATTAGCATTTTTTATGCATTTACGCATCTTTTAGCATTTCAACAAAAGTTCATAACACTTCAAATTACAAGATTAGCAAAAGTAATCATCTTGAAAACAGAATATGGTTAACTTCAGTGCGTTGAAGTCAAAGTCCTAAAGCAGTTACCAAAACTAAAGTTATTTCAATCCTTGTGAACTTGTTTCTTCTTATTTTCTTATTAGTAGATCTAACATTATCACCAACATCTAACAATTGATTTCTGGAACTCAGTGTTTTAATTGCTGTATAGTAAAAATAGTAGATTATTTACTGAAATAAAATAATAATATCTTATTTTACCTCCTAGAATAAAATAACAAAGAATATGACTTCTTAAGTTACAAACTGATCACCAATTGGAGTAAGAAACTTCAACCATGATATAATAATATATAAAGAAGTCCGAGATTTAGGAGTTGATTTTTTTTCTGTAATTCCAAAAAATATTCACTATTACATGACTGTGGAAACTGGGATGTCCTACTTAGTGGCCTTGCTTGCATCCCGTTTTGGCACATCTTTTGTCACTAGGATATTTTACCAAGTTATGTTTTGGAAGGTAGTTCTTAAAAGGCTGGAGTATTGTGAACTGCAGATTTACTTGGCCACCCCCATACAGGTTTGAAGCCAAACAACTTCCTGGAAGATTATGTGGTCAAATTGACTAACATAGACTGACTGCTGTTTATGTAATATGCTGTAAAACTTCCTGCTTTCCTTTCTTTGTAGRTCTTGAAAACCTGGAAAGTATACAGGCTGCATCTAAGCAGAGGATACCAGCTCCTATGGGAAGTTCCCAGGATCTTAAAACACCTGGACCTCAGACTGAAGACAGTTCCGGTAGGATGTGCCAAGGCATAAAAGTAGCAGGACTGGAAGACTCTCACGAGGACTGTCCTACAATAGGATCCAGAATACCTGACTAATATTCCTTATACTTACTTGTTTGTTGCTRATCTCGTTTTACTTCCCATGGAAGTGAAAATAAGTAAACTTTCT
The DNA here is from genome assembly GCA_003342815.1 of Eudromia elegans. Taxonomy (NCBI): domain Eukaryota; kingdom Metazoa; phylum Chordata; class Aves; order Tinamiformes; family Tinamidae; genus Eudromia; species Eudromia elegans. The sequence goes on from PTEX01000009.1 coordinate 2,560,519, forward strand.
TTAGAAGAACTTTATTCTTAAATGTTTTGTTTTGGGTTTTGTTTGTGTGTTTGACTCTGCAGCAGATAAAAAAAAAGTGAGGGGAGAAGACAATTCATATATTCTGAAATCTGAATCATGTGGAATTTCATTGTCTCTTATTTCAAGCTTACCTGCAGCCAAAAACAGTGCTGGAAGCATTGCAACAAAGGCTTGAGAAGTACAAGTCAGCAGCAGCCCAGGCTAAAGCAAGTGGTGATGATCGGAAAGGCAGGATGCACGAGAGGATAGCCAAGGTAAAAGAAAGTGTAAGAAGTTGCTTGTATCTGACAAAGTCATCTTAAGTAATACTCCAGATTCAGACTTTTTAAGAGCTGAAATAATTTATTTATCATCTTCAAGTTGAAAAGAGCTCCAATTGGGAAACTGTAAAGCATTCAGGGGAGGAATCAGCAAAAGTACTGGTGTTGAGCTCTGCTGAAACTAGTTCTGAGGCATATGCTGGGTGTGGTGATTAAGAAGGAGGCAGAGCATCCCTTCCAACCTTTACTATTCTGTGATTCTGTGACCTGCATGACAGACACAGTATTGCTTTATTCTTTTGTTTTTGAGCTGCAGAAATTGGAGAAGTGAGTTCCAATCCAAAGATTTCTGCCTGGTAAAAAGTCTGTAGCATATAGATGAGGTAATTTAGAGATGAAAAATTTTAGGGAAGTCGTGGTTTTAAAAGCAACATTTTTGCCTTCCCCTTTCTGTTTCAGAAACAGGTAGAAATAATCAATGAAGCAGAATTGGCTTCAGAATTAAAGGGCAGTGGTATACACGTACAGTTTTATATCACAGTACTCTATATTTTTCAGTGTTTATGCTGAATAAATATAGATGATTGCTAACTTATTATAGTCACCTTCATTTAATGTCTTCATGAGTGTCTTTCATTACAGCAATACCAGGATGCTATAAGAGCCCATAAAGCGGGGAGAAAAGTGGATTTTTCTGAGCTACCTGTTCCTCCTGGTGAGTGTGAATATAAAAAGTTCTGATACCAACTCTTGTACATTTGTAGAGCTGTAAGACCTGTGTAGATAGAGCCTTCTTACCCTGTGGAACAGCTTTTCTTTTTCCTTAAGGAGTAGTCTGGCCTTGCCCTTCAATGGCACTGAAGAATCTGCTGTGAAGCTTCTTATTAGTCTGCTCCTAAACCTTCATTAGTGAATATCTCTGGGCCTTGACTGCCTGTTTGGCAGTACCAGAACTTGAGACCGGCCCTGTTTGAGAAGTTYAGCAATTTTACTGTGGGCAGGTGCTGAGAATGCCCTTCTGTACCCTTTTCTTTACTGTGCCTACCCTCTTAGAGGAAATAATAAACTTGAGATGTATCGGTTTTAGCTTACTGGAAGGAGATTTTTAAAATCTGAAAAAAAAAACCCAAAAAACCTGATCTTTCCCATTGTATTCCCTCTCCATAGGAGCCTCAGAACACTATGTTTAGCTAAGCATCCCTTTGCAACAGCTGAGGCAGATGARTATTGCAGTTCTCTTCTCATGGCTGGTAGAAATAATACGCAGAGACAAAGTGAATCCTGTCCATGGTCACACTGAGACAGTGATAGAGACAGAAACTGAGTCACTGGGATCACTGTGCTTTCTTTTTATCTTCAACATGTACAGTTTTGAGTCTGTAAAGGTCAGGGCAAGGTGGTCTACAGGTCTTCCATCTCTGGATGGCTTTATTTCCTGTCTAACCATTTCAGCCTCACTCGCCTTGGAAGTTCCACTGCTTCAACGTTGTGTGATTTGTTCCTATGGTAGAAAGATGGCACTACCRAATGATGCCTGTAATATGCTTGCTTTTTTTTTTTCCCTTTAGCCTCTTTAAAAAAAAGTCTTTCCTAGAAAAGGAGCATAAACTTTGTGGCTTTTTTTTGTCACCATCAGGTTGTAGCAAAGGTGAGTACACTAGGAGGAAGTGCCAACCGTATCAGGTCAGGTACTGGTTTGAGGTATTTCTAGTATTCAACAGAATCTGAACTGCAGTTTAGCAATCTTTGTTCTAGAACTGGATCCATGCCTGGGTAAATATCACTTTCTGTAAGAGGGGGGTATTTCATATTAAACTTCTGAAAATATTGCCTAACTTCTCAATTTCCTTATGTGACTTAGCTGCATGTTTGCCAGCCATTATTTTATACCTGTATAGCCATCTCCAACCTCACAAGCGATTCAGCTGTTATTTCTTGACACTTTTGATGTTGCAGGTAATCTTGTAACAAGATTAATCTTGCTGTGTATTAATGATACAAACTTTATTAAACAGCTATTTTACAGTAGTCCCTCTGGGTGTCTACTGATTGAAAGTAAAACTCAGCAGGTAGTAAGAAAGTGAGAATTTATCTTCCATCATCAAGCCTTCTACCCAGCCTTAAAAGACTAATAAAATAATCAGGATGGTTCTTAATACTTCTCACATTTAACTACTATGATTCTGCCTCCCTTTGAAACCTCTGCATTGCAGTGGATTTTCAGCATATCCTTCAAGTGCTGATGTTATAGTGCATTACATGGACTTCTGTGATGTATTGTTTATTACTATATGGGACAGCAGATTTGTTCTGTTGGATCACATACCAAGTCAGGTGAGGCAGTTGGGAGAGATAAAAGGCAGCAAATTTGGGTAAAATTTACTACCTATCCTTTGTGCAAAAGAGAGGTAGTAAATTCTTTGATGCTGAGGGAATTTCTTGCTGAAATCTTGGAGTTGCAAGGTTACGTGGCTAGATGCCAGCTGCTGAACTTAGAAAGCCATGCTGCTTTTGCATTGTCTTGGCACCACCCCTTCAAGCCTAAATATCTATGAGAGATCTGATCCTAAGACTAACTCTTAGGCTTCATCTAGTATGATTGATGGTTTTATGCAATTTTATTWATTTGTATTTTTTTTTCTTGCTTAAGGATTTCCCCCTATTCCTGGTGTTGCAACAACGGATGGTGACAGCACAATAGCTGCTGTTCTGGAAAGTGCCAACCAGCTGGCAAACATGGAGGAGAATGAGGAAGAGGAGGAGGTTAGTATTGCTTGGTAATATGCATAATAGTTAAAATGCTGATTGTTTTGTTTGGTAGAGATCCGTCCATCGGATTTCTATCCAGGCAAGGTACTGAGGTGAAATAATTTTCTTTGAAATCTGAAAAGGATAGGATTTCAGTCCTTGAGGACAGTAAGTCTCATTTGGATTATTATAGGGGGTGTGAGAGAGAGAGAGAGAGAGAGAGAGAGAGAGAGAGAGAGAGAGAGAGACATAAGTAGGACTGGAGTTACAGTCACAGTGTGCAGTCAGCCCATGGGTCCGGAGTTTGGTTTGTTTTTGTTGTGGACTTTATTTTCAAAGACCACTCCTTACATAGTTCTAAAGTACTTATTCCATTTTTTGCTTCCCAGTAGCTCCTGTATTTGTGCCTCTACCAGATGCTCAGAGCTTACTGCTTCTTGGCAGGCTGCAAAAGTCTTTAGATTTTGGTTTACTTTCTTTGACTCTCTGTTTTTTGTTGCTGATGGTGCGTTTGTGCTTTCAACCAGAGTACATTTTGATGTAGAGCATGATGTTTCTTTTCCTGCATGCATCTGCTTCTCTTTGAAATCAGTACTGTATTGAACTATTGTTTTTGCTTCTGCAGCAGATAGCAAATATATTAAGCTTGCATTAAGTCAACTACCTTTTGGTATCACCCTGCTTATAAAGCCCCAGAAGTAAAAATTTTCTGTCTGGAATGTTACATTCCCCTCAAAAACATATCAGAAGGTTGATGCAGTGGACTGTTAATGCATGAACTCTGGATTAGATTTATGTGTTATAACATAATTCTATTTGTTATATTAGAATGAATCTCTGACACAGGCCCCGGTTGCTAAGAAGCCTACTCAGCTGCCTGGAAAGCCGACACAGGTTGTTAAGCCCTTTACAGTGCCACCTRCTGCAGCCGAGGAGGAAGGCTCTCCCAAGCACATGAAAAAATCTCCAGCACCTTCCACCCCAGACAAGACAGTGTCAGAGGATCATCTCCCTTCATCTGGTAAGGAAGAAGAGTTCATTATTCTGAGAGAACCACGCACAAGTCCTTGGCACTACTTCTGTTTAGTACTTTAGACACTAGCATGCGAATGTGTGACAGATTCCCTCTGACAGGAGCCTCAATRTGTGTCTGCTGGAGGGTAAATCTAGAGCAATCATGCAGATTTATTTCTTACAGGCAGTATGTGTAATTATAAGGATGATTTTTTTTTAATTAATTCTGATGTAATAAGCGTATTGATTCATAATGTTTAACTCCGCTCACAGCTTAACTCCAGATACATTCTCATTAGAGTGGAGGGGTTGCCAATTACTCATTGATCTAATGCAGCTTCCTATCTCAAACAGCAGGTTCTGCYTAGTGTTTTATCCAAGGATCTCAGACAGGCCTACAGATGATAATTCATCAATTTCTGCAGCTCTCCTAAGGTCACTATACAGTTGTCTGTACAAGATTAGTTGCATAAATAGGGAAATMGTGCTGCATAGTAAGTCACCAGTTCGCTGTGTGATTTGGGCACGCAACAGCAGAGGTGAGGCTCATTGAATCTGTTGTTGTGGCTTAGCTATAATCCTGTTCTCTCCTCATTTTGCCTCGGGTTCCGTCAAAACACAGCAGAACTGCCTTGGCTGCATCATGCAGAGTGCAAAGGCCTTGTTAGTGCCACCACAATTAGCTCATAACCCTTTTCTCTAGGAAATTCGATCACTTGTGTTATAAAGGACACTGCTTAGGATATATTAGTGGTCCCATTCTGAAAATCTGTGAGTCTTCTTGAGATTTGGTTTGTGCCATTTTAGCTGGGATATTAGCCTCTAGAGAATTGTCCCACACTAACTCAGGGGTTGATAATATCTGGTCTCAAACTCAAGTGATGATTACCCACTAATCTCTCCTGAATGTTCTGAGTTTTAGAATAAGACYAAGAGGTGCAAAAAGAAAATGGACAGATTCATGCTGACTATTATTCTAAGTTCTTCACAGAAAAATGCCAGTGCTTCATTATAGTAAAGCTGGATTTCAGCTGCCATAGTACATCTTGTGATCCYAATGTGACTGTTTCTCCCCAGAATCCTGAAGTGCAGCTTGCACAGCAGATAAATCAACTGTGAAAACGTCTTCCTTTCATTGCAGAGTGAAGTGAGGTGCGGGAGTGGAGTGGAACAGTTACATTTAATGGCTGCGCCAGGAGATTTGTGGAGCCAAGATCAGTAGGACAGAAGGGCTTTGCTCACTCAGTTTTCCACAGATTCTCTTTGAAAATACCTCTGTTCTCTGTCTCAGCCTCAGAGAGCACACTGTGTCCCGGTTGTTTTGACTCAGTGAAAATTGGGCTAGCTACCTTATCTAATTAGTTTGGTTTTGGCTGACTAGGCAAATTGCTAACTGCAGCAAGACTGCAGGCTTTTTTTGTGAGGATGGGAGTAAGTTGATAGTCATCTGACAGTGGTAAAAATAGTGTGATAGTTTGGCTGGCTTGGCTGGTGTATATAGTTGCTGAGACAGGCAGCTCTTGCAAGTCTGGTTTAGCTTATGTAATCATGAGTGGAGTGCAGTGGTGAATACAATATGAGTATCTCTGGAAAAGGTTGTATTTGGCTCGTACTGTACCTTTTCAGCAATGAAATGTAGAAGAAACAGGATGAACTGGCCTGCTACCGTGTAAAGTGATTTTTTTTTTTTCTTACCTGTATGATTACCCTTTTTGTGTTGGGAAAGGAAGAGGCAATCCAAGAATTAGTAAGAAAGTAAAATGGCAAACAATTACAAGTAAGCAGAGCTGGAAATGTCTGAATATGCCCTCACACATTAGCTYATCTGCTTTCTCTGATAGATCAAAGGAGACAAAAGAAATGGAGCACAGAAGATGCACTTTCGGGGTKCATGTGTTTTTGCAGTATTCACCTTCCTTCAGAAGTTAAAATGTCAAGTTGGAAGTTTGTATTCAGTTTCCCGATTTATCAGCTGTACTACAGTCTCTGTCTGCTGTCTAGCATTGGGGACTGCAATTTCTTTTGTAACACTTCAAATTCAATTCTTTCTGTGAAGTTTTTGATGGAGGATGTCACGATGGAAGGAGGTTGGATTGCTTTCTGTTCTAGTACTWAAAATTGAAACTGTCTACGAAGCAATAAAATACGTCAGGAAAYGTCCTTAGTTGATAAATGTACTGCTAGTGACCTTTTTTTAGCTGTAAACTGAACACGATAAACCTGTTTCAGGGACATAATAGTGTCAGATGGGTGACGTCTTTTATAATACTGTTTTTTTTTTTTTCAGCTAAGGAACAGCTGGACTTTCTGGAGAACAGAAAGAAGCAATACATAAAGGCAGCCGTCAAAGCAAAGAAGGCAAATAACCTTGAGCAGGCTAAAATATATCTAAGAATAGCAAAGAGCTTTGACCCGAAGATTGAGCAAGCAAAATGTGGCAAACCTGTTGATATTTCCAAGGTTAGTAGGACTGCCCATAACRTATTCTTTGTTCCATATTCTTGGAYATCTAATAGTTCAGTCCAGCTTGTGAATGGTTTAAACAATARTATTTCTTGAAACAAATTTTTAGTTAAAACTATTCAAGTGGCAAGTGTAGACACTGAGCCCTGAAATTTCCCTCTATCTTTGATTTCTTCTGTTTTGRTTTTATTCTTCTGTTCCTCAAATGCTCCATACTGATAAAATTCAGCCTTCATGAACCGTGGTCCCTGGTACACAATGGCTTCCAGTGGAGCTTGGAAATGTTTCCTGTGTTTAGGGTGCGAATAGACATCTTGACTACGTCCTAGCTCCCTTTCGGGGTGAGAATCAGGCACACATGATCACTAGATGGTTCCTCTTGCCACATGGGCAGATGGGAAGTCATTACCGTGGTGTAATAGTCCTCATGGCCTTCTTCTGAATAGCCAGAAAAATAGCCCTGGAGGACACTTTACAGGGTCTTAGGGCTTGAGAAATTKTTACTTGATGGTATAAGTAGTGGTTAGGTTGGAATTACCTTGAGAAGGAAAAAGGTATATCCCCCTTCACTGACCTTTCCGTTCTTTCTGGTGTTTTTTTTTTGTCTACTTTGATGTTTCTTCCACGGGCTCTGAAATGTTATGGTTTTATGTTGCAGCTGCCATCACCTCCTACAGATGATGAAGGTGATTTTATCTTCATTCACCATGAAGAYATCAGACTGTCCCAGAAAGCAGATGAAGTGTACACCCAGCTCATAAAACTGCTGAAGGATCAATATGAGGTGTCTTATTTTCACTTTAGCATTGCCTGGGAATTCTAGGATGTAGGATTCTAGGYTTTTCTTTAAAAAAAAAGATTCTCTGAGTATTATTAGTAACAGTAGTAATTGTTTTTGTGGGATTTTTACTTTYTCTCATTAAAAAATTTTTTTGATGGATGTGTGTGAACTAAGTTGAAGAGATTGAACTGGATGTCTTTTGATTTGAAGTGAGAGGATGTGCTCTAGCACTATCAAATTTGGACCAAATTTGGAACCCCAAGTTTGAAAATATTCCCCAAATCATAAAGACTAGGACTTGAAGATCATCTCTAGAAATTAAATGATTGAGGAGTAATATGACAGAGCGGCTCAAATGCTCTGCTCAGCTTCAGGTTTAAAGGATAGAGGAATAGATGGTTTTGGTGACTTAGGTAAACTTAGGATTCTTGGCTTTCCTTAAAAAAGTTTGCATCAGCCTCAGCTCTGTCAGTCATGAATTTGTGTATGAGGATCCTTAAGCACATTTGTGTTTGTTCTGTTTCTGTTGATAGAGGTGCCTGCAGTATTCAAAGCAGTTCATGCATCTGGGAAATGTGACAGAAACAAGTCGGTAAGACATGCTGCCTGCCTTTAATCACCCCATTGTTTGGTCAGTAAAGACTTGAGTCTGCCTGGTCCTCTAAGGATGATGAGGGTGGGYGAGCAAGGATGGTGAAGGATCTAGTTGTGTGAAGAAGTTTGTCGTTGCAAGGCCTGTATCTCTGGGCTGTTTGTTACCTCTTACCTGTGGCCTGTGTATAGAGAATGCTATTTGATGTTCCCTTCTCTGTGTGTATTGTTTTCTACTGCTGTTTCATAGGTTTGAAAAACTGGCACAAGGTTGTAAAAAGGATATGGACATCCTACAGCTTGCACGAGCACAAGGAATGGATCCTCCAAGCCATCACTTTGAGGAAAGAACCTTTAAAATGATAAGGTGGGGAAAAACTAAAGGATCTTTCAGACAGATTAGAATGACTTTCTGGTTTCTAACCTTGTTTAGGAGATTTAAGGCTTCAGCAGACACAGATGGGAGGTAGAGTTAGGCTTAGTATCTCTGAGAGCAAACTCCCAACTATTTGAACATTGCTATTCTTTAACTTGATTATGGGGTTCTTCTATTTTCAAAACGCCTCCATGTTCATCCCCTGTTTCTATCCTCTTTTCTGACACTTTGCCACTTCAGCCACTCCTCCTTTTCTCATTCAGTCCCCTGATGTCTTTGGGCTTTGTTCTTGGCATTTTTTCCCTATGCCTTATAAATGTTTTTATTTCTGCTCCTACTCTTTTCATGCTCTTCTGTAATTCCTGAAAGATTTGTGTAGGAGTAAACTATTTTCTCCCTGATTTTTCATTCTTTTTGTATTTGATAAAGATCTGACAAATAGTAATTGCATTCTGGTCTGGGAATGGAGCAGGAGGTGTGAGGTTGCTGAGGTGAATGCACTTTCTTGTGTATTTGTATTTTCACAGGATATTTTCTGAGCTCAACAGCACAGAAATGCACCTTCTTATTGTACGAGGGATAAACTTACCAGCTCCTCCAGGTATGTATTCACAAGGGCTTGTGGATTTTTTCTCTGGATAGATAYGGAAAATAGTGGGGAATAAGATTTTGAAGACCATGTTGGGGRGTCCAAGCCTTTGTGTCCAGCACACATAAGACCAAAAATGAACCAAGTTTCAGGCTCAAATTCATAAAACCTTTAACAGTATTARAAAACAAAGAAAAAAAACTTTGACAGTATTAAAAAACAAAGGGAGGGGGAAAATCTGAGTTCCATCTGGAACAGAAGAAAGAACTTCAAATTGTCCCAGATTTGCTCATAACTGGGTCTTGATTCAAGTTCTGTGTGGTTCTCACTTTGTTTTGAATGCCTTCTGCAAGTCTGCACCACCTTGGTGTGTACTGGCCCCTCACTAGACGCGAGGTACTTCTGCCAGGATTGCTGTTTTCAGTCCCTTGTTTCTGTGGAAAGAACTACCTATGCTGTATTGTCCGAGGACTCAGAGAGAGCGATAACACAGTACATGTTTCTGCAGAAATTATATGACATAWAATGAGTCCTGCTGAAAATCAGTTRGATGCTCGGGAAGAATCCTGCCTGATACTCCAAATGCAGTGAAAACATCTCTATGACCTRTTTGGATTACCTGGTTCTTGTCTCATTCAGGTGTGACCCCGAGCGATCTGGATGCGTTTGTGAGATTTGAATTTCATTACCCAAGTGTGGTGAGTATGTCTCCTGGCTCTCTGCATCTTGGTCTATGACCTTTGCTACTGCATTAGCTTGCAAGGGCTTGAAGGAAGAAGTGCAGGCTTTTTTCTAGAAAGGGAAAATGCCTCTGGACATGCTGTCTGATCTTCCCCCTGTTCTGTGAAAATTAGAACTGCTAAATCTGTTTCCTACAGATCTGAGCTCTGCTATACATCTCCCTTGGTGTTCCCTACGCCYACACTTTGCAGTGTGGTGTCTGCTTCAGATTTCAGTGTACTCTGGCTGGCTGACAAGCTTACTGTCAAAGAGCATTCCTGATGGCTGAGATGTGCCCACCTTTGTTTTATGGGGACACTAATCGGATGGTCTGCAGGGCTTGCAAGATTTGTAAAAATCCAGTTCCGTAAGGTACAAACTCACTGTCAGCGTCCCTCAAGCATGAGGGTATACAGGTTCACTGAGGAGATCACCYGAGATGTGATCTCCATTCAAGTCCCATTTCTTAAAGAAAACAAACTTACATATTTTGGGACACCTCTTTAATTGTAGAAATAAGTTGAAAAGGCTAATATTTGTCCTCAGATAAATGCACATGACTCCCTTTGACTTCATTAGAAAACATGTGTCCATATCCGAAGAAAGGACTTGRGTCATGTAAATTTCTTGACCTTTCTAGTCGTATGTCTGTTTTATATTGAATGCACACAGTTTTATTCTTCGATGTGCTTCTGTGTTGAACATATTTGGAACCTTTCTGATACCATCCCCTTGAAGGTAGTTTCTGGTCCAAAAAGCATGGAAAGTGGGGCTAGAAAGGCTTCTAAAGAGGACCATGTAACATGACCATCAGCAGAATTGCTGGAGCGTCTCCTGTTCTCCACGTAGAGTAAAAAATTTTTGCACTTTTGCACTAAATATTTATTCCATGACAATGCAGGTCCTAGCTTTTATCTCCTAATAATTTTTGTAGCAATTCTACTGAGATAAGCTTACTTACCTGTGGAAAATTGCTGACAGACAGATTTAGTTCRTATTTTCATTCAAGTTACAATGGGAAGAGTCACTGCCTAAGGGTCGCTGAAAACAGAATTGGTCTGTAGGAGTAATCTTCTGGGGAATGAGTAAGAATAAGCATGTTTTTAGACTATTTTGCTTTGCTTAAAAAAGCCAGATCTCTACCACTTAGCCAACAGTCAAACACACCACCTTTCTCCTTCACAGCTGAAATCGGTTTTGCAAATTAACTGTAATAATTAGGTCACATTGTCCTTGTTCAGTCCCCATAGATTTAGTATCTACTCTGCTTTGGGTTAAAAGTTAATTCATTTTGGTGGCAGATTGATTGTCAGGCAAAATAATAGTAGGGCAATTCCCTAAATGATTTGTGCTGAATTCCTTGTGTAGCACAACAAGTTTATTATTCCAGCAAATGCAGAAGGAACAGAATTACTGTGTTGTGGAATGTATGTAGTTTATCATGTAGTTTAGCACCAGCAGGCATTAGCTTTATAATGATTGGATTGAATTGAGTGGGACCATACAGCTTATCTGTAGCACTTGTATTTAATGTTTTGGCTTATTCTTTATCTAGTGTTATACTTGTTACTGCAATGAATTCCAAATATTTTAATCCTGAATGTACCACAACTCTTCTTATTGTCCAGAAAAAAACTTAAATCTCATGTTTCTTCTATAGTTATAAAAAAGGAGTCGTAATAAAAATAGTTACTTCCGCATACACTAAAACAATATCTGCCATGACTTTATGTAATGTCTGTTTGTGTGTCTCTTCCTTTTAATAGGAGCAAGCTCAGAAGAGCAAAACAGCTGTAATTAAAAATACCAATTCTCCAGGTTAGTACATTTTCTGGGACAGAGGGAAAAACATTGCACCTTAAGGAATCAATAGGAAGTACAGGCTAGTCTCATATTGTCAATCAGACCAGATGACCTTCCCTTTCTGCCTATTTTTCTTGGTCATGAAAGGGGTTGTCGGCAGGTGAAATCTGGCTGTTGTGGCCTTTCTTCTACCTTTCAATACTGGTAGCAGTTACTTACCYGCTTATGGTTCTCCCATAACTTGCTGTCATCTCCTAAGGATGACTTGTTCTCCTGCAGTTTAGTTTCTAAACTAAATGACAGAGATGAACTGTTTCACATGGTTACTGTTTAACTTATAAGTGACTGAAATAACTTAACCTCCTGAGAAGGGACTGTGTAAGTGTCAAGTGTTTGTTTTAAATGGCAGAGACCTAAGTGCATGCACATAGCAGAGCACCACACTTTGGTTTGACTTTCACAAGTTGCTTTTATTTTTCTGTATCTTGAATATAGAGTATAATCAGTTATTCAAGCTGAACATCAACCGAAATCATAGAGGTTTCCGACGAGTGATTCAGACCAAAGGAATTAAATTTGAAATATTTCATAAAGGGTAAGTCTGCTTTCTCTGCTCCTCCCCCCCCATCCTTCTCAAATAACAATTGAATAGTGTGTGTGGTAGCTGAAATTTATGGAGGACAAACATCTCGTCTGTCTTTAGTAGATCAGTAAAGAGCTGTCTCCTTCTCATGTCTGGGAATTCATTTCAAAACGTGCCTGGGCTCCACATTTTCCCTACAGGAGGAGAGGAAAAAAGAAAAAAAAAGGCAGAAGTTGAGTGAAGTTGACTCATAACTGGAAGATTGATTGCAGATTAATGCATTAAGAAGAATTGACGAGACTATGAAAGTCATGATTCTGCTTCAGAATGGTTTTTTTTCCTTATCCAATCTGTTTGTAATCTTCTGGACCAGAAGATTTAAATGTTATATGGGGTAGAGTTGTAGAATAATGAAGTAAAAGTGACAGCACAACATGAACAGCAGTAAAACAGACGACRGATGATGGCAGAATTAGTGTTATGTTTTGTACTCATCTTCATTCTGAGGATTTTACAATATTTACCAAGCATTGCAAGCAAACTGTTATGCTGTCGAGAGGAGTGAGGGAGAGACTCCCCTTATCTCGGAGACAGACGGAGGAGATGAATGTTAGCAGTTTGTAATGTTCGGGGAAGTCACCCTGCATCTGGGCTCATTACTGTTTTTTTCTGAATTTGAGTGGYCTAGTTTTAATAATCCCACAGTTAATTGTGACCCATGACTTGGATGAGCTGTTAGATAACCCATTTCTGTCTTGATTGCTCTTTGTGCTCTCCGTCATTTCTTTACTGGAAGGAGGAAGAGCAGARCAGCGGATCCGTTGCCTCCGGGAGGCTTCTTGGGGCAGGCAGAGGCTGCCCAAGGGCTTCAGTAGGGTCAGCGTTTGGGCAGTGCTTACGCAAAGCAGGGAACAGTCGCAGAGCACGTTGCCTGATGGGGTGTGTGATGGCTGACATGCCAGCAGGGCCCAGCTGTAGCCCCTTCACAGTGATATTTGCACCGTTTTCATGGGTTTTACCTATTTCACTTGCTTGTTTTGCCCTGCTTAGCTACAAATGGTGACAGAGGAGAAAAGAGGATTAAGTGGCACAGGCTTTCTTCTAAAACCTGTCTGCTTCCTGTCTTTCTTCAGAACTATGGAATGGTTATTACAACATCTGCAAACATTTCTGAAAGTTTTTGAAACATTTCTGGAATCTCTGATAGCTCTTTGCCCATCTCTGAGAGCTAATGCCCATCTTGGCCCAAGAATTCTCCTCTCAGTGAGCAGAGGAGACCTGCTCCAGCTCATAGGGAAAGCACACGCAATATATGGCTATTTCTATATATTGAACTCCTCTTGCTTTCAAAAATGCTTTTAACTAAAAATATATCAATATACTTTTCCAAAAATATTCTCTTGTTAAAACTCTTCTAAAATCTTCTGAAGATAAAAGGAGATTTCACCAGTGATATTCCTAAACCGTAGCCTAAGGCAAGCTCACATTCTCCACTGCGAATCCATGATGGACCAGTCTTTGTTGGTTCTTGGATTAGATGAAACAGAGCTATAAAAGCTGATGCTTCATTGAAAGAAGATTGTCCAGGCTGTACAGTAGAACTCAGAATCCTTCTTCATCTTAAGGTACTCATGAAGGTTAGGAAGCAACGTAGCACGTAAGCCAGCCATGTCTGAGATTCTCTGAATGATTTTGTTAACCTACTATATTCTTGTTAATGGATAACAYGTCCTGTTTCTGGTCTCCTCACTCCAGTCTCCTAATGGTAGAAGAAGGTGGATGGTTTGGGGCTCTCGTCTTTCTGAATCTAGAATGAAACAACCTTAAAAAGGGAAGCAGAAATCCTGGCAACTTCCTKTGCAGAACGTAGCAAGTGAGGCTGCCTGGCCTCCCCGTCACGCGTTTGGCTGCCTCCAGACTGTAGTTCTAATTGTTTCAACAATTGTTTGTTTAAATTCACCCTTTGGAGAGTGATTTCAGGGAAATGCTTGTCTTCAGACAAAGATTCCCACCGCGCTGAGCTGAACACTTGTTGACTTCTGTGGAGTTGGTGTGCTTTAGTGTTTGTTGTTGCGTTTATCTGAGTCAGGTCACAGCTCTTACCTTCCCCTGGTTGTTCAGGTAAAGATGGATGTCTCGCTGCTAAAACTGTTAAACCAAAGTGACCCTAGAGGTGACACTGCTGCAGTTTCTTTTCTTTCCAGATAAAAATGTTCCATATTTAATTTCAGCAAAAGCAAAATTCTTCAGTATTAAAATTATTAATACCAGGATGAATCCAAAGAGCTGGAATTAACTGTTAGTTTTTGAAATGTCATGTTTTGATATGTCAATATTAAACAGAATAATTCGTTTAACTTTTTCTTCACACTGGTTAAAACCAGCATGTGCTTGTGAATGATTCTTCTGATGTTACACACAGCTTTTTTTYGGGCCAGTCCTACTACGCATCCTTTTTAAAACGTCACTTTCTGTCCTGGGTGTCTTGCTACTCTGCTCCTTCCTTGTCTTACTAAGGCTTTTCTGTGCCTTAGGGGACGAAAGCTGCTCTTGTTGCTAGGGTTAGTCTAGGTATTGGACTGATTTTCTTCTTTCTTCATCTTTATTTTGGTTGTAAGAGGATGATTAGGAAACGAGTACCTCAGTGAGATACTCAATGAGTACCTCAGACACAATGAGTGCCTTGTCCCTGTGACGTAGTTGGGTTTACCAAGGGTTGGCCTCTTTCATCCAAGTTTTTGAGGTCTGGTAGCATGTCTTGACTAGACTTCCTGGGTGTGATGATGGTACAAATAGCAGTGAGCTCATTCTCTTTAATGTTCTAAAAACCTTGCCCTTTCCACTAAGGGACAGTTCTTTCCAACAGGTCCTTTTTCAGAAGTGACAAGCATGTGGGGACAGCACACTTGAAACTGGACAAGCTGGAATCAGAATGTGAAGTCAGAGAGATCATCGAGGTTCGTTTGCTGGGCAAGCAATGGGCACTTGARTGTGCACATAGACAACAGCTTTGTATGGGATCAGTTTGATAAAGAATGGGCTGTTCTTTCTTGTATAACCTATAGTGTAACCCTGAGTGAGACTTTTAAAGGGGATAAAATGCTTCGCTTTTCAACAGCGAATAACTAAGGGTTAAACAAATTTATGAGAGTTGTGACTTTTCTCACGGTTTTGGTCAATAGATATTTTCCAAAACAACTGTTTTAGTTTGGGCATTTACATTTCATTTCTAAACTTTCTTAAATAACTGGTTGAATTTCCTCCACACAAGAGGGAGGATGCTCTTGGAGTGGAGCTTGCAGTTAAGCCTTTACCTCCCTAGGGATGTTGGGTCTTTGCATAATGATCCCATTCCTTGTTGCTGTTATCCTGGCAAGAGGGAGACTGAAGCCTAATGGCACATCTGTGTTGTTTGCAGGTACAGTTTAGTGTAGAGCAATGATTAAACCCTATCTGAAATGGCTTAGATCCACCTTAATCAGGGTATTAACCTGCCTTTTTTCTGGTCTTGAACTTCACTTCTGTTAGAGTGAACCTGCCCGCATGTTGTGTGTATCCGTAGGGTTTTGTCAGGATGAGAATTGCAGATAAAGGGTGAAGCAAAGACTGTTGGAGTGCTCGGAGCTGCCGTGGGGTCATCAGGCAGAGTCATGTGGAGCCCTCGGGCTGCCATGTGGTCTTGTTYACCTCTGCGGAGCTGACCCAGGGCCAAGTGCTTGGGGTGGGGGKAGAGCCGCCTGTGCAGAGGAACCTGCTCCAGAGGCTGGATCTGCTGCCCGTCCCAGAGCGCAGCCGGCAGCGGATCATCCCCATCATCCTTTAGTCAGCAACAACACAGTCACCAGTTG
Organism: Eudromia elegans; assembly: GCA_003342815.1. Classification (NCBI taxonomy): domain Eukaryota; kingdom Metazoa; phylum Chordata; class Aves; order Tinamiformes; family Tinamidae; genus Eudromia; species Eudromia elegans. The sequence goes on from PTEX01000009.1 coordinate 2,576,316, forward strand.
CCTACAGCGCTGCAGTTTAACGTTGTGGTTTCTGTGTGTGCTAACTGCCTTTTTTTTTTTTTTTTTTTTGTGGGGCTTTCAGATCTTTGATGGCAGAAAGCCCACTGGAGGGAAGCTGGAGGTAAAAGTGAGACTCAGGGAGCCCCTCAGTGGTCAAGATCTTCAGACAATTACAGAAAACTGGCTGGTCCTTGAGCATTAGTTCCTGTCTGAGGTAAAATACTGCTTCTAAAGCGGGTCTGGGCAGAATTTGATAGTGCCACAGATCAGCTCTGTGTGAAATGTCTTGTTTTGACATAGACCTAATTATGTAGCTCAGGCTTTGGTACCATTTGTTGTTTTATGTCTGGTACTGAGTTGACTTTATTTAAGAAATGAGTTTATAGAATCTCTGATCAATTTGTGAATAAAAAATGCTATTTCACAATCCCTTTCACAGAAGCAGGGAGAGCTTGTAGCATCATCTTCTGTTAAGGTAATATTTAGRATATAAGATTGACAAGCCTTTCTTAGGAGGGAGCGTGTCCCTGCTGCTTACAGTTTGCAAAAGACCTTTCACAGATGGCAAAGACTCTCCCTCCTCTGCGAAGGGGAGAAACTCTGTAACTGAATGCAGGCCCTCTAAGGAGCTGTGCCTGGTGGTCACTGCCTTAGTTCTCAGTACAGAAGCCGCCCATGTGCTGCATATATCTCAGCTATACATTAGAAGCAGGAGAGAGAGAGAGAGAGGGGCTTCACCTTGTTGTCAGCACTGCCATTGTGAAAACTGTCTTCCGTAGGACATTATTTTTCTTTGCTTGTATAAACTACAGCTAGGCTGATACTTGTTAGTGTCACAGAATATTATTTGCCATACTTTAACTTCCAAACTGTGTACAAGTTTGCAGACTGAGGAGTCTTATTGCACTAGACCATGCACTAGAGCTTAATAATTCTGCGCTGCTGACTGTGTAGCTGACCGTCCAGGACATCAGTGTCAGCATTTTACACAGAGCACGACCTTGAACTGTGAACACTTACTAAGTATTGCGTCCACTCATTTATCTCTTTTTTTTTTTTTTTTTTTTTTTTTTTTGTCGCTCTCTCCCCAGGAACACTAACAGATGCAGGGTGAACATTGTATGCAGAAAGAAGCTGCTAGCTGCAAGCACCAAAGATGTTAAATGAATGCACTACTGAACCTAATGTCTATTTTGGTAACAGCCATAGTGCTTATTAATAACTTTCTAACGCAAATGTAAAGCTCGGGAAGTTTGCTGCTGCAGCGGAATGTTACTAGTCTGCACAAAATAGACAGACTTGCCTTAATGTGGGACTATTAACGTAGCACCAGGGTGAATGTTGTATGAACTATGCATGGTGGTGTGTGACAGGCTTTGCCCTTACCAGTTCCCTGCGGCCGAGCAGAAGGTATTTCTGGCAGGCCGGGGTGAGCCCGTTGCTGAGAATCGCCCTTCTAAGCGTACGAGCACCCACACGGTACCGCGAGCGCCGTCCGCTCCCGCTTTTCCTGTTCCATCTCACCAGGGCCCCTTTGTTTGTCCCGTYGCTTTCTGGGAGCAGAGGAGCCAGCTCCGCTCTCGAACACAGCCCTGGCAGCAGCCTGTGTCCCCGCTCTGCGTGCGAGCGCCGCAGGAGCCTCAGCGGGATGGTGCCTCTGAGCAAGACGGAGCCATGTGGGGCTGCCGGGCTGTGGTCTGGGTCTGGTCACCTCTGCTTGCGCTGCCTGCCCCACTGCTCACCGGAGTGCGGCCGGGCCCTGTGCCTTCGACTTCCCACCTCACCCCCACGCCCCTCTGTTCTAGAACAGGGTACACTAATGCACTGCTGCTTCCCAAGTGTCCATTCTTACAAAAATAGGCTTTTTCGGTTCTACCAGGTGATGGGGAAAATAGCTACTCTCTATCATGTAGAAAACTGGACTGTGACTGTTTTCAGGAATGTACTTGACTAGCAGCTTACAGAAAATAGTACCAAATATGTTTTTTGGTTTTAAATCTCTGTGAACTAACAGAAATGCCTGATGGCGAGGGCGAGGATGTGCTTGTGCTGAGGGGTCAGCACTGCTGCAACAGCTCTTCAGGTAGGGCATGTGTGTAGMCAGACAAGGAGTCCAGACCAGTAGGGCAGCGCTGCCTCTGTCTTCTTGAACAGATGAAGACAATACAGTATTTAGTTTTTAATTTCAATAAATTTAATATACAAAACTACATGTTGAAAATAAAAATATAATATGCAGTTTTTTGCAGTGTTAACTAACTGAATTTTAAAAGTACATTTTTTTTCTAAAACAAGTACTCATTTCTTAACAACATGGTAATTAAGGTCATTTAAAAGGCTATGGTTGAAGCAAACATGTCAGTCACCAGTTGATAGTGTTTTGCACAAACATAATCCAAACCTAAATGACTTCTGGGGCAAAGGAAAAGAAGATTAAAATCTTTAACCTCTTTTAAGCCTAACAACGTGCCTAACTTAACTGGCAAGCAGCTGCTGTGGCAGAGGCGGATGCAGTCTCGGGAAGGAAGCTTTGACGTTTACGGATGCTCTTCCAGACACCGAGGGCTGCCTGTGCCACGTGGTGCTGCACTTTGTCCCAAGCTGTGTGCAAAGATGGGGTGCAGCAGGGGTAACCTCAGCCCTGTTCCCCTGCACAGATACAGAGGAAGGATTATGATTGTGTGGAATAGCTTAAGGGTTAGCCAACATGGAACACCAAGCCACCTTTGCCCAATGCYAGAGGTAAGATTTTTACCTTGATGTATGCTTAAAAGGAAAGTGTTAACTACTGTGCTCCCTCTTTTTGGCAAATTTTTATTTCTGGAGTTGGACCCCCAGGTCTGGGACCCTTCTCTCCAACTGTGTTGTGGGACAGCTGTATTTGCTGCATTGAATTTGTAAGTATTGGGTTTTGTTTTTTTTTTTTAGGCAGTAACCATCTATTCACAAATTCACTCTGTACATACACTGTGCTGCATTTTTTTAATGTAAAATAGACTGCTGTTTGTACAGTCATCTTTGCCCAGCTACTGCTGTATGTCCTTGGTTGTTCAAAAACCACYGTATGAGTCCACAGCAGCCCTCCCTTTCTCTCTGTGGGCGACAGGGCTGCTGCGTTGCTCATATGCAGTAGAAACAAATAAAACCCAGTGCACCCAACAGGGCTGATTGCAAAGTAGGGTCAAGGCCAAGTCCGAGATGCTGCTTTAACCATAAATTAGCCCCTCGGTTTCCAAACTAGTTTTCTGCCCTTGAACTGTGCCCCCAGTGGGGGCAGGCATGGAAACCTCTCCCCTCTCCGAGGAGACGCAAAGAGCCGCAATGGGACTGAACAAACCAGCCTCCTTTCCTTTCAGCCCGTTCCCTGGTTAGCAGCTTTCCGTAGTGAAGGTCACATGAATGTGGGACCGTGTCCTCTCTGGCCGCCTCTCAGTCCCAGCTTTGCAGGGAGAGCTACTTCCTCCACAAACCCTCTGAGGGGAGAGCAGCAGCTCTGGGCCAAGTGCAAGTTTTCAGTGCTGACCAGAAAGCCTTTTTCAGCAGAACATGCAAAAACAGCCACTCTCTACTGGAACCACRGGTAAGCCTTACATGGTGCTGCTAATATGAAGTGCAAGCGTCTTGTATTACATGACACTAGCGTTACACTACAGCATACAGCAGGGAGGAGACTTTAAAGCTGCCCTGGGTGTTAACTTTTCTTTTAAAAAGCAGGATCTACTGGGGAAGAGGMATGAGATATAACTGCACTTTAGGGCTAATATATTCTCTCTTTGTGACAGGTATCTGAAATTCATACAGACTTGTAAACAAAGTACAGAATAGCAGAATAGTTGTAGGAGACTCTAGAAATCTGCTGAGGTGACAAGTTCTTACAGTAAATAGAGGAAAAAAGTAAACTAGCCTATTCCACACACCACTTGCAGTTTACATAATATTAGAGAGATGCCTGCCCTTCTCCTCATAAAGTTCTCATATACAAATGTAGTTATGGCTAGGTAATCATTCCACACATCTCTCTCAGGATTCCCCAAATGCATTTCAACCAATGATCTGGTCAAAATAATGTAAACGTTACTTTTAAATGTCTATAGAATAACCACAAATGGCGTTATGATGAGGTCAGAATGGAGGTCTTGATTGTTGTTTCTTAATTGTCCATCTACAGACAGTACAAGATTGGAGTTTCATTTTTTATTTTGTGCCCCAGTGATCTTTGCACCCGTTTGAGCATTGCGAGTACACGACTGTAAGTCTTTAAACATGAACATTTCTCTAAACAGTAACAGAAGTGGATTAGCTGCAAGGATAGCATAGCCATGTTGTAGTATAGAAGCTGCCCTGATCCTCTGGTTGTTGACAATGCATAGAAGATTTAGAATTATGGAACAACTGTCCCGCCCTCCCCCCTTCCCATTAATAGTGTTAACAAAAGCTTAATTTTCCAGTTTTAAAGTGCAAATGATTCAGATACAACTGCTGCTGGAACAGGTCTGAACAGAACATGAAGTCCTCTTATGCGATGTTTTCCAGAATATAAAAGATGAGCTCCATTATGACTGGCCCCTCGCTCAGCTGACAAGCCCCTCCATGAATCACTGGCACTAAGGCACTGTCCAGGTCATTCATGTACTGAGCAGGCAGGGGCTGTCCGTTACTCCCAGCTTGATAACCAACCTAAAAAATAGAAAGTAAGAGTGGGTTTTAAGGTGAGCGGGACACAGGGTTCAGCAGGCAGGAGGGGAAGTGCTCTTAGATTTTTAACTGCTGTCCCAAAGCATCAACAGCTCCTGCCTTTAGATTAGCATTTGACAGTGGCAGCTCTTCAGCCACTAGAGCACATGCTGTATCCTGCTTCCCTTCTGAGGAACAAACCAGAGGGGGAAAAAAAACCCCACCCATTTAAAGCAAAACAACTCAAGACTTACTTGATCCGAGTCAAGCGTAACACGCAGACCTAGCTTAGTCATTCCATCTTCTTTTAGCAATTTCAGATGAGGACAGAGAGCTAAACAAAAAGCCTTTGCCACATTTTCAGTCAATCTGCTGTGATCAGCAGGGTCGCTCAGACCGCTATGTTGTTCATCATTTTCCAGGAAAAATACCTGGGGGAGAAAAGTCAATACAAGCTATAGTACTTGGGTTTTCTAAAAAACAAGTTTAGTTACTGAAGTGATTAAATTTTTGACAAATGAAGAGTCAGAATACAGTATCTTAAGGAAGTTGGGGAAAAAAAGGAAGATAGAGCACACGACTTAACAAAAAAACACACCAAAACACTTCAAAAGATATTTTAAGAGGAGCACTATTCTCAGCAACTTTCCAGTTCAGTTCTGTTAAAAAAAAATCTTCATTATGGAAAGTCCCTATGTACTGCATACAGTTTTTAATAAAAATCTGCTTTTAAAACAGGTGTTTATTTCAGGAAGAAAAATCATACTTTTAATAGGATTCAGTATGACCTCAAAAAAAAAAGCCAATTTTTTCATTGTACTGCTGTGAGCAAATTCAGCTCTGACTGCTGCTAGCAAATTTATATCTGTTGAGYCCAACTGACCTTGGAAAAAGTACAGCAAAGTGCCTCAAAGTGGCAAGTTGTCACCTGATTAAAGTGCTTCCCACTGGGCAGGTTAAGTGAAACATTTCAGGAAATCCTGGTGCGGGAGCACAGTGCCAGCACTGGTGCTGGCAGTCACAGGGGACATCAGCTCTTGAGGTAGTTGCTCAGTGGAACAGCTGCCACAAGGATTAATGCTGCRACACCTTCCTTGTAATTGTTCATCATTTTAGTAGGAGAAAGACAGTTCAAAGAACCACTTTTAGCATAAGTACTAAGATTTGTCCCCATTATGAAGGGATGTTTTCACCTGTAGTTTTTAATATAGACACAGATGAAGGCAGCTGTAGAGGCTGGGTATGAGAGCACCTTGAGCGACAGGACGCTGTTAATTCTGCACTGTCCTTAACAAATCTTTCTTCAGGGGCAGRAGAGCTGTTATAGCTTTGTCCCGTAACAAGAATTTTCTACTTCAGTTAGTGTGTAGGGAAAAGCAGTGACTGTGGTCAGGTGAAGACAGTGCTGCAGCCCCAGCGTGCAAGGCCTGGCTTACGTGCCCCTCAGCTCCCTGCCTTACCTCTGTCCACCGAATGACCTTTCCGTTGGCCTTGTACTCTGAGCCATGGAATATCTTCACGCTTGTTATAGACTCCATTGATTTGCCATCGATAGGGCTCACAACCCTGCAAAAGCAGAGGTAAAGGGTAAGTTCCCACTTAGCTGACAAGAGCAGTTCCCAGGGATAGTTCTGCTGAGCCRGGGACATCATTGCCAAGGAACTTGGGTCACGGAGGAAAGCAGCTGGCCTGCCTGGCTTGCTGTAGGTTCATCTATAAGAGCATTCTGTCATTTGGATGCCCAGCAACTTTTACTGCATGGACTCCCTGTGCCAGGGACCAGCATTAGGCAGATGCTGAGTGCCAAAAGTTTTGATTCTGGTGGCCAATTCCAAAYGTTTGCTGGGATGGGCTCCACTGGGCTGAGCCTCCCTGCAAGCAGCTGAGGGCTGTCTCTGCCAGTGACACATCAGGCCATGCAAGGACCTGCCCACAGGCTTTCGCAGCAGCAGCTCTGCAACAGCACTAAGACCTTTAAATGTTTTAACACTATATTATGATATATATATTTCATGTAKATTTGATTTTTAATCATTTATAACCTTAATGTAGCCCAGTAATACCTGAACCACTGTTTATACAGCCCAAAACATGCTATACTGACATTTGTACTGAACTTGAAGCCGACCCAAACAGAATTTACCTACAGAAATAGCCTTTCCCTATGCTGATATCTTAAAGATGGTGCCTATCCCCAACAGGCAGGTAYGTTGCTTTATGACAATAAATACTTAAAGTTACATAAACATCATTCTTTCAGATTAACTCTGAAACCTCCAGATTTGCTATTGGTATTAAAACTAATTTTACTTCCAGCATTACTTAATGAAAATTAAGAAAGAAGTGCTAATATGCAGGATTCAGCACTCAGCTGAGGMCAGAATGGTGCTTTCCAATCATCTCATAGTGGCAAGGAGTCTTTCCATAGCATTGACAGCTTTCTAAATCGATGTCCCAAAGCTATCTTATTTTAGTTCTCTTTTCATTATATTTAATTGTAACCTATCACTCAAAATAGAGGTGTAGACTTGTAACTACTTTGCCATTCCAAGCACTTCATARGATCAATTAAWTTTTTTTTTTAACAAATGCAGTYAAAGTCACCAGTTCATTKCTGGGTGCCTGCTCCTCTACTTACCCCTTGCTGAAGTTTTTATCATCATCTACCCACTGAATATGAACGTGTTCCTGAGGCTCTTCAGCATCGACTTTGCCGCACGTGATGGTGAAGTCTTTCATCTCTCTCAAGGCCTGCCTCAAAGAGTCCATGTTCTCAGCAGTTATCTGGACCATCACCCCATCTAGGGAATGAAGAAATTCTCAAGCCAAAATAAGCCACAACCCCMCTGACCACAGCCCATAAAACAAGTGGACATTTCAGAATCTCAAAGTGTTATATGCAGCAATGCTACAGAAGACCATTCTTTAACTCTCAGATTCCTAAAGTGTGTAGCGCTGATGGCTGAAAATACAATGATATCAAGAAGTCCATCTACCAGGTAAATAGAGTCATTCTTTTGTCTCACACACACAACAAACACCAGCTTGTACACAGCAGCAACAGCATTTCYGAGACCTTAGCACTTGCCTGTTAGTGGCAGAATTAAGATACTGAATCTGGACTGGACTCATCTAAATGACTGCAGAAATCATTTGGGAAGGATATAGTTCCTGGTGTGCATGCACCAGTGCCTCAGTGTCTCGCACTGTAACAACAATTGAGCCTCAGAAAGTGGCCTAACATYCTATACATGTATGCCTATCTATATATAGCTATATATGCACACAGCTTAAGAGGGGAGTCCTGCCTGCCAGTGGACTCTTRGCATTAGCTTCTTGCACACCTCTCCCCCAAACCACAAAGCTCAAGTTCAACTGCTGCTCCCACAGCCCATTTGCAGCTGCCTTGGAGCACACTGCACAGCTGAGCTAATAAGCAGTGCAGCCCTTCACCCTCAGGGACACAGTCTGCTCATGTGTCGCCTGAAAAACCAAATCAGAGTCGTCCTAGAACAACAGTCTTGACTTTGCATGTTCTCATCTGCCTACAGATAGGAATCAACTGTTTTTTTACAGTCTTAGATAATGCAGAGCTACTTGGGAAACAAGGTGTGTTTAGCAGGGCTTCCACTCCCAGTTGCTGGGTTAGGGTTACACACTCCCCATTTCTTAGGCTCATAGTTTCTTCACTTGCCTTAAAAAGCTAAGCTGAGCCGAGGCTCACTGGTATTTCACATCTTACCCTCATTTTCCTCTGTTACTATCTCAGAGCACCTGGGGCCACTTCTTTTTCAGTTAAGTTCCCTATGTTTGATGGCATGAGCATGATTCAAATGCCCAAGGCATGACAGCAGAGTCCCAGTAAGGACACAGCGAAGCAGTGCAGAGAGGGAACCAGTGAATTTTCAAGGACGCAATTCTGTTCTTACCTTCTACAATGCTGGACTTGGCAAGGTAACCCGAAGAAGATTTTAAAGCTCCACTGAACACAAAGAAGCTGGCACCAGTCACTGCAACAAAAAGAGCAGGAGTGACTTAGTGGGGCTTTCATCAAAACAAAGCCTTATACAAGACCCAAGTAGCTAAGCTCTATCATCCAGAGAGGGAAGTATTATAAATCAGGAAGAACCTGCTCGCAGTTATGGTGATTTTAGTTCACATCAGAGGCTTGGCTAAGCAAGAGCAAATCATCCCGTGATTTTCTAAACACGGGACAGTTTTGTCAACCTTAATAAATGCTCATATTTAATATAACCCCCCCCACACACACACCCCTCTATGATTCACGACTGTATTTTAGCATAAGTAAGCACATAATTTGCTTTTTAAATGCTCCAACACAGCTGGCAAAACTAGTACATAGGCTGTTTACCTCTCACACTAACGTCAACCCCCTGGCCAGAGCTCAAAGCCAGGCAACTTAAAATTCTCTTAAATGGCCACTAAGCATCACAGGGTACCTGCTGGAAATCCCTCTTCTCAGCCCTATGGAAAAGGAGCAGAACTCAGAAACGGGCAATCACCCCGCACCACCTCCCATGCCAGTGTAAAACCCCTTGAGTGTCTGGGGTTATTGCCAGCTTGAGCGCTGGCCTCTGTCTGGTTCTCATTTGGAGGTAGTGTTATCACCTTTGCCATAAGTTTTTCCCAAGCCCCTGACATTTAAACTCTCACAGCACACCTGCTGCTGCATTCCAGCCTAGTGCAACAGGAAAACATACAGAAAACAGAGGAAATGAGATGGTCTAACTGAATACTGACAAGTTTCTGTACTTCTTGAGGGTGGATTACTAACCTCCCTGTTAGATGGCTGCTCTTGTTTACCTTTCTCCCCTATTAAGTCAGGCCCGTTACCCCTTCCCGTGGAGCGCAGGTCAGGCACAGGAAGCGCAGCACAGCCGGTACCCCGGCACACTGGTGACTGCTCTCCTCGCTGAGGAGAAGGTGGCTGCGCAGCAGCTCGTGCCCTGGCCGTACGTATGTGCACGGCAGCAAGCAGCAACGTGCCCTGTTTTCCCACCTGTCTGAGCTCCTGTGAAGTGCCGGAGCCCCACTCCAACCTGGAATGGTGACGCTGACCCAGAGGAGTAGCCTGTGGCTGCACAAAGGATGCAGGACACATCCTGTGCCCCTGCCACTGCGAGCACAGTGCCCAGGGTGAAGGGCCAGCAGAGCAAGGTGGCACTGGGTGCTACTATTCCTTGTGCTGCATGCCCGGCTCGCAAAGCTGTACGTGCAGTGCAGTGAATACTCTGAACTAACTTCTCTGAGCTAAGAGAACTCTGGGCAATACACACACCCCCACTTCAGCAGACTCCCAAAGCCCCATGCCCCCCACAGCCCAGCCAGGCCCCACGCCCGCTCTCACCCTTGCGCGGCTGGTTGTGGATGCTGATGGCCTGCGTCTGGTAGTTGCCGTCGTCGTTCTGGACGCACACRAGGTGCGAGTCTGCCTTCTCGTTGAAGCAGGCGCCCCCTGCCAGGACGTGCTCATTGGATTTGTTCATGGCTTTCATCATCTGCAGGCAAAAAGGCTTTCAGTATTCACCCCACTCAGCCAGCACCAACATAAATGGGTGGTTCTTGGATGCGTGCAATTGGACAGAGCAGAGAGCTTGGTCTCAACAAGAGATTTCAGCACTCAGAACCACACATTTACTTTGAAAATGAGATTCAGGCCTTGTACAGTTTAGATGCTTTAAAGGTCTTAATTCTACAGTAATATTTAAAAAAATATATTAAAAAGGAACTTGGATGTAATGTCTAGCTTGTTTACACTACTGAAGTTGTTTATAATATGGAAGATACAGTCACAAAGTAAAAATTCTGCCTCCACCGAAAGGCCAGGACTCAGACTCATGGCATTAACCCAAGCTCCGTCATGAGTCTCCACTTCGACAAACATCAAAGCTTTAATCTGTGTCTCATCCTCATGAATTTCTGAAATTGGGATCAATGCTCCCTATTCCAAAGGCTTTTTAAAGAAACCTGAATTACAGACATCCAAATATCATTTTAGTTCTCTGGAAATAAACTTCCATAGAGCACCCATAAACTTTTGTGATTATACCTTCATTGCAGCTTTGATAATTAACATCTACTTAAATGCTTTGCCAAGATATCCTTGTAAACCAATTCTTTCCTTTTATAGGATCATGGAGTCATAGAACAGTTAAGTTTGGAAAGGACCTCTAGAGATCATCTAGTCCAACCCCCCTGGTACACGTAGGGTCACCTAGAACACATGGCACAGAATTGCATCCAAGCAGGTTTTGAAGATCTCCAGAGAAGGAGACTCCACAACCTCTCTCGCTTCCTCGAGTCCTATCACTGGCAACCACTGAAAAGAGGCCGGCCTCATCCTCCTCCCTCCCTCCCTGAGGTATTTACGGACACTGATCAAATGCCCTCTCAGCCTTCTCTTCTCCAGGCTGAAGAGACCCAGCTCTCTCAGCCTTTCTGCACAGGCCACATGTTCCAGATCCCTGATCATCCTCATAGCCATGTGCTGGACTCTCTCCAGCAGCTCCACATCCCTCTTGTACTGGGCAGCCCAGAACTGGACACAGTACTCCAGGTGTAGCCTCACCAGGGCTGGATAGAGGGGGACGATCACCTCCCTCAACCTGCTAGAGACACTCTTCTTAATGCACCCCAAGATCCCATTGGCCTTCTTGGCCACGAGGGCACACTGCTGCCTCATGGTCAACTTGTCGTCCACCATGACGCCCAGGTCCCTCTCTGCARGGCTGCTCTCCAGGAGGTCGGTCCCMAGCCTGTAGGCATGTCTAGGGTTATTCCTCCCCAGGTGCAGGACCCTACACTTGCCCTTGTTGAACTTCATGAGGTTTCTCACTGCCCAGTTCTCCAGTCTGTCTAGTGCAGCCCTCTGGGTTATCTGCTACTTCTCTCAGTTTCGTATCATCAGCAAACTTGCTGAGGGAGCACTCGGTCCCTTCATCCAGGTCACTGATGAATAAACTGAACAGGACCGGACCAAGGACTGACCCTGGGGGAAATTGCTAACCACAGGCCTCCAAACTAGACTCTGTGCCACTGACCACCACCCTCTAGGCTCTGCCATTCAGTCTCACTTCCATTTCATGGACAAAAGAATTTTCCATTTCACTCTCCAAAGAAAACTGAATCAGTCACTTATCTTTGTGTGAAAACTATAAACCATTTTTTTCTTTAAAATATCAAAAAGCCCATTAAATTACACATAGGCACCACTGTGGAGACAGTGAAGAGAAGGAAAATGTTGGCTTATTATTATAATTATTAAATAGCTACTAGTTATTAAAATGATTATTTTCTGTTTTAAAAAAGCCAATTAAATTACATCTCTCCCTCCCCCAAGTGAAAATCCTCCAGAGGAGGGAACTGCTGAATTATGTGACACCTCTGCAGAGTGCACACACCCTCAGTGGAGCTCATAACCCTGCACGCCACACTCAGCAYGTTGAYYCCTCTCTGCCCAGTGTAAAGCCCTAACTGCAGTGCCGGCAACAGGCACTGACCCTCACTATCGACAAGCATGCCCAGGTATAAYGGTTGGGGAGGAAACTTAAGTTTTTTTGCAGGAGACAGCAGTGTATTCCATTTATCCAGTTTACCATGTCACACTCCAAACATTTAGCTCTAGCTTCAAAGCCAGGATTGTGACTTGACCAGCAGCCACCTGCCCTCAGCTTAGGCAGACGCACCAGGACATGGGACCCAGCCCTTATGCTTTGTGCCCCAACAACCCACTGAAAAGTGACAGTCACTTTGTTGAGGGACCAAACAGTGTCAGAAGTAGCTTCCATTAGAAGTGGTAGGAAATGAACATCATTTTGAAAAAGCTATGTATTCAATAAGAAAAATCATATACTAAATATTTAATTTCTCAATTACAATCTGAATTTACCATGTATAATCCCTGCATAAGATTTCAAATGAGTCTTTAACTTTCTGATAGCTCAAATGACACTCTGTGCTAGTTAAATACTGCTTTCAAAGGAGAAAGAGTAAAGGTCTTGTGGTTTAATTCATATTAAAATTAAATCGATTTAAAAAATTTCCAGTGGGAAAAAACCTCTGAAATTCAACCAGGTGGATTGCATACACTAAAGTTAAATAAACAACATTTAAAATCCATTTAAAAAGCTGAACCCTTGCTTCAACCCAGAAAGAGAATATAAACACGAGACAGAGATTTTGCTGTCCTGCACAAATGAGCACAGTACAGTGTCTAGTAGGGAAGCAAGGTAGCACATCTGCAAATGCCAGGCACAGCTAATGCTTATTAACCTGCAGCTTGCATGCCAATAGCTATTTAATTCACACATTTTCCCACCACAGTAATTTCAGATCACGTGTGAGCATTAGCAACCTTTTCTGTGCTCCCATATCATCATCATCAAGAATCACCTGTGATCAAGAATTGATACATCTCACAACAGACCCTTTTTACTTCACCAGCTTCACCTTTTCAAGCTTAGCATAAAAACACCTTTTCTTTTTTTAATGCACTTCTTCACTCTCACTATTATTTTATTCGAATGCCTCCTGCAGGGAAATTCCCCCTGAGATACAGCTGTAATCTCATCTGATGCTAGAAAAATGTTTTAAAACACTGTTTGGCCCAGGAAGTTTTGTTTGGTCACTAACTGCTGGTTTGTTTCCAAATACTAAGTTGACCATTTGCTCCCTGCTCTGTAGGCAGATAGCCACAAAATTACCACCTTCTGCCCTGTTTTCTTTTATTATGGTTCAAATCTGTCACTCAGCTTTAGCAGCCACACTGAATCCTAACTAGTAGATATAAGGCTTTCTCACACTAGAAATCAAATATAAATTAATGAAATGCAAATATATAGACATATTTCATACAAGATATGAAGCAAACCAACAATTAAATGCTGGGAGTATGCACACATACAACACAGATAAGGAAAGTACTTGTGCCTTTTCTCCTAATTTACATCAAGTATGAAGTTTATCAGTTAATTTGTTCAAGTCAGAACAGTATTTGCAATCTTCATATTTTCAATACTCAATTAATTATTACTTAAACTTATGCTTTATATGGAATTAATTAAAAGCTCTGAAGAAAAGGTGAAATTATTCTTCCTTTTTGTCTAAAAGAATGTTTACTCATGTCTTTTTCCTGTGGACACATTCTCATTCCCTTTCAGAATATGTGCATCATGCACTGATAGTTTGGTTTTGAGATAGCTTTCATTAGCAGTAGCATATAAAATGTATTTAGATTGCAGGTCCTCCAACCAGAAAGGAACATTAAATATACATTTCATTTAAGCATTTACCTCATTGTATCTGTTGCTAGGAATTTTGATGCTGGTTTTTCTGACTTCCATATCAACCACTAAACCTTGGACCACAGGCAGCGTGTACTGGTAATTTCTGAAGTCCTAGTAATTCAAACAGATAATTTTTTTTAGAAAGTTATGTACAATAACAATCATTAATACAGGTTTCATAACTAACCCAGTGACCACTAGTGAGCCCACTAAAATAACTGCAATCAGTGACTGAAAGGCAGAGAGAGAGGGAGGGAATTGCAGCTTGCAGCCTACATAACTGACACACACACACAAATTAGGATGTCTCTTAGTCATTTCACTGATTTTCTTGCACCAAAAAAACCTGTAGTCTCCAGCCTTGGATGTCATTTCTGTATATAAGAAAGTCTGTTGCATCACTGCATAGGCATCAGTTTCTCACACACTACGATTAGATCATGTACCAAAGAGAATTTTCTATATTGAAAAGATTAGCAAAGCAGGAAGAGCTACTGAGTTTCAGTTGAAGCTGTATAACCAGCAACTTGCGGCTCAACACTGCAAAGACCCAGCAATTCCGAGGAGCAGCCTGAGCAGATACTGCATTTATTTCCTGATCTAAGTGTTTTCAGGCGGCCAGGGCTCACATGTTGATTTGGCCCATATCTACAACTTACCACGCTGTCAAAAGCTGACATCCAGCATCAGTAACAGCCGATCATCCACCCAAATGCCCACTATTTCCTCCTCTCGTCTTTTAAGCGTGCCAGCTACTATATGCAAGAGCACRGTCCTTCCCCTGCTGATCCATGCACACCAACGGAATGGGCAAACTCGGCACTTACTGCAAGCAGGTTCATAATCGTGTGTCCGGTCTCTCCAAACAATGGCTTACGAAATCTGACACTGAACAGTGGGCACGGGTAAACTAGGGAAAACAACACATAAAAAGGTCAGATTCCAATTTGCTTGCTGAGAGATGCTGCAAAACCAAAGACAATCTTCTCAGGTGACTACGGTCAAAGCAAAAGAAGAGATTTGTGCAGAAGACTCAGAGATTTAAAGGCAGAAGAGAAGAAGAATGTGGCATTATGATGATTGTGTGCTCTGCCTCCATACCCTTTGTGCTGGCAGCAGTAAGAATTATGTGGAACACTTGCAAGTATCAAACACTAAGTCTGAACAAAGTGATTTGGACAAGGATTGCAAAGATGTTCTGCCTAGCTGCCTTTCTCAAGATACTTCATGGAAATCGTGTCTTGTTTTTATGACCATCCTCCAGCCCCAKTACAGCATCAAAAGCCCTTGGTTCTACAGTTGAMATGTATGGCATATGCAAGGGATAATTACAAAAATTACTTCATTTTCTGTTTCCACAGTTCTTCAAAATGCAGCAAGTTCTCTATGGAGTACGTCAGAAAAACCAGGACCACATTTACGATACATCAAAGGTGCAAAATTTCTGCATTCCCTAGCTGACTTGACCAGATTTATAAAACACGTATGTAGTGATGCAGTGCACACCGTATGGATCTGGCCAAATGACGTGCAAGCCCTAAGCCTGGGACGTGACTCATGTAGTAACGTATAATGCCAAGGATTTCTAAACGGGAGTCTGAGGGAAGGTTCCTGAGCTCTCCTCAAGCCCCTACTCAGTCTGGTTTCCAAAAAGCAGCATAACGCAGTCGGAAGTTGCTGCAAAATGCTGAGCAGAGCAGGGGATCGTCATGAGGATCATCCTGATGGAAAAGCACTGCCGCACGTGGAAAGCACCCCGTCTCCCAGGGACTTCACGCGCAGCCAGCTGAGCCGTGCCCAGAGATGCTCAGCTTCTGTGCAGATAAGATGCTCAGGAGCCATTTTCTGGACATCCAGCAGCCCAGAGTGACTCCTGCAACTCATGTGCTATACGTCCAGCAGTACTGAACAAACAGCCCAAATCTGCTAACTCCACCCAGGAAAGAGGATGTGCCTAGGGAAGCTGGCACACAGAGGCAGCCTCTTCCTGCAGGGGACGGAGGAAGCAACCAGCAATCCCAGCTGTCACAGGACAGTGAATATGCCCAAATCCAGCCCACGGCCACAGAAAGAACTCAYGCCTCAGTTTCCTATCAAACCCAGAGAAGGTACTTCCAGCTATGAATATCAAAGCATTTGTTTCTGTGCTAAAAACAATGTCACATCCTAAATATGAGCATCTTTTTTAAAAAAAAAAATACTGACAGGAATAAATACACTACTTTAAATCTCACAGATGCATGCAAAAGCATCAACACCTTTAACATCAATGTTTGTTTAGTCAACTTTAATCCACAGGTCTCTTCTTCAGAAAGCCAGTTTGAAGATTTTTCTCCTCTSTAGTTAAGATGTGTGTTTTATCAAAATTCACCAAATGATGTCCCCTAAATGTCACAAGTTAAATTCACAAATCACTGTAAGGGATATCTTGAAGCTTATTTTGTTAAATCTACAGAAAAACTGTTAAGTGCATGTGAAAAAAAATAGACAACAGACCATTTTCACAACAATATGGCTTTACCACAACAGTCAAATAAGGCAGCAAATGACCAATCCAGCAATCTTATGTCCTGCCATGGTAGGCAGGTTTCCAAAAACTTCTCTTTGAGCCAGCGATGGCCAGTGTCTTTTGAAAAACATTTTATCCTAAATTTATGGTAACAGCTAAGATTTACTTCAGCTTCAACCTGTTGTTAATTTCAACAGAATTTTCATTAAAAAATGCAAAGTTAGTTGCCCCATGACATACAACAATTTTCTCTGTATAATGAACATGGTTTTCAAGACTTAAAAGCGAACGTTCTTGCACATCACCATGGAAAGAGTTTAGCATTTCAAAGGGCATAATTTGTCCTAAATACAGCAAAGTCAGACTGGTTATGCACATTGCTCTATTTCAGGTCACTAAGGGAGCAACGAGCAATTGCTCAGAACTAGATTTGCCTCCATGAAAAACTCCCTGMTCAGCTAGTGCGGATGTTGCAGAAAGGCAATGGCACAGCCTCAGGACTGCTGTCACTTGGATGCCACGTGGACTGAAAGCAGCACCAGCAATAACAGATTTTACTTGCCTGTTTAAGCTCTTATGGTTTTGAAAGGCAACAATTTAGGGTCAGTGTTCTCTAAACCAGAAGCTGTTCTCCTGCAGAAACTATTGCAGCTACCAGAACTACGACACTTACGCCTATATTCAGCTCCAAGTCTCAGCATCAAGCGGATTGGGAACACTTTGGCCCAGGGTGTCTCCCACTTCTGGATGAGGATGCCAAACAAGTAGGGTGGGGTGGGGAGCACCAGGTCCTGCAGGGACTGATACGTAGCCCCAACGTACAAGAAGCCCCCATGTTCTTTGCTTCCGAGGAAGCTCTGGTTGAAGAAGGAGTGTCCCAGGTTGCCCACAACATTACCTATGGAGAAAAACATGCTTATTATTTTACCAGATTGAGAGTTATATCAAGAATTTAGAAATCTGGTCAAACGATAAATGCCCACTGGTGGTTCTTCCTTTTATGCAAAGCACTGGAGTGCCTGCCCAGATGTATTAAAGATCTGGGTCATCTGAGAAATTACACAAAAGAATGTTTATTTAATTAGTATCCTTTATGGAAAATGCAACTAGGAAAGACACAGGGGAGAAATACCACTAATTCTTACTCAAATTGTTGTTCTTTGATGCTCTTAATTTCCAAAAATATTTATATTGGAATGACTGAATGAATCTGAATGTTAATTAGATTTTTGCAGCATCCGGTGCAGCATTTATCATTGGMGCGAAGAATCATGGTGCGATTCCTTTTATCAGATGTTACCAGCAGCATGCAAACAACGTACAAAACAGCTCATCATTGGTCTCCATASGAAGATATGACTATTTATAGTGCTGATTTGCTCTCAAAGAGAAACAAGTAATCTCAGAGAGAAAAGTGTGGTCAATCACATCACTGGAGGGCAATGGCTCTCATCAGGGCCATCTGCCGCAGYGCCAGGGCTCCCCTCCTGTGGACACAGAGCTGACACTGGGGATCAGCTGCTGCCCTTCTCCTCTGCTTAAATATTCCCTTCTCTCTCTGTAGAGCACACAGGATGATAGAGAAGCCAACACTCCTCGTTAGCTGCAGCTGCCTCTCAGAGTCATCATCCACCATCAAAAGACTGCTGAGTAGGAGTTTCTGCTCACTCTCCACCAACTCATACTGCAACGTGTGTAAAAAAACCTAAATAAAGTCAGAGAAAAAGAAATGCCTRGCCCCTTCTTCCTCACCACACACATTAACAGTGCTTATTGACTGGTGGTTTTACTTTACAGACACACACACACAYATGAGAGAGCAGTAGGTCCTAAGTGAAAACCACGTCTCAGAAATGCAACTACACCAACATCCTCAGTAATCCAAATACAATTTCCAAATTAAACCTTTTCCATTTTATACTGCAAAAGAGCCTAAAAAACAATCCCAAGCATTTGCAGGCACTGGAAAATTTAACAGATACAACACTACAACACTGGCTACAAAGGCAGGTTAACCAAGCAAAGAGGCTAGCTGGGTTTGATGGGGAGGGTGTTAAGTCTCCCTTAAAATGATTCCCTGTGAAAGTCTTAAGTCAGAGCAACATCCTCCTGATGCCAGAGCAGGCATAAGGAAACCACCACTCTTGTTGGGTCTGTAATCTTTTTGCCCTCCCACCATGTGCTGTACAAGCCARGCTCTCTAGGTCTCAAGAAGATAAGAAGGTTCGGTGGCCCAAGCCCCCCAAGAATTCTGTACCCTGAAGCACTTTTTGGTGAAAGAGGCTAGGCAAAGCCAAGCTGCACATGACTGCATGGGTGGTGCCATGAAGCTTTGCCCAGTGCTGTGACAAAGCAGTCAAAAGATTCCCCCTGCAACAGATGCCAAGTGCTGCAGGAAAAGAGGATGACTACTGATTTTTCCCCATTTCAGTGGATGGAGTTTCAAGGTTTATGCACTTGGGCTGCCTTAACAAGAAAATTTTTGGCCAACAGAAACATGAAAAAAMCCCTCTAGAGAAGAATCTGCAACTCAGCTATTCAACATTTTGCCACCACAAGCCATGGACACAGGCAGCTACTGCAGTGCAGACTCCAAGAGCTTCCCAATCCTGAGAGGACAAACTCTTGGGACTAGATAAATGCTGCAATTCCTTCCATAAGGACATGTGACCTCCTGTTTCATGGAGAATACAGRAAGAATCAAACAACAAGCATTTTCCTACCCACCTCTCCAATGCCCTTTGCAACCTACAAGCATAAGTCAAAAAGCCTTCTTGGGTTTCTCCTAAAAGTATCTGACTGGGATTGTCAACCTTTACAATCTTTCTGCCCTACTCTTAAGTCAAGACCCCACTAACTTTCATATTTCTGAGCAAGCTTCCATGCACTTTCTATTTATGTCAACACAAGTACTTAAATCTGCTATACAGACACTTTAAATAAATATTGCCAGCTCACCAAGGTGAAAGCCAAACCACCAAAAGGTTGTGGGTTTTAAGCACAACAGGGTTTTTTTGCAGAGAAAGTGCAGCTGTGAGAAGAACTCTCAAAAATTTCCACCTTCTCAAAGGCCTGGAATTTAGTTTACAAAACATCACAACATTCTTTCTAAAGGAGATAAACTTGAGAGTAATCTTGGAGTGAAAAGAAAGGTGCCTTTCCTGATATTAAATTCTAGCACCTATCACTGGACAACTAATATTATTATTTTAAAAGGGCTGTAAGGGTGTAAGATATATCTAAAGTAGTTTTCCAAGAAGTCGGTATCTAGTCTGTTCTCAATTATAATGGATTATCCTTGACCTTAAATCCAAGGCAGCTCTATAAAGTCTTTTAGAAAAATCATGCTTGTATCCACTGATGTGACTTGCACCTGAGTCATGACCCATACTATTTTGGATTCTTCACTTCGACCTCTTCCTCTGTTGAATACTACAATTTGCCTATTGGTTTGGCAATCCTTTCTGGATTCACCTAAAACACTTCATACAAGGAAAGGTAAGATAAAATACTCTTGCATGGCTAACTTAGTCAGTCAGCCTGCTTTCACGTTCAGAACATCTACCTGGACTTCTCTATAGATCCACTCTGTATTACCCACACGCTTATCTAATTAAAAACAAGCTCTGTAAAAATATATACTAAAAATGCAGTTGAAATCTCTCCATCCTCATCCAGAACCACTTCTGAAATAGACATAAACCTAGCTGCCAGATTTGCATTTTTATTACAAAAGTAACAATAGCATTTATTGTAGTCCAGCAGAGAAAAGTTGATGCACTAAAGCCTAGCTAGTAGCTCTACATTAACACATGCAATTGCTTCGATGTGATACATTCAGGTGGACAGAAGTTCTCTGTTGCCATTCAGAGGACCTCTGGCCAGGCTTATAGCTGACAGACACGGACAAGCAGGGGATTACTACTACAACAGAAAACACTAGCTTTCAATTTCCAAACAAGCTAAGCAACACAGCAGAGATCTTCATSACAAAGGAGCTAAAGGAAAAAATAAAGTAAGAGAAACAATACCTTCCTTAATCAACAACTTTGCAATTTATGCTACCTCATATGCATACAAACTATGGTGAAAAATCTTTTTCCTTCAAAATCTCTTYGCTGTTTTACAATTAGAAAGCACTAAYACAAGACCACAGCTCCAGGTTGAAGACTTCATAAAAAGAAAAGCAACAAAGGTCTGGGGCAGCATTGCAACAGACTGAAACCTCATCCATGCTGAAACGGGAGAAGGATCTGAAGGACAACATAGGCTCTGCCTGCCCTGTGCCCATACACCAGAAGTGCCTTCTGCCAAGGGCTGAGAGCAGCACAGCGGACAGTACTGCCCTTGAGCAACATCTAACCTCCGAGCAGCACAGAAACATCTGGGCAGAGGCACAAGCACGTACAGGTTTTTGCTTCTATGCTCAAATGTAGAATTCAAAGTTGAGCAGGAAGAGCCAGTAAATACATGGCTCATGGGAAAAAAATAGCTACAGATTTAGTCTTTATTTAAATAAAGGAGGAGCTATATTTTTCCTTAAAAATAAACACATAAACAACAAAACCAAACTCTCCAAAACAAGATCAACATAACTATATGTAATTCTTGTTTCCAGCCCAGTAAAAAATACTACATATGTCTTTTTATTTTATGACTGTTTTTAGGAAAATATTTACTCTAAGAGAAAAATAAAAGACACTCACAACATTTATTTCAGTTTCCTGACTGCAAAATAAACTCAAATCAATATATTATATAATGAAAAATGTCACTGTGAGGCAGGATTTCAAATAGCCCCAATTTCTACAGCGGCTTCTCATTTTCTCTAAATCTCTACCACGTAATCTCCAGAAGAAGTGCAGAACCTCCAAAGTGAACAAATTTGGAAGTCAAGATGCATCTATAACAGCACATGAACTGCTAACCATTTCTGAGGGATTAGAGCYTCCAAACTGAGGACCATATAGCACCACAGTCCTGCTTCTCTGGCTGGATAAAGTTGAAAACAGAGCTGCAAATAAAGAGATACTTCTCTCCTTCATACACACAACTTAGAAAGTTAAAAAGGATAGATCTTGACAGGCAGCTTTACAGAACGTTATGGGAATTTTTCTAGGTGCTGTGTTCCAAGGAAGCTTCAGTGCTGTTTGCTGCTACACCATATAGCAACTCAGGAGGTGAACTGTTTCTGCTACATGGTTGAAATATGACATAGAGCAAGTACKACTAAAAGGGCACTAAAGAGTAGAATTCTTAAACACTGAATTTGGTTTCTGATTAAAAACTGTACAATAGCAAGCAGCTCTGCACCATTGTTATTGCAGGATATCAAATTACTACCWCTAGAGCACTGAAGAAGAATTCCAAATACATAATTTATATCTCCTACATAATGTATTTCTGAAATGCAATTATATAGAGTCTCATTGCAATATACACAAGTTGGAATTATATTTGTGCATACCCATATAATTTTTTTTCTTCSTATCTGTCTCTCTCTGAATACCATCATAATTAGAAGATAAGGCATTGTAAATTAAGTGAGGTTTGGAAATGCAATTGCTTCCACTGTGTATGAACTACATTATGACATTTGATAATAAGATATTTGGAACCTGCTGACTTCTCTGGACAAKCTGACCTTTGTTGTATTAAGACATTTTATGAGAAAAAATCTTGGTAATTATTTTCATTATTTTCAGTGTATAGCGTTGCACTGCATGCAATGTTACTTCACCTTCAAAAAATTAGCTCCTATGAAATGTGTTTTGAATTCTAAGGTCCAATAATAGCTAAAAATGAAAGCCCAATTACTGAATAAGTGTAAAATGGACAAAGGTTTACATAGTGCAATCTTGTGATCAAGATACCAAAATTCGGTATTCCAGGAAAATTGCTGCAACACCCACAAATCAATTCCAGACAYATTATACAAATATATATGTATATACATGAAAAAGTATTTATATATATTACTTTACACCATAAATACTATCTCCATCACATAGCAACACACATGTTATAGGAGTCAGACTTATGAACTATCTGCTTGCAGGATACTGGAAACACTGTAATCACAGTGATTCTCTAAATTTTCATTCTGAAAAGCTACGTTTACTGAAGAAATGGAAGAAACTAAAAGAATGCCAGTGGAATAYCTATAAGCTCTGCTCAACATCCTACTATACCTACCCCTAAATGAAGTAGAGTACTAGTTTCAGGTATGTTTTTCCCTTATTCAGTTTTAAGCCCCATGCCTAGGAGAGGTAGCCAGACTAGATACTGAGCAATTGATACTCAACACAAAGGTTGTTGCAGAGGTCACTTGCCTACTTCAATGCTATGAGAATCTATGTAGACCTTCACACATCAAACTTACCATGTGCTGGCACCAGATGAAGGCTGGAAGGCCCTGAGAGCAGCTCCCCACATTACCAACACCTCACTAGTACTTCTATTTGTAGTAGTAGTAATAGTATAGAGTGCAGATAGCAGTCATCAAGAAAAAAACAGACCTGTCAGCTTTGATCTTTACTTTCTTTTTATATTCTTTCAAATAGAAGTAGACATTTTTTAAATTTATAGAAATGTGTGTGTTTGGCCCAGTATTATCATCAAACCAACTCATTCATTTAACAGAAATCATTCCTACCTGCTAGGGCATCCCGATAAAGCTGCACAAAATGGTTGAAGATATCCTTGGGCAAACATTTTTCATCGGGCAAACACTGCAAGAGAATGACTATCTCTGACTGCCCCACTGCGTGCATCCCTTTCGTAGTGAAACACCAGCACTTTCTGTTCACATCTGCACAGAGGAACACACACATCAAAACACGAAATCAGAAATTCACAAAACATGCCTAAATTTCAATTCAGAAAGACAGATGTTGTAAGAATCAATTTTTCAGCATGCACAGTTCTTATCTGTCACACAGACAAATTACACCCTAAATCTGCTACCTTACAGACAAGCACAAYCCAAGAAGTTCAGCAGTTAAGAGTCTGCAGCTAAGGAAGAGCCACAGCCTTGCAGCTTCCACTCAGATCTTGGGATTAACACCACAGAACAGACCTGCAGCAGCTTCTGTGTCCAAATTGTAGCACAGGATTAAATAGGAATGGGAATGAGAGGGGACAAAGCCAGACTGTTGGCTGTGCATTTCACAATCCTGACAGCTAAACCAGTTTCAGAGGGATATCACTYTTTCTTTCTGCATAACTGAATGTCAGGTGTTATTATGAGATGTGTTTACCCTCATACAAAGGTAAAAA
This sequence comes from Eudromia elegans, assembly GCA_003342815.1. Taxonomy (NCBI): domain Eukaryota; kingdom Metazoa; phylum Chordata; class Aves; order Tinamiformes; family Tinamidae; genus Eudromia; species Eudromia elegans. The sequence goes on from PTEX01000009.1 coordinate 2,600,082, forward strand.
TAATGTGTTCTTCACAGTTCTCTTACAGAGAATATAAAGTTACTAGAATTTTTTTAATATACATAAACACAAACACACATAGATATATCTAAACATACTGCTACCCAGCCAAATGCTGAGAGATTTAAGCAACATTTTAATTTATTATATGAATATTTCACAGAATCAAAATACTTTTCTATAAAACTGTCTTTTTTAATTTTTCAAATGAGGTTTTCTTACCCACCAGAGACCAACTGAATTACTAAAATGAGAGGCAACCTATATATATGCTTCCCCATTTCTATCTCTCTCCCACAGTGCACATAAACATATGTGCYATACAGAAAAGTGTACGAGATATCTGGAGGAACAGAACCACGTTACTACAGCATCCTGTCTGCTTTCCCTAGACTACAGATACAGAGAAATGAAGTAAGCAATCAGAAGAAGAATGAGTGATAAAATAGCTTGCCTTACTTAGTCAGACAGGAGTTTGAGACTCGGTTTTTGAGACCAGGATTAATTTGGTTTGTATTTCATATACAAATTATTTGCATCCATGCGTACAGCACTGCAAAAAGTGTCTCTTATAATGTAAGTTAATATAGCTAAGTACAAAGTTTTAAGTCCATGTACATCTTCAGAGATTATCCTATTAAATAAAAATGCTGTCATTCCTACAGATAATATACATATCATTACACACACACACAAGCCTTATTTAATAAAAGAACTTACAATTTACGATTTTTACCATAGACAGCAAATTAGCATTTAGGACAAATACAAGAGGGTCAGGGCCACCATCCTCTAGCTGCTGCATAACAGAGATCTGAGAAGGTCTCTCTTCTACTGCATAGTCTATAAAAGAAGAAAGTGAAAACATTAGCTTTTTGGTAACTCTGTGCTAGAATCAGGTAAGCCAGGCTCTGATGCATTTTGCCTGATGTTTTTTTTAAAAAAAAAAAAAAAAACTTTACTCAAAGTATTGTAGTTCAATTGTTTTTTTTCTTCGGTATATTCAAACATAAAGAGTATTTACATGGGTAATCCCTGTACAGCCCTTTCTTTAGGAAGGTGTATAGCTTGTTTCATAAATCAATTTTTTTTGTTTGATTTTTTAAAATCTACTGCAGGAAAAAAACAGAAATCCAAATGTGTCAGTTTCAAATTAAATCCCAAACAATAACGAAGTGTAAAGCACTGTAAAGCACAGCAGCATCAATCCTGGACTAAAAATACAGCACACAGTCCAYAGTTTCAACACAGAACTTAAAATCTCAGTGTATTAACTAATAGGAATGTAGCAAAAGGAGTAACACTAAATAAACTAGCATTTAAAAAAGATGATAGAAGGTCTAAATCCTTCATAAAATGATTCTAACAGAAAACTCAGGAAATGTCTGTAGCTTGCCTCTATGATTAGCTCCCTATGACCAGCAAATGTATTTTTTTCCATCAATTTAAGTGATTATAATTCATTTAAACTCTAACAAAAAAGTAGTTACTATGATGAAAACAGATTTTGAAAAGAATGTATTATCTTTCCTGCTGTACTTACCTAGAAAGACAGACAATTTCAGGTTCTAAAGTAACAAATATTTTTTGAAAAGAATTGCAATACTGAAAGTAAAATGTTGCAAGGAGAATCCAGTATGCGAYGGGACGTGAAACAAAAACCAGCTTACAAAATAAGATTTACATGAAGTTATCTACATAAAATTATTGTGCTCATAAGATGTGGCTTATATGCAGAAAAGTACACTGGAGTTTAAGTAGTTCAATCCTTGTTTCTTTTTTGTGAAAGAGACTGAATAATTAGGCACCCACATGAACAGCTAACACAGAACAGAACAGATTTGTTTTGAAATTATATGCTGCTTGCATATTTGTTTTTGACAGTAGCACGCAATAAAAGGTTACTTCCTGCTTAAYATCAGAAATACATTCTCCTAGCAAAAAAATGAACAGAAATATAAAAATCAAAGAAAAAATATAAGTTAATCTCAGGAACSTGTTAAAGGATGTCACGAATCAGACTGAGGAAAGCAACTGTCAGAGAAAMAAAAAAGGAACATATTTTAGTCTTCTAAAAATTAGTCTCCCCTTTTTTCCTGAATCTTTATCTGTTTGGATACTCTGGGAATGGGCATCACAATTAATAAAAGCTTCACTGCAGGCCAAACTGTGCAATAGTGCCATCAAATTCAGTACTCTGGGATGCCTCAGACAGTGAATGTTCCAAAAGTTTCCTCAAAGGGAAATATGAATATTCATACAGCTAATTAAAATGTATCTCTGAGTAGAACATCCCCCACAGTCCGATTAGTGGAAAAAAATAGCACCTATTTCTGGACTGAGGTTAATTTTCATTTTGCTTTGTGCTTTACCTTTTTCTGTAATTTCATTGCCAGAATGGGGCTCTTCCTGCACATTAAAAAGGATCGATGATGTTAATGCGTGTCATGACATTCAGCCATATGAGTACTTATATCGTGAAGTTCTTCAGATCTTCAGTGTATTGCCAGCATCTTATTTTTTTAAATAAATGTAGTACTTAATGGGTTAACTGCAATTGGTAAGCATTAAAGCTGGATGCCAAGTTTTCCTCTCACCTCCTTTTACTCCAGTGGAGATGAGAATGGGAGGAAGACCATCTTCAGGAATCAGATTCATTGCACTGCCAACAGGACTGCCAACCTGAGTTATGCTTCCCGAGAATACCGAAGTGTTATCAGTCTACAAGAAACGAATAACAAAAAAGGACAACATTATAGAAGTATAAGAGAGGGCTGACTAGACTGCTAGAGGCAAGTGAAGGAGTTCTGGCTCTGCCAGAGAATCAGAAGTACCAAGCAATTTGTTTCTTTAATAAGATTATAATAATGATGACCACTGTGTGTGAACCTCCACTTAGTCAGAAACTGCATYGCCTTTCTCTACAACCACACATACCCACTTTCCTTTCAAAATGCAAAGCAAGTATCTAYGCTCRTATGACCTTTTGCAAAGTCTCAATTCTCATACAGAATAGTATAATACAGTGCTTTTAAAACTGTTAGATTATAGCTGCATTTTCATGCGTAAATCTTTTTAGGAGAAAATTTGTCAAACAAAACATTCTTCTGCTTAATACTCTGAAAATCTTGTTGTTTCAAACACGATACTGACCTTGGCTCAGCTTTTTTGAAACAAGTGTTACACAAGCATCCTTCATACAYGAGCTGTACAGCCTAAAACTTTGAAGTCACCTAACACATAGACCTCAAACATTGTTTAATGCTCTGTCATATAGTAGCTCATTTCAGTCCAAAACATACTTATTTMCACTCTCTGCAAACATTAAAGTGAGCCATTTGGTAGACAATACACTAAAATAGGCCACAACAGATTTCCCAGATTAGTCTTCCTGAAATCACCATAGTCGTAATATTCATGACCAAAGCAAGTATTTTATTTTGGGCACTGAATGGTATAAGGCTTCCTTACGTCTGCTGATAATGTATTGTCCGCCACAGGCTTTGCTGGATCGTGTGACACTGCTAAGGTTCCCGTGGACGTTGTTCCAGCCACCGTCAGTTTTGCTGCATCAGCGACTTCTCCATTGGGTAAGATCCCATCAGCAAACCAAACACGCCTTTGTTCTCGAGGCTGAGCCACTGAGAAGGAAAAATATTGGATTTAACATCTCACAGCAACATTGACTTGAAAATTTGAGTAAAGAAAAAGAAAAGAAAAAAAGGTGGGGGGGAAGAGGGACAGAGAGAGAGAGAGAGAGAGAGAGAGAGAGAGAAATGTGGGTTGGAAGGAACCTTTGCTCCACACCTGTGGCAGATCATGTGCTGCCTAAGACAAACATCCACTGAGAATTTCCTTTAAAAATTTTACTTTTCCTTAAAAATGTGATCTCCTGTTGTAAGCAGGAATATTGCAACTTGCACTAACTAGGGTATTTGGAAGGGATGAAGTGCAAATTATTCTTACCAACTTTTTACTACAGTCAAATTGAAAGGAAAAACAAAAGAAGCACTCTTACCTTCTGCTCCAGGATGCTTTAAAACTCCCACTGGTACCATGACAGTGGGAGGCGGAGAACTCAGGGCGCCTGATGCCTGAGCCTGCTGCAAAGGAGGRATAGTAGAACAGTATTCCGCAGGATTGTTAGGGTTAGGGCTCTGGCTTGAGGCACTCATCATGTTCTCCCAGGCTTGAGCTAAAGCAAACAAAGAATAAGCAACGTGAGCACACATGAATGTATCTAACATTCCACAAAAGTGTGTTAAGCTCTCMGGTATAGCAGTTCTGAGCTCGGCTGCCTTCCAAGGACTATCTCTCTYCCTTTATTTAAAAGCCCAAGAAACTTTTAAGTAATAAAACATATAGTGAAAATCCACAAAGTACTGATGCTATGCAAGGGAAGTATCACTCCATTTGGAAATATTTTTTGAAATTGGTTAGCAGTGAACTTAGACCTTGATAGTGCTTAGTTCCCTCATCCCACACTTTGTTTCCTTTTCTAAGATTTAATTTGAAATGCTAAATTTTTAAATGTTTGCCACCGCTGTATTCCAAAAGAAGAGCCTACTCATGAATGCTTCAGTTCCTACTGTGAATGCGTTATAATCTACTGGGAAATTGAGTGGATTTCTCTCTTCCACATAAGAAAAATGTAATGCATTTGCTTATATCCAAGGCAGATCAGTATCAACAACATACATTCCTAACTACAAAAGAGCGCATGCTATTAATTTCCAAAGACACGACTTCTGCCTCAGTTCAACTACCCAAACTAGAACACATTAAAACTTCTGTCAACAACATGCATCTCAATACCTGAGCCCTTTTCAGAACATTTCCTTTCAAGAAGACTAAATTGAAGTGTTTTAAAGAGAAATCCTGCACCCACTCAGAGTACAGGTCTTGAAATGATAAAGAGTTAAAAATGTTCATAGAGAAGTTTCATCTCTAGGATCTCTTTATCATAAACTTCATAGCAAGGTAAAAGGCCATTTCTGAAGCCCTTTCTCAATCAAGCCAAGTTTCAACTCAGCAGATCTATGAATTGAAAGCACGGCAAAAGATGTAAGCAAACTTAGTAAGCACACAGCTTGTCCACAAATAAGTGTCAAGAAAAACGCRCACACACAAAGTGAAATACAAATTTGAAATTCAGCAACCAAATGAAATAATTATTTGTAAAATACCATTCCTATCCCCTGTGCCAAGATTAATGCTTATCCTGTTGTACTGCGTGAAAAAAAAATCTGACCCTACAAAGAAACTGCATGGATCAGGAGGGATTAGCTACACAGTAGCTAACYAGCAAGTGAAAGTATCTCTGCAAAACACAGCAGCAGGGACAGAAACACTGAAGCTGATGTAGCTCAGAGGCAAATATACCCAAATATGCAAGCRGCACTCTCCCTATAATCAACTAAGCCATGGTGTCACTACGCGCTGCCATTAATGTGTATCCATGCTGGCAAGAGGACAGAAAAGCTTTTAAAAGGAAATCATTATAACACAATCAATTTTATTATACCTTTTTACAAGAACACTTTTGGTTTCAACTGAAATGTTTTCAGATGCCTCCTTCCTCCAGCTGAAAGCAAATCCCTCTCACCACAGGAGGAGGCAGATGCCTCTGCCAGCTGTGTGTACTGCCTTGTTCTTGTATACCTTGCAATATGCCACCTTCTACAGCTCAAAATGTAACATTTTAAAGTCCCTTCAACACTGTCATCTTCAAGACTTGGCCTTAATTCTTTGGTATTACAACCTACAATTTTCTGTCACCTTACATATTTGGCTTACAGTGAAGAACTATTAATAATTAAAACCTACCACTTCTTTTTCGAAGCACTGCACAAAGATTGTCTTATTAATCTTTAATCTTTTTTTTTTCTGAGACAGAAAAGAATTACTCCTGTTCAGTAACAGAAACTGTCTGCTAATTTTGTACACTCATCTCAAGACAAGGCACAGCATTACTTTTAACTGAATATTTACTGAACTTCTTTGGAGAAAAATAAACCTGTGGACTTCTAAGTTTAGCTAGACACAAAAAGTAACAGATTTTTCTTAAAACAGTAGCCCAAGTAATCTATTATAGAATAAGATGTAAGGATGCAACCATAATTATCTTGTCTGAACACCACCGGACAACAGAAATTTCCCGTTTCTTCATCAAACTAGAGGAAATTTTTTTTTTTTTTTAGATCAAAACCTTCAAACTTTAGAGAGACATTTCCAGCAATGAAAAGTCTGTRACACTTCTCCAGTAGCTACGAGGAGAGTTATCCTAATGGTCGGAAGTCTGCATTTCAAAGAAGAACTTGCCTGACTTCTCATTCTGTTCACAACATTCTGGAATGCACTTGTCAGACCTTCCACTACCACTGAAAGAACTCTGTCATCGAGTTGCAGTTATCCAGATGCATACTTGGACATTGAGATCCTATTCATCTCACCATTAATAAACCAAAGATAAAGTGCCTGGAATTCCTCATGAGGAAACAGATTTTCTCATAGCTTAAGCACTCCCATGGATCCTCTGCCAACCAAATGCAACTTCTGTATCTTGTGAACTGCAGACATAAAAACTGAATGTTGAGTCTTTCAGCAACAGCTGTCTCAATGTCAACTGGACATCATAATTACTCAAGTGTAAATGCCAGCTCCAGAAGATCTTAAAATATTCAGCAACCTGAGGACATAGTGGCAAGAATACTCTATGCTGGCTCAGATTAATACCCTGTATCTAAACTATTAACACTATAATGGACAAAATACCAATAAGATCCAGTGGCCCTTTGATCTAAATCAAATACAACCTTTCCTTATTATARTAAGCATAGCTAATATAAAACCTTGTTGTTAACCTATTTGTTAAGTTTGGGTCTATCTCTTTCTTTTCTCATCCCATGTCTCATTTATATCTCAATGTTTTAGGTTACATCACTCAGTGACCTCACACAGTGCTTGACAGACTTTTCAGTAAAATGGCCAAGGCAAAGATGGGAACTTAGTTCTCCAAATCTGTGGACAGCTTTCTGGATAAGACTTCCTACTCTAGCACACGAAACTCAGGACTTAGCAGCAAGAAAAACTGRATTATTTTAATGGATAGAATTAGTTCCCAATTCTTCTATAGTGMAAAGGTTAGGAGAGGCACAACTGAATTAAGTTTCCTTTAATATCCAATATATGAAAGCAGTAGTTATCCTCACAGACATCACAGGACAGAGGGAAGTGTTTTGGGCAGCCTCTCAAGGAAAGAAAGCAAGAAAGCAAGAAAGCAAGAAAGCAATAAAACCAAAAATAACAACAAAATCTATGCAGTTCTGCAGAATAGCATTCACATGTGAAAGCTTTCAAACTCATTACAACCTTACCAGTTTTTACTTTTTGTTAATCATATGCCATTCAGGAATCCCAAATATCCACAGGGAACCCAAGTAGATTTCCCAGTGGTCCCTGTCAYACTAGAATACTTGCTCATAAAAATGGAGCATTTTAAGCAGGCCAAAAAGAGAAGAAAATATTACTGCAACTCAGCACAGAGGCACTGAACCTCTGCATTTCCGATCCTCCTTCCACTTACCATTCATTAGCACRGAATGGCAGATTACACACACTCTGGCTTCCTTTCGGTCCATGTACAGCAACTTGCACTTCAGGCTGCAGCACGCTGCACAAAAAACCTGGAACCCAAAGAAAAAATATAGTGTAATTCAAAAAATGTGTCAGACAGACGAACTSAGACAGCAAAATAACTGTACTGCTTTAGACACCCAGAACATGTATGTAAATTAGCAGGATTTTCCCATTAAATCCACAGTGACCAAGCCCAGGGTCAATTTCCTATTAATCCTGTTGTACTATTATGTGCACCACCTGAAGGCATGTMCTCCTGATACTATACAGAGGCATTTTTTAAAGGTATGTTTGGYATAAATGACAATGAGCTAATAAATTCACACCATATAACAATCTCTCACAAAATGAACAATTTCAGATTTAATGTCACGCTTAGAAAAAGCAAAAGGACTTCGCAGAGTCAGCTATGTTTAACTGCGCAAGTTTTCTTTACATAGGAGGTTACTGTGGCACAAATTAATTCAAATAAGTCATTTTTTATGTGCAGAGGGGCAATTCATCTATATTAATAACTCAGTAGCATTTTAATCTCTTCACTGACAACAAGCTATTTCTCACTTAACTGAATAGCAATACATCAAAAATGTTTTTAAATATTCCTTGTATAAAATAAGGCATTTTAGAAAACGGAATGAGCTTTAGCACTAAAATACTTGCATGCAGACATGATCCTACAACAGCACTTGCAATATTAAAATCCTGCAGAACAGACAAATCATGGTGTCCTAATGGTTTCCTATTTGTTTTAAACAACATATTTCCTCAGYGTTGCTGTTTAGGTGACATATGAAGATACTGATGAGTATCTATTTTAATGCAGAGAGGTGATATCCCACTAAGACTAGAAATACCAGCCGTTCCATTATAAATGAGCTCAGATTTCAAGACAGAATTTCAAAGTTTGATTTTACTTGGATGTTTCATCTGTTATTGTGCTATATGTTATTATATTCTAGGACATTTCATTAATCCCCTCAAATATTTCTGTATTACTCCCCATATTTCTGTATTGTAAACAACCAACTATACAGGCTCCTCATATAAGAAATATACCAGTGTTTTCATGACAAAAGAATATGCAAGACTTCCATAGAAACTTATTTTTAAAAATAATTCCCAGCAAATATATTTTCAAAACCTCATTTCTATATTTACACTTTAATCCAGTTTACAAGAACTTTATTACTGACTAAGAATACTACTAATAACATCACATTTTAGCCAYATTTTACCCTATTTCATTGCTCTAAGAGAAACTTCCAGTCAAAAGTTCAGTATCAAACATGGAAAAAATCTGTTTTCTACCAGAACTACAGGACTAAAATAATTAATATGTAATTTAGGACCCTCTGACAAACAATACATTGTGCATTCAGTGAGCCTCCAGAGTACAATGATCTAAATATTAAAAGAGAAAATAAATCAAATGATGGAAGATCTGTATCTCTCCTCTTTGGCGCATTAGCTTTCTATCAGTAAGAAGGCAGGGGAAGGATATAATCCAGCACAACTGACAATTCAGTCTCGTTGTCAGCAATAACCAAGTCATTTATCTCAGTAACTCACGCTTATAAAAAATAAAAYTAGACAGACGCAGCAGTGGCACAGTAGGTTTTATGGTACTAAGATTTTTGCCTTGACCGCAGGTTCTTAAAAATTAATTGTGATGAGTTTGTTTTATTTTTTTTCCTCCCACTTTATATTTTGGTAAGAAAAAAAGTTTTTCTTATTTTTCTTATCAAGTATGGTTGTTTTGTCTGATCATGAGAAATACATAAATAAATAATGCAAATGTGTTCATGCACATTCTTCAGATTCTTAATGTTAATCTAAATTTTACTTTAAATGTGTTGATCTCTACCATTCCCCCGAGGTTCACGTCTTCCATTAATTCTGCAATTATTATCCTGAAATTAAAAACAGAGACAGACTTCCCAGGTGCCACTATTTTTAAATGCAATTTTCATTCCCAAATGCAATGGAGATTTACCCAACATTTTTCTCTTGATGCTAATAACGCCCAAAAGGAAACTGTTGTGCTAAAGATTGTTGAAAAATCCTTCTCCTGATTTCTGTCACGTAAACATGTAACAGCAAGCACTGAAGATGCAGTCCTTTACCTGGCTCATGCATCAAATAGATGCAATGGAAGCGTCACTGTGACTCAGTAGCTACCTGCAGCAGGGGAACATGCTCAAGTGGACTCGCTTTGGGCATGGTAGTCTTCACCAGAGAGCAAGGGCAGGCAGCAGAGAACAGTTAAGTCTTAAACTAGACAGCTTCCCTGTCAGAGCTGCTGGTTTCCTTCCTCTCAGAAACATTATAGGAATTAAATGGCATAAGGTACTTTGCAGTAAGTGCCAAGTATTATTTGATTTATACTGATACTGACCATTTATTAATGACTGTTTTTCTTWAAAAAAAAAGTATTAAATGGCATAAAGAATTATCACAGAATTCTCTGCAGTGGCTTTTGACTGCACATGTGCAATGTTAGCTCTGACCACAGTTGCTAGCAAAAGCTTCTAGCAACAAGACTTTCTGAGGATTATTCTAAGAACACTCTGAGAATATTAAATACCAATATAGCTTTTTCCGCATCTGAGAAACATTTGTCTACAGAAGAGAAAGGCCTTTTATTTTATCCATTCCCTGCACATTATCCAAAAGAATGCTGCAGAGAAGTAGTATTTTCAAGGCTCCTCTTCAGTAGTTAAACAGAAAAGCTGGATTTCTTCACCTTGCTGTATATGCTCACGTACATTCTATTTTACAGCTCTTCTCCTTCTGCGCTTCTCATTTTTGCAATTTAAGGCATCAGTCATTGCAGGGAAAGAACCAAATGCAAGCAATGAAATTGTTTAAAGCACAAAAATGAATAGAAAATATAACTGTAAATGGAGTTCAGTCATATTTGTTAAAATCCTAAAAATTAAAAGCATGATCTAAATAACTGACAGTATAATTTAACAGGTCGAAGCTAAGGTAAGATACGAGTGACAGATATAATTCTTTTAGCTGAAATTCCTTAGTCTCAGCTGCAATGAGAACATGATTGAGCCCTCTCATACTCCTCTAATGCACACAGAAGGTGGGCATCTAACTTTCTATGACACATACTGATCTCCTGGRGTTACCAGTTCCATGTAACCTCCTTGCAACCTGCAGCAGGATAGACAGGAGTAAGAAACTGGAATTCCTTCACCAGTGCTTAAGGAGTGCTTAAGGAGTATGTATTTACCAGTCAACATCCTGGTAAAGACTTTTCAGCATGCCTCAAAATCAAATTTGAATAAAATCTACTCAACTGGCAATATGGTGGAGAGAGTGAGTGCTACACATTTTTGTTACTAAAGGGCAAGTGGCAGACAAACACAGTCTGTTAGAGAGGAGCAAGCCAGTGTTTTCTTCTAGGCTGCTTCCAGAAACAGGTGGCATATGAGTGTGAGCTTTCCAGACACTGCTTCTGAAAGGTCCTTGTTCAACTCATTCTGCTTCCTTGCACTCTGCTGGTGGCTAAACATCTTGCCCATAGCAGCCAGGAGGTCTTTCAATCACATTCAGAAACCTTTGGATACGATGTAAATGAAGCAAATTTACTTTTACTCTAATTTTTAGCGGGTTTTATTATTTTTTTTTAAATCTTAAAAATATTTATAAATACCTATTTGACAAAAGTGTTAGTTTACCTCTTTTGAATAATCATATTTTTTCATAAYGTTCCTATTTGCCATGTACCACCAATCTGTATATCAATAAAAAGATATTTGCAATATATAAATGAAGTGTTTATCAGAATTTTGTCGCATATGAATTAGTGTCAACCTAGATGACATATATGGAAAAATTTTCAAAACAAAAATTGTCAACAATATTTCTTTCGTAACACAAAATTATATAGAAACTATAGAAACTAGTTTTTGTTGCCTTCATTACAAAATTTCTCACCATATATCTGTTCATCAGATTACAGAGAATATAGTATATTTTTTTCTGCAGAAATAAATATACATCCATGRAAATAGAGTAACTAATATGAGAAAAATTAGAAAAGATTACTTAAAAGAACAAAGTTGGTTAGTCATCTAAATCAGCAGAAATATCAGCAATTCCATAGCTCACTTCCACTTCCCATCAATATRTTTCAGTATCTTTAGTGGGATTATTGATGCAGGTATTTCTGCAAACTAGTTTCCTGCACTTAGCTATTTTATAGCAGTTCTACAAGAATCCAATACATGCTAAAGCTTGCAATCAACTAACATCCTGACCTTAAGGAGATAATAATTTTTACAATGAATAGTCACTTTTACAATCAAGTCACTTTCTATTAGAACATCAAATGGATTAGATCTTAATTATTTGTTGTTGTTACCTGATCAAATTTGATCCAACACCTTAGGAAGAGATGCCACAGGTAACTGCAACCAGTGGCTTAGTTCTCTGATTTCATTTTTTCAGAGTCACAAATAAAAGCCCAGCTTGGGCTGACTGGATCTTACCTTCCCACAGGCTCTGCAATGATGTCTCCTCTTGGTGAATGTAAATCTGGCCTCGCATTTCATGCAGTTTGGTGCTTGAGAGTCCGGAACCCAAACTGGAGCCACCTCACCCAAAGTCGTAAAAGGCTTTCTGGCYGGAGCTCCAAACTGACCAGCTCTGAGATCATTGTCTGGACTATCTGGGGCTACTGCAAGGCACGGACTACTAGAGACTCCAGATTCATACTCATCCAAGTGTTCCCCATTAGTATCAGCAATAGTGACATTTAAAGATGTATCACCAGCAAAAATGTCTGCTGTCAATGCATCCCCTAGTTGCGTCTTACCAAAGATATTTTTGTTTTTACTATTAACTCCACAGTTTGGGGGAACAAGATCATTTTGTAAGTGGTCCGATAATGGCTTCGGAATCTGCAGTTTAAGATTTGTAGGTTGCTTAGGTCTCGCACCACCAAAAGGAACACTAATAGACTGCATATTAGTCACTGTTTTTGGTGATGTTTGCCCTTGCATGGATGGGACCTGACTACAGAGGTTATGTAAATATTTTCTTTTCATTTGGTCACCAGTGCTGTTTAAAGTAAGACCACCACCTTCTGTGGTCTCATTTCCTCTCTGTTCATAAATGTTAACATAACATTCTGACTTGCTCTCCTCAATCTCCTTCTCCTCTGTCACGGAGTCTTCCTTGGAGGGTAAACTCTTTGGAATATGAGCAACACTTGGATTCTGCATTCCATAGGAATCACAACCATTAGACAAAGAGCTTGCTGCTGACGTACACACAACATCAGAGAGATGGGGCCCTTCAAGCTCATCTGTACCAATTCCTAAGTCCACACCTGCTTCCATCACCCCATCTCCACATTCTCTACTATTACTACAAGCCTCATCAGGCTGTTTTGTCTGAGGAAGTCTTTCATTCTCCTCCAGAGTTTGCTTATTATTCATGTCATTCAATTTAGTCAGTTCCCAATTAGTCATCTCCTGAGATTCAGGGTAACACTCCGCGATGCTGAGCAATTCCCTTGTGCCAAGATTTTTATCACATTCACTGACTTCACTTTCAACGCCACTAACATCCTCAGATGCAGAATGTTCTGCAACATGTTCCTTGTAATTGCCACTTCCAGCCACACTGGGTTGACAAAATTCGGTGAGCCCAGATAGCCTTGATGAAAATTGTTGGGATGTTTGCTCTTCCACAGCTTCTACAGCTAAGTTTTCGTTACTTAAACAAGAAGATGTTTTAGCTTCTAGATCCGTTCGCTGAGTAATGGCTTTACTAGTAAAATTTTCAACTGATACACAATTTTCTTGTGTTTTAATGGCACCATCAGTTGGTCTCTGTAAGAGAGTCACTGCATTAATCCCTGCAGTTGTAGTGTCTGAAAACAGTGAATCTCTACTTATATTAAAATCATCTTTTAATTGAGAGGAGGGGCATGCAATGGACAGGCTTTCAGACGAAGCATTAATCAAACGAGGAAAAGAGTCATCTTCAGCACAGAGCTGATTTACTTGCTTTTCTGTATCTGTATCTTTTTCAGTTGATCCATTTACAGTAACACTAAACTGATCACTCTGTCGGTTTTCATTATCCAGTGTAAAGCTAATAGTGTCCATTAGGGACTGACTGTTGTAATTTTTACCATCCAGCAAATCACCACTTTGTAGTGTTCTTCTATCACAGTTATGCATGACTGCCACCACTAGCACATTTTTTTCTTCTGGCAAGCAAGCTATATTTCCACATTTCTTGTCTCTTGTTTCTGCAATGTTACACTGATCATCTTGTCCATTATTCCTCTTAATTAATTGATCATTTGCTGCTGCCTGATCATCAATCCACATGACAGGAGGTTCTGAGCTTATACCAAAATCATTTCCATTAGTACAGTGGACCCCTCCTCCTATTGGTGTGTTCACCGTATGAGACAGGGTAAATGACTTTAATCTCTGCTGACATTCATCAGGAGCTGTAGCTTCATTCACATTGGCCGCRGTTGGGTTAAATGACAGACGACGAGAAGAGGGATCTAGAATCTGATTCCACTTTGCACCCAACAGTGTAGGTGAAACAGCGGCATCTGAAAAATCAAGTCAGTAAAAACATATTATGTCAAAAACTGTCGCAACCCCTCCACTTTAAAAGAACCCACTCTCCTAGATTCTATTAACTCTGGTACATCAGAATGGCTCAAACACCAATGCACAGATGTTCAAATACAGACACCGCAGTAAAACACATCTTACAAAACTATCTCATCCTTGGTGAGTCACTAATAGCATAATCATACAGGGATTTTGGAACTCAAGAACTTTTAGAGTTATATAAATAACAAGTTGAATTTGCACAGTCAACTTTGAAGTATTGATTGATATGCATTAGACAGCTAGAAAGGCTTAAAAAAACCATGCAGTTCCCATAAAATTTTGAACCTCCTTGATAGTACAGAAGTAGTGATCAGACTAAGCAGAAACTTTATACTTTGAATATGGCAAATTTATTTTGATTATGATTTATGTGACCTAAMAAAACATTTCTCTGTTTAACTCTCTAAAAACTGCAAAAGAAGCTTAATATATAAATACATTTTGCCCAAATTGTTCAAAATAAGTCATAAAAATATGGCCATTGAGATTATGTTCCATAAAATCCCTCTTTAAAACGCCTATGGAAGATTTTCTACAAAAACACAGAAGAATAAATTTTAAAAAATGAATGGATACAAAATATTACTAATAAACAAAAAAGAAACATTAGACAAAGTTAACAGATGTTTTTCACAAGTTCTGAAATCAATCTGCAACTCAAAACCAAAAAGAGGATTATAGGTCTCTTCTTTAGCAGTGGTGTTCTTTGTTGAGTACATCTAATGTACATCTGTAATTTTGTTCAAAATGACTCACCTTCGTTTTGCTCAAATTCATCTAAAACCTTATCGAGGTTATATGCCTCTGCTTGGAAATAGTTCTCCATTTGTCATGGAAAGACCACCAGACTCCTGTCTGACCCTGCCAAACAGACAGCAAACTGTGATCAGATATCTAAACATCATTCTGAAAGGTTCCAATATATAAAGTCCCAATTTAAAGGGAGGAGAAGAGGAAGGGGGACTTTATAAACCAAAATTTATATGTATTACATACATAAACAAAATACATTTCCCAAGAATAAAAATTATTTGTGTGCTTAAATTTGATTAATTCAAATTAACAACTTCTCCAGTCTCATTTTTGATTTTGCTGTTTATTATCTCCAAAGTCAATAAATATGTCCCAGAAAGTCAAAATTTAAACAAAATCTATTTTTTAAAAAGACTGAAGTATTTACAAACAACTGCAATAGGATCTGGTCTAAAAAATTCGGCCACATATGAATTAAGATGCAAAAGTGTTGACATGAGCCATGATCTGAAGCAACATCATAGTGAATATCTGGAGTACACAGCTTCATTTTTAAACAGTGGCTCTCAGAGAAAAATAATCAGAGAGTGAAAAGAATATCTGTGCCATTTCAAAGCACAATGTGTTCCATACCATGAATGTACRAAACAATCATCTTTCCTTATGCTTAATTCAGTGCATTTTCCATGTAATGTAATAAGTCTTTGTGAGAGGCCCAAATATAAGAAAAGGGAGATTTGTCCAGGATCCGGGAAAAAGATATCTATAGACAGCACCTCAAATCAATTTCTGAAATTTAGAAATGTTCTGTCTGTTCAGAAACTTCTACTTGGGTCAACATAACAAAAATGAAAGTCAGATAGTCCTTTCTTATGCAATGTTGGCTTAAGACCTGCATAATGCAACCTACATAGGAAACATTCCACTATTCTCTTATTTAAAGCTTTTATTTCTATTACATATCAATGTACTTTTTTCTCTTATATAGACTCCTGTGGKTTTTTTCCCACCACAATAAATAGGTGGATAAGGGGAAAAGAGCAAGACTTTTTATCAGTAGTTACRAAAGCACTGTCACTGTAACTGATAAGCAAGGATATATTTAAATATATTGCACTGAAAACATCAAACTCAATCACATGCCTTTGCCCTCACAGCTCATTATCAATGCTACTTTAAGCATTTCAAGGCCTTGTTTCAACTTTTTACATTCAAGAAAAACGTTGACCTTCATATCAGAGTTTAATCAGAACTGACATCAAATGCAGCAATAGCCTTTAACACGTTTCAGGTATCAAATGATGATGACAGTGCAACCTTCCCTGTATTGCCACATGAATGCATCTAACCACAAGGGTCACCATAATAACAACAGCAAAACTGCTCCAGTATCAGTCAAAAATGGAATTGTCAGGAGAACTAGAAAGTCCAACTACCCAACAACCTGAAGATTGAGGTTTTGGGTTCTTTCTAACACTGATTAGCTCATGCGACTTTGAATAAGACTCTACCTCTCTGTTTCTGCTTTCTTAATCATATACTCTGCCAGCATCCCTCTGTGTCACTCCCTTCTGAGATGCTTGAAGGATTCATGCCTGCAAAGTTGTTAAAAGATGCARTTACTTGCATTCTGCTAACTCTTAATATCCTTATCTTAAAAGACTTTGTTTTGCTGAAATGCAGGCACCAGACAAGTAGCAAAATGCACAGAAGTCTTATCAAAGAATAGTATTCTCAAAATAGAAAGGAAGATCACAGGGATGAAACAGATAAACTTAAATCTTTAAATAACCTTCTRCAGCTTCACATAGTAAGTAACACTTTGCCCCTTACTAATTGTAAGAATACAACGATCTTGCTAACAAAGGCTTCTAGCAACAAGATAGCCTGGATCCATTTTCTGAAAACTCAGTGTCAATGAGATATTTTCACCGAGAAATGTGTGTCATAACCTATATACCAAAAAGGACAGACCTTGATTTGATCTGTTCTCTGAATACCATCCAAAACACTGTTATTCTCTTCAGAGACGCCTTTTAATATTGTGAAACAAGGAATGGAGGAGGAGAGGGTGAGAACCTCGTTTTGCAGTAGGAAACAGTGTCAGACCTGACAGCCTCCAACTCAACTCARAACCTGCTCTTTTATACTACAGAAACAACAGACACAAGAAACAAGTCAGAGGAAATTTCCAATATAAAGTTATAAAGTTTTACTTTAACACTACCCTTACAATAACAGGTTACTGTGTAAAAACAAACAGATTTGAGAAAATTACTCAATAGAACTACTTCAACTGCTACAGTGTAGCAGTTTTGTGTTCAKTGTGGACAACAGCTGTCTAAGACCAAGGTATTAGGACAAACATGTCACGAAATGCAAAATTCAGGTTTTTAGGATTGATCCTGATCTGATATTTATCACAAGGTATTTTTAAAGGTCATATTACARCATAAATGCATCATTATTTCATGCAGTTTAATTTATTTTATATTTTGAAGACATATAAATTCATTTTTAAAGAAAACTGGTATAATAATGCTAAATTATGAATTTCAATAAGCACCACCAAAAAGGCTATTATGCAAAGCAATTCAGAGACTACARTTGTTACAAACTCCCAGATTTGTCCAACTGTATTTCACAGTCTGCTACAGGATGCAAGATTAAATCCTTTTGCAAGGAAAATTGCTGATGAGCTGTATCACTTATTGTTCACCAATGTATTGGTGAACATTCTCTGCTATATTTGCTTTCCTGAACACAATACAGCCCGATGCTGGCCTCTAACTGATTCTTAGCTCTGCCCTCAGACACCCATTACCTTCCTGAGTTACCCAGGTTGCCGACTAAGTCACTGTACTAAAAATCTCACATAACATTCACAGTATTTTAACTGGAAATGAGTTCAATTTACTACACACACTCCAATTAAGACTAGGGTTTTTTATTATTATTTAAATCTTTTTTTTATATCTGCCTGAACAAAGCACATGCTTTTCTTTGTACCTAGAAAAACTTAAATCGTTCAGACCATCTCCAGCTTGCAAGCTTGGGAGGTTCTCTTGCACCTTTTTCTCCTCCTTGTTTCAACACCATGATGGGAAGCACCTTTATCAGCTAAGTATCTAATACTGAGAAGTTCATTAGAATCTGTTTTATACCTTAATATTTTGCTTAAAAATGCATTTTTAATGTCAGCAACCAAAAGTGACTCACTGCAGCAAGGTTGCTTTATGCAAAATGCCATGTAATTTCACATTTACTTGTCCTGTATTTAATTTACATTATAATAACAATCCAATCTAACACTTTAGAAAAATGAGAATAATTACTCTTAGAAGAAAATCTGACTAAGATCTTTGATGTAAACTGTATTTGTCATATTGTGAGATTGAAAAGTATCAAAGTTGTGTTCAATAGTCAAACTGTGATGCTCTCTGAAAATATTCCATTTGGACTTCCACGCATGCCGATACTGAGAAAGGGCATCCAGTCACAGCATTCTCTAGGACACAAAGACAAGCTCTGCGGTGTGGGTGGCCTCAAAGAAACAGGCTACAGGCATTGATTTTTTATGTTTTGTTTACTTTAGAGAAGATAATGATTACTGACAAGCAAGTTGATGGGAAGGAGAGCTGTGCTGATTAGACAGTTTCTGAAAGCAGAGTTTTTAAATACCTCTTTGGACCTCTGCATTTTGATTCCATGTAGCTTCCACAAGTTTAACACCAATTCACATCTGATCATTCATGCAAATTTGAAATCCAACTAAAAGCCCAATAAAATCACCTAAGAACTGTCACAAGTTTACGTACTTTTATGTAAGTAGAATCTAAACCACGTTCATCCATAACAATTTCTTAATGTATCCCTATATTATTTTGTCTTACATTCTCATATAAATCAAGATTATATCTAATCAAAGTAAGAAATGTTAGAAGTTGACAACATACACCATTATTTTTATTGAATTTTGTCTCTTTCTAAAAAAAACAGAGGGTTAGCTTTTAAGTTTTAGATTATGTACAACTTTGTAATATTAAAGGAATATAAACATYAGGATCTTACGGAATGTAGGAAAATTATCTGTTTACCAGCAGGAACATAAAGAAGTCCTAGAACTTTATGCCCACTTCCTTTAATCCCAATGTGAATAATCCTACCTAGTAACCCTATGAAAAAATTAATTTTTTTAAGATCTGGCAATTAAATGGCCAAAATTAATTTAGCCATTAAATGTGAAATTGAAAGTTCAAATTTCATCTAAAAGAGGCATTTCTCCATAGTCTGCTTTTAAAAAAAACTCCAAGTAGAGAGAACTTTGTGTAAATGTATTTATGTAACATTAGGAATTCTGCAGCTCAAACACTCAGCACCCAAGAAGGTAACTAGTCAAAATTCAGACTGATAGTTTCTTAGAGTCCAAACTAAAATGCACAAAATAAACAGTATCAGGAGAGAAAGCCCTTTTTATTTTTATTACTTCACTTACTGATGTATCAGGATAAATAGAGATGTTTTTTGAACTCATAATCACTGAGCTGACGGCCACTCTAAATGAAATTTTGATGTCTACGCATCTAGACAGTTCTCAGAAAATGGTCAGCTGCAAATCTTCAAGTCTAACATCAACAATGATTATTATAAAGAAAAAACAAAAAACATACAAATTTTTAAAAAACACTTTCTCTAAAGTCCACTTTTGATGGAAAATAAATCACTGTTTCAGGATGAAAGTGTGAACATATTTCAGTATATTTCACTAGCAAAGTATTCAAGTAGTTTATTATTGTGTCTTATCAAGAATATATACAAAAGACTTCTAGAATGAAAACCATATGACCAGACTGAAACCAAACATTGCTCTTTCATCCTCAGCTTCATAGTCCAAATAAAAAAMCAATTTTCTCACAGCATAATTTCATGCATATGCAATTGCATATTAATTTCACAAAGTCACGAGATCTAATGATCCTGAGGACAGCCTTCAATCCCAACAAATAACGGTCAAGTACACATCCGGTTCCAGCTCCTTTCAGTCACCTTTACACTAAACACTCCTGGGAAGAAGTCAAGCATTTCTACTGTAATAAACAGCTTGTTCAGAAAACTCAGCAATAGCTATGTCTCTAACTGATAAGATTTAACAGCACAGACTCAGGAAGAAAATTTTGTCTGCTTCCTCCACCCCAAAATAAGACATATCCTTGCTCTAAAACTAAGCAATTACTATCAATAAAAAATGAACACACAAAATGCTAAAAATACTCCATCTTATTTTGCACAAGATGTATGCATGTGTACAGGCATGTGTCTATATAAATATATGCATACACATAAAGACATCTGCATTTCAAGTACATACTCAGTCACAATGTCTTAAAATGAAACTTGCCTCTTACCTTTTTCTCTTATACATGTGACAAGAAACAAATGACCCTGTGCCTACTCATGATGACTGCAGCACAATCAGCCAGTTCTGCTGAATCAGTGTGTTCTACTTGATCCTAAAAAGAAAATATAAACATGTATTTTATGATTGGTAATTCTGCCACAAACCACATTTTTTTCAATGCATGACTGCAGTTAGTGCAGGTTCATTTGGCAAAYGCTGCAAGGCTCCAAATGATTTAGACTACACTTGCAGCTTTTAGTTCAGAGATCTATGCGCTATGCTGCTACTGCACTCCAGTATTCTGATAATAAAAAATACATTGGTACCTACCTACAATTATTTTTCATTTAACTGTAAATCCACAGAGTGAATCTGCAACTCCAACAGTCCCTGTATCCCTGATGACCTTGACTGTAATGCTTAATTTATAGAGTTAGCTTCTGAAGTTAATTATATTACACTACAATAGGCATTCCAAAAATAAAGAGACAGTATTTTTGATACTTAACAAATATTCTTGGCCCTCAGAATTCTGTAAACTCCMTTTATCATTTTTCCACCGATTTCTTTATAGCTAAACAACTATTTTCGTCTTCAAATTATTCCTCCTACAGTCATAGTCTCCCCTCATTTCCTTAAGGTTTCTTCTCTTGAAAGGACAATATGGCAACCACCTTCAAAAGTAGGGAGTATCCAAACAGAAAAGACTCCTCAGAAAACATATCTCATTCTACTAACTRCAGCATTTTTATGGGATCAGGTGCTCATTCTCACAGGCTGCATCCCAACAGTCAATATAGCTCCAAAATCCGACACTGCCACAAGAAAAGACAAATAACCAAAAATCAGTAAGGGTTGAGTTAAATTAATCCTTTAAGGTTTCCTGGTGCTGATGTTTTACCTGGTAAATAATTGAAACATTTATTAGTGCTTTGATGCAGCAGCATATGTTAGAAAATAATCTTTAAACTATGCTGAAATGAACAGAGTTGGGAAAAAAAAAAAAAAACTACTCCTCTGTACATGAAAGCTGTATTCAGTGTTATACTACAATTTTCCCAGGGTTGTTTATTATTCTTTTCACAAATAAGCTACAGTAATAATTCCAGGAAGCTAATGAACTGAACAGTAGCACTCCTAGTAGYACTGTTTCCAAATTCAAAATAAAATCACTCAGCTTTGTATGACAACAGAACCATTCCTGTATGCTAATTAAAATTTCAGATATCATGCATACCTCTGTAAGATAAGAGGACATTTAGATATTTTGGAAATAGACTTCACTGTCTTACAAGGTTCTCCAGACAGGCTTCCTATGTGTGCAAAAATGAAGGTGTGAGAAAATTTAATTTATTTGAAAGGTGAATCATAGAATAATTAAGACTGAAAGTGACCTCTGGAGATCTAGACCAACTCCTCTGCACAAGCAGGGTCACCTGAAGCACTCCAACAGCATCGCATCCAGAAGTCTTTTGCATATCTCCAAGGAAGGAGACTCCTCAACCTCTTTGGGCAACCTGTTTCAATGCTCTGTCACCCTACCTTCACAGTCAAGAAGTCTTTCCTCAAATTTGGGCAGAACTTCTTATGCTTCAGTCGGTGGCCATTRCCTCTTGTTCTGTCTCTGGCCACCACTGAATAGAGTCTGGTCCCTCCTCTTGAAAATCTCTCTTAAGAAGTTTACAGACATTGATATAATCCCTTCTCAGCCTTTTCTTTAGGCTGAGCAGGCCCAGCTCTCTCAGCCTCTCCTCACAAGAGAGATATTCTAGGTCCTTAATCGTTTATATAGCTCTAAATGATTTTAATTACTTTTTAAAGAGACAGAAAGTGCACAAGGCAGCAAGGCAAAGCTACTTCTATGAACAACATGTCCCCTCCCTGGCCTACAGATAGAGTAGTTCAGTTTGAAAACACAGATCAATTTGTAACAACTCGGTGGTGGTATATGACCAGGCATGTCAACTGAATCACRATCAAACGCATTTCACATTAGCAASTCATTAACCACAAAYTTCAGCCTTAACTGATCAGAAATAGATCTGACCCAGCAACCTAATGCTGAAACACGCTGTGTTGTCACTACTGCTCGAAGCCAATAAGCCTACTAGGCAAGGGATACTCAGAACAACAGGAGAGCTTTCCTGCTCTTTGGTTTTATTCTGATCCACCTCTTTGTCCCGTTCTTCCCATATAGCGTTTTTGTCCATAATCATTCAACACAGGAGAATACACATCCAAAAAGTACTACCAATCCCCAAAGAAGGCTCTAAAGAGATACTACCACAAGGACCTAGAGCTTACTGTCTACAATTCCCCATTCACTCTCAGCAGTCATTTCTCCTTATGAAGCTCAATCGAAAAATCAAAGCATTTTAAGAAATAAGAATGCAATATATATACACATACACACACACACACACACACAAAGAGAACTGTGTAGGGTCTGAATTTAAAAAAATGTAAGCTGACAATATAACTAATCTTTTTCTCCAACAAAAAAAATAATGTAACGGAAACAATGAATTAAAATTGAGGAAAGAAATAACTACAAAAGACAGTCAAGAATATTCACTGCTATGCATAACCTAATGAATTTTTCATGAACAGTACTCTCTCCTAAGAAATGGTACAATGAAATTTGAATATATATATATATATGTATTTATTTCCACCTAAAAATTCTGTGCCTGTTGTAAGATCATTAAAAATGAAGGAGGCCCAGTGTCCCTGCTGCTCCAGTTTGCTTACTTTAAGCTTTCCACGTCTTTTTTTCCCTCTCTTCCACTGATGACTTTCGGACTCCTGCTCTATATCACTCAGGTGCTGCTTTGGTTATACCCTACATGTATGATTTCCCTCAGGMACTCCAAGAGGGTGACTTCCAATTACTGCAAAAGCAAAACAGAAATTGAAGGAAAATGTGACAAGCAGTGATGTGCCTGGAATAAAGAGACAGCGAAGAGCAGCAGAAAAAAGTTCTAAAAATAACTGATCAGAAATATCTTCCACMAAAAAAAAGTAAAAAAAWGTTTATGACATTAAATGGAAGTAATCTGAACTAAAATGAATTAGAATAGTTTACAATGAATGTAAAGAGTCTGAAAAAGAAGCAAYTTTGATACTGCATAAAAAAATGGAGAAGCTCAAAGTATGAAGAGATGCTAAAAATGCTTTCATCCACAAGTGAGGATCCAATCCTTAACAACACTAAGGATGTTCCATGGCATGTTAACAGTGAGATGATGTATTTGGGCAAGCAGCAATACATTTGCAGCAAGGGACTCCACTGTTGCTACATCAATTAAACAGGGAATTTGCATAAATGTAAATCTAGATTTCAGTGCTGGCATCCTCGCTTTCCCAGTTTGTCTTCTCTCTGTAACCATCCAATGGGGGATTTAGGGAGACTAAGTGCAACAGCTATATTAACAGACCATCATTATACTTCAAGTGCCAACTCTCACAAGAATAAAAACTGCAACAATAAAGAAATTCTATAGMAGATTTTTACCTTAGAAGAAAATTGGTATACTTAAATACAAGTGGGAAGAGCTAGCTAGTTTCAAAACAAATACATAYCCATTACTCTATATAAATTATTTTAATTATCTGAACAGTTCATCTGAAAGCTAAATCTTCACAAGCAGAAAAGTCCATCACTCAAATGATGCAATACTTGGATTAAGAGTAATTTACCTGTGTCCAGCAATTTGTAACTTCAGAATGGCWCCTTCGTGGCCTCTCAAAGGAGCAGTAATTTTAATCCAGTTTCACATTTAAATTATTTAAAAATTAATGCAAGTAGAAAGAAAATGACTATTTAGGAATGTTCCTCCCTCTCYGGCAGTCATCCAAATCAATCTTAGCATACAATGTGACAATAGCACCCAGAAATCCATACGGACAGTATACGTCCACCCTCGGCGAACGAAAGCGAGCTTCCAGTGTTGTCAGGCCTTTATCCTTCCCGACATTAAACTGACTCTCAAGCAGCAATTCTTTCAATGCAGATATAAAGTACAAGGCAGTTTCTATCTAATGTATGCCAAATAAAAGGAAGTGAAGGCTTTATATAATGTTTGTGATATTACAGTAATAATACTTATGTCATACATATGAAAATCCTGGCAATGGCAAGGGCTTCAGATTAGACCACAAATTACTAAACATTTCAACATYGAATATTTTATTAATAATTTAAACCTGCAGTTTTGCAATAAAAATAATTGATTTTAAAATGTTAAATATATTAAGGGACATGAGCAAATAACAACCATTTTTTTCAAAAACCTTGTCTAAAAAATACTACCGTAAAATAGTACTCCAGGAATAGAGAACTCTGTAACAACTCATCCTAACAATAATTTAATGAGAAATATTAAAACTAGCAGCAGGAGATTAAACATAACATATATAAACAATATTATCATATTTGTTCATCCTTCTTCTACATCAAAAACTCAAGATCAAATATCCTTCATTTTTATGTACCAAAACTCCCTGGTATTGCTATTATTCAGCCTAAAAAAAAATGCCAGGATTGGACTGGGGCATGGGCAGCTCTTTTGGCGGGATATGACACTGACCTACCTAGGAAGGGTTGGCAGATACGTTTAGTAGGTAGACAATCTATGACAAAAGATATTTCAAAGTTACATTGGTTTGTCTTTTCCATAAACAGAAAGGGACGATATACAACACAACATAGATATATTTGTGAAAAAAGAGAGAGAGACACTTAATTTTTTCCCTTTATCCCTCCCCAATGGTATTTTAAAGCTATTGCTTTCACTTTTGTCTCCAGCCAAGTTTCCATAAGGAGACATTCCCGTGAGCCAGAGCAGCAGCAAGGCAGTCAAAAGAGCAGTTACTTCAAAGCAGCATTATGGAAGGGATGGCAGTCAAAAGGAACAGGAGGACAAGAAAAATTAAAGCAATATACTATCAACCTTTGCCCTCCAGTAAATAATGGCAAGCAGCCCAACTGGAAAAGACACCTGGTTTATAACAGTTTAGAGCAGCAAATAAATTCCATTTCCTACCCCTTTTTGTATTTCAAGGAGAAATAAAGTAATTTATTTTCCTGACATAAAATATAGTCTTGCCAAAAAAGAAAAAAAAAAGGAAACAAAAATTCTTTCTTCAAGACACTAAGGAGGYTGGGTCTTCAACACCTAAGGACGAGAACTGCATGCTCCTCTTATGTAACTTCTTCTGACTGGCTTAAAAAAGCACAGATAGCCAACTCTTTTAAAAAACGGACAGGTTTACACCGCTGTATAGCCTTCAATGCAACTTTTTTTTTCTTCTATAACTGAAGGATAGAGTAAAACCCTTCCTAAACCCACTCACATGCTCATGAACCTCTACTGAAAATTGAATGCTTTATAAACCTAGAGCTTTGTAACACTCTAATCAAATGTTTTAACAATCTCCAAGTTCAAAACATTAACAACAGTCACAGTGTACTAAATTAAACATTAATTGAATATGAAGCCATGTTCCTGAATTTATACATGGATTCTATATAACAGGTTAGCCACATAAAAAAGGGCTTAAAAAAACAAACAGAAGTAAATGTAGCATACTGCATATGAAGGCGGTTAATTTTTAATCAAATATCAACTAACATACTAAGTATAGAATAGTAAAGTTTATATTATCCAAAGTACGCAGATTATTCAATAACTTATATGTTTCTTTGATTTGGACAACATGAGAGAAACCAAAGGTCCCTTKGAATCAAAAAGTGAGTGCCTATAGCTGCCAAGGAGCTGTTCTTTTTATAAAGCCCATGACAAACTGATAGGTACCACTAGCCAAATCCATACGTGATAATAAAAGCCAAATTCCTCATGCAACCAGAATGAGACTGATGAAAAAGACAACGGGCAAAGAGGGAAATGACTCTGCTGCCATTTACCAGCGCATCAATTCTGAGTTGCACCCACTGGGGAGAGAAGCAGCTGGAAGCCAAAGGATTTATACACTCAGCTGATCTTTAGAACAAGCTGTACAGAAACCAAGTTCTGAAAMGCAGTCTACCAGCTACTCAAGTTACCTTTATCAACACAGTGGATACTTTCTTTTCCCAGTCCTACTATAGACATCTTTATTCCTCTGTTACAGAAGAGTTATTATTTTTCTAATCCTGTGTTTTCTAGAGCTGTATTACTGTGTATCTCAAAGTAAAAATAGAGCTTTATGTATGTTTCTCTCATACTCCCTTTTGATGTGAAATTCTCTCAAAGGGAGTAACTATTAATTCCACTCAGCAATTTTATTTCTCCTATTGTGCAGACCTTCCYAWTTATATCATGTTGAAATGAAACTGCTGCTATATATATTTATAATATTGATCCATTATAAACTATTTTTGTCTTTTCAAATGTAACTAGGTTCATTACCAGATGTTTCTGATCATGATCTAACTACATTGCCAATGCTCACTGTGCATTACATCTTAAATCATCTGTAACTCGTAACTCAATACAAGCCAATACAACTGGTGCAATGCTATTTACTGAAACAGCTTCCACTGCCATTCCTAAGTACGATTCTTATTTCCACTGAGATAAATTAAAATATTTGAAATGGTGGTGAAAAAACTAAATGCTAACCAACAGAAAATGCTGAGTAACTTCATTTAGATACACTTTAAAGTTTTTTTTACACCCCTCCTGTAATGCAACCAATCTGGATATCTACTCAGAATCTGTCAAACTCAAAACATTCAGTCAGAAAAGCAGGTGTCCATAATTCTGCACTGTTTGCAGTTCTCTTACGTTGTCACGGGAAATAAAGTATTAATGGATGCAAAACAAAACSTTTAAAAGCAATCACTAATAATGATATATTTTTGGAAATCCTACACATCTTGAGCTCTAAGGATTCCACATATTCCAAAAATCAGATGCACCATTCTCAGAAATGCCAAATCTGAGAAACCTAGGCAGCTTCTTTTTAAAGTTTGTCCACTRATAAGATTGTTAATTCTGTTTATGGCAGAGTAYTCTTGTGTTCTCTTTCCTTGGTCTGATGGTCTTATGTCCCCCTCTAAGGCACATTCCTTCCTCAATCACTTCTTCCTGTATCCCTGCTTTTTTGCTATCCAGGCTCCCTTAYCTTCCCTTCAAAAGATGAATCCCTCTCCCTCCCCCTCCATTATGTTTTAACATAACTGTGCARATCCACAGCTATAAACCAGCTGAAAGAGACCTCATTAACCACATAATACTAGTCCTCATTCTTAGTAGTGGTTGGTAATTTTCATGTGTACACACACCTCCATGATCCAGAATCAAATGACATCTGCTTCCCTCAAGCATCCACGTATCTGAAATCTCTACTTAAGACAAGTTTTGTTATCTACAGAAGAGCTACTCTTCACACGTTTCCTCAAAGCAGAAGAGGGTACAACTTAATCTAGAAGCCATGTGAACAGAAATGCAGCTGAATAGCAAAAAGACAAAACATAGCTGCGAATAAGAGTACAGGAAAATAATGAGGGAGCGCAGACACTAAATTTAAACCTAGGTTCATTCTACAGAAGGGAAAAATGTATGTGCAATTTAAATTATGGATTAAAATATATTCTACAGGTGGTAGGTTAGGTAAAGTTAACAAAAGGACAATATAAAGTGAAAGAATATTATGGACAACATAAAGCAAAAGAATATTATGCCGGTACACTAACAGAGTTACTCTAAAAGTTTAAAATTACGAAGGTAGACCTTTGCTTAAAATTAAGTAATGACCTTTTAAAATTACACATACTGGAACAGGCTGCCCAGAGAGGTGGTGGAGTCTCCTTCTCTGGAGATCTTCCAAACCCGCCTGGACATCACCCTGTGCCACATGCTCTAGGGGACCCTGCGTGTGCAGGGGGTTTGGACTAGATGACCTCTACAGGTCCCTTCCAACCCTAGCCATTCTATGATTCTATTCTAKGATATCCTAAAAAAGACAGGTAAGTATTATCCTTGTTCAACACTTGGTGAAACTGATACGTACAGGTTCAAGACATAAGCTTTTCCAAGTAATACTGTGCTTATTTAAGACAGCATAACCACCAGATAGCTATTCCCTTTCTGCAACAGATTACTTAACCCTCCTCAGCTTCTTTTCTCAAGCTTCTTTTACAACTCAAGCAGAAAAAAAAAATGTGCTACCTCTTCAATCACCGTGCTTACTAACTTGAGGTAGACATAAACTAAACTKTATTTAAACTGAGATGTTTAAACTCAGAACTGCAGCACTGGAAGAGCCAACACACTTTTGCCAATTTTCTTCACCGAATAGCACAGGCCGTGATCACCTGAGTGACACTCCCATAGAAAGCACCAAAGCTCATCCTGGAGATGCTGCAAGGGGAGCATGCCCAAGGGCAGCATGAGCAATTTGGATTGCCAAAATCAGGCCCCATATGTTACTGTTAATGTCATTGTTCTTGAACTTTCTTCTTAAAATCCAACTATTTTAAAAATGATGGCTTGAGAATCAGAAAAACAAAGTTGCTGTACAAGAAGTTTAAATAAATAAATAAATAAATAAATAGAGATGAAAGAACTGCTTCGTTGTCCAGGCTAAAAGATAGAGAAGTGTAACAAATAATAAATCAAGGAAAAAAAAGATCAGATATGAAACTATCTTGAATTTTTGTCCTGCAGTATTTCCTAAATTTCCAACAATCTAACTAGACAACATATTACATGATACATATATGCACCTAATCTGCCAACTTTTCTTGTACTTACACTAGCTAAATACACTATATATTCATAGCTACAATTGACTTGACTTTTACTTTACTGATCCTAAACTGACAATCTAGATCACACAGCAGAAGCAGGTTGGAGCTCATGAGCACTGAGTTCAAAGCAGTGTTTTGACACAACAAAACTGAATCTASAAATAGGAAAGCTTCTCTAATAATCAGTGTCGTTCACAGATAGAGAAGTTATTACAGGATTTAGAAAGCTCTTTGATCTGTTTCTTGCACTGAACACTACCAACTCCTTTTAAGTTCATTATATTATTTGTTAGAAAAATATCAGTGTATGCTTCTCCACTGATAATTTTCCATGAATTTTCCGTAATTCACCTTTATTATTTCCCTTAAAAAAAAAATTTAAATTCTGTACTCAGAGCATGTGTACTTCCAATTTATATATATAATATATAATAATATAATTTTTATTATTATTATAGTGTTTTTTTAAAACTGCCAGAATACAGAAACAAGGTTGATACGCATTACGAGGGCAGTTAGGGCACTTCTGTGATTGATAGAGCATAAATGAAACACTGGTAGAAGTATGGCCTGATTTAAAATTATCACCTGATAGGAAATGAACTCTGGATCCTTTGTATGCTGGGAGGAGGAAAGGGACAGTTTCCTCCCAACTGGCCCTTCACTAACAAAGTAAGAGGCACCGCACTTAAGATATACAGTAAACACTGTCTTTTTATGCAGGCCAACAATTGCTCTTTGGGAAAATTAAAGTACAAAAGGACAGTAAGACAACAAAATCATTAGCCATAAATATAGTCACAAAGTGGTAGATTGCATTTATTTTCTTTTAATTGGGCTGGAGTTTTTGCAACACAAGAAAAAGCTCAAAATAGTTTCAAAGTCTCCTATCATGCCTAATTCTTCTGCTGTTTATCAAGAATAGCTGCGGAACAATCCTATATAGTTACCAAACTGAAATCTTCAGCATACATAGAATAAGTTTTCAACATACTCAGATGAAAGAAGGAAAAATAAAAGTTACAACTTTGTCTACTTGGTTTTAGGTGKKTTTTTTTCTCCTCTTTCTAACTACTTTAAATACCAGTTCAGTTCCAACCAGGCAACAAACAGGAAGATACTAGTGAAGACATGGTACTATATTATTTTACATACAAAGCCATACCCTAAAGCAGGGTTCAGTATCACTAAATACCAGTTGATGCCTGAAGCCTCTGTTAAAAAACTTTCCACTTTTATTACTACGCTGGAACTGAGCCAATATCAGAAACTCTATCAAAACAAAACAAACAAATGAAAAAAAAAACTGACAATATTCTTTTCAACTGTAGATCCTGCAGAAACAACTTCATAACTTCATTATGCAATCAACTCCTGAAAATTTCATAGAAACTCCTGTTCCTAACAAGAGGTTAAGCAGAAAGAAAAGGGGAAAAAAAAAAAAGAGGCAATACAATTCCTGACAGAAAAACATAGATTATCTTAGTTAAGCATACCTGGATGCTTTTGGACTGTCAACATACTCTGTCAAACAACTGATACTGTTGTGATTTCTACTGAGTCATAGGGTTGATTCGTAGTTTCAGTTCCTATCTAAATATCAGAGATATAATACATAACACATATGATGAGGGAAACTTTATACTGTATACAGAGTATGTAATATAGAAGGTATAGCCATAAACACTGCCTGCAAGTGATTCACTACGAAGGTCTAACAGTGGCTGCTCCAGACAAGAGCATGGAGACAACTGAAAAACAGATKCAAGTGAAAATCCAGCACTGAAATACAAGTTTTGACTTGCCCAACATACGTTGAACCCTGAGGACAATATATTTAAAAAGTTTCATACAGGGACACCAAAACTTCAAGAGTAACATATAGTCAGACTGCCACATGCTGACATTTCAGAATAATCAAGTTTTAGATGGAAGTAAAACTGGGTTAAAGCTTTTTTTTTTTTATGCTCTCCTCGCTGACCTTCACATCTGAATTAAACTGAAGCAAGAATATTCAGAAATGTTCTACTGAAGATATTTTACTAGCTTTTCAGAGAGCGCTGTTTATCTACACTCTTTAAAACAGAAAAATCCAAAGGCTTTGGCTCTACACCATTTTTTAATACAGTTTACCACTGGCTTTTTTCTGCTTTTACTTACTATAATGGAGCTATTTTACATAGCTTTTGCCTGTGTAAAATTCAATAGAGAAGAAAGTCTAGTCAAAGTTCCCTCCCATTTGAACAGATTAGGAGGAAGAATTTTGCAAGAACAACCCACCCAGTGCTGTCACCTGTAAATTCTTGGCTACACATCATTTGTCTTCAACCTAACTTTAGAAACTAATAATCTTAAAAATAATTTGAATGATCATTTATGGATAATGCTATCTATCATTCACCTTCAACCCATCTGCTGCTACTGCATTACAAGCATGGCTGTTCTGAAAAATGAGTATCAGCACTACATTTTTCTACCTATTTCTTCTCAAAATACAACAGTAATATAATCACAAAACAATATTGGAAAGATTCAATGAAAGAATGAACCTAAACTGTACTTAAAAGCATTCTTCATATTTCACTTGCCTGCTCTTGTACTCTGAATAATAATGTTCCTGAATAACCCCAACTAACCACAGAGAAGATGCAAAAGACAGACAACATGATAAAGCGCACTCAGGAAACAAAGACCTTTTAAAACGGAAGCACTGAGTGCAGTATTTCATTAAGCCCAATGAAAAGGTCCTAGAATCATCATTGTTTTGTAATTCTCTCTRAAAATTAACACATTTAAAGAAATGACAGACAGTTTAAATATCTCCAGCATAACACGAACACATTCCCTCTCACATGGAACAGTACAAAACTACACTAARTTCTAACAGGACAGCTTAAAAATCTACAYATGCAGAATGTCTTAAAAAGTCTTAACATAAAATTAAGTCTTTTTTGTCTGTTAAGTTAGGTTTCAGTTTCAATGAAGTGAAACTCCGAAAGCTAAACAAAAAATASAAAGGCATTTGAATACATTTGTAAAAACAGAAACATTTTTATCTTAATAATAGCTATTTAACTTGATTGCATTCTTAGGAATACTTCTCTGTACACAGTTCTCTCCAATCATGATCAAGCTGATAACCATATCACATTTTTTGTTCTACCAGCTAGTCAATTAAGCATAAATTAGAATTCAGGATACATATTTATATAAGTTAGAACTTAAGTAGAAATTACTATGTAAATAAAAAACCCTCCAAGCATCTTTTAACAGTTCAAATTAACCCACACTAGTAATATATTTTCTCAGTGCTATAAGATGTAACCTACATTTGAAACCAACGCTATAGTAAAAGCTGTTTCTATTACTTTCAGTATTTTAACTCACCTTCAGCCACTTATTCTTGACTATACATTTCTTCTCAATAAAATATGTTCTGTAGGCTTTCACTATCATTATTYAGACATGTTTCACAAGGTATCTCAATACAGGATGGGAAAACTGAGCAGGTTAGTTTACATTTTTGTTAATTTCAAAATGAAAGTCTCAAAGAATCTGAAATAGACACTAAAACAGACCAACTTTTCCTTTCCTTGGGCAATTTAATCTCAATTTTATTAAAAAAAATCTTTACATAAAAATTTCAAAGTCATAAAAATAATGCATCTTTGTCCTTTGTTCATTCCCTATCTTTGTTCCCTCAGACAAATTAACACTCTTGCCAAACTATATGTATATATATGAAAAAAAAAAAAAGAAAAAAGAAAAAAGCATAAAGTATTTTATCTGAATCTTAGCCTCAGGCCTCAGATCCTGATTTGTGTGTTTGAAAGTGTTTATGACCCAGTCTAAAAACTAACTCAACACTAACACACAAAATGAGCACCCAGTATCAGGACTGAATACTACACTTTGGAGGAGATTTACTTCCCTTTTTCMCCCTAAAGCAAAGAACAATTACAGAATCAATCATAATGTGTCTGACTATGGTAACTTGCTAGATTCAGATCAGGGCTGGATTTGGAGGGAGACTTGTCTAAGATTCTCAGTCCTTACTCAGCCTTCATTTCCCATTCCCCAAATCTCTGAAAAGATTTCTATTTGGCTCTCTGAGGGTCAAAGAGACTGCTCTCCTAGTTTTCTATGGCATGCCATAACTTAAAAAAAAATAAGTGCATTACTAGATTTAGGCATTAACACACAATTTTGATGCTATTTTAACCACTAAAGTTCTAGCTAAAGTCTGGATTTGTTCCATGTAATCAAAAATGATTTGTTAAAAAAAGTTAATTACAGGTATTAAAACATTGTTTAGTCAATAAAACGCTACCCAAGGAAAATAAAAGCTTTTAGTAAAATAGAGCATSTTTTTATTTTACTTGTTTATATACAGAACATCTCCTTCCAGTTTTAGTTTCAGTCTGGGCAAAAATATTCTGGATAGAATTATTCACAAATTCTCACCTAATACAYTCATACTTAAATAAAGGTAGATGAATCTTAAAATATCAGACTTTAGTCAGCTTCTAATATTTGAAWTGAATAAAGATCACACAAAACCAGAACCCTCTATAAAACCTTTGCCACAAAATAGTCAGAGGTATCTTGTCATAAATAAACAAGAGAGATAACACTAAAACATATAGTCTATCAATTGCCATCTGTTACTTGCTCCTCGGGCTGGTGAGCAAGATAAAAACAGTTCTTCAGGCACCCTCCATCATAGGCACCTATCTCGCCAAACCGTTCGTGAGCAAGCAAACAACCCACCTCTGCAAAAAAGCCTGACATGCCAAGAGTGCCAGTTATTCTTAGAGTGAGATGCGGCCAGTTTCACGTAACTAGAGATGTTATAAAACGCATCTCGCCCACCCCATCCCCCCTCCACCACTACCACCATTGCAGGAGAGACTTGTTACACACCGCGTCGAGCAGAGTCACATTCTTCGCCCGAGAAGAGGCCGGCGATCGGGCCATAGAAAGGGCACAAGATGCCGCCCAGGAGCCTCCCCGAGGCTGAGCCTCGCCGCGTCCTGCCTCAAGCCAGGCAGGAGCTCCCCGCCTGCTCGGGACCTCCAGAGCGGGGAGAAGGGCGCTGGGCAGAGACAGAGGACAAGGGCCGGGTAGGGGGTCCCTGAGGGCCGGGCTGAAGGGTGGYCGCTGCCCTCCCCCTGAACGCAGTCTCTGCCTCCCTCCGGCGGCGTATGGGGGAGGCGGCCGCGGAGGGGCGGCCGGAGCCCCCCAAGGCCGGGGCGGCGGCTCCGCAGCTTCGCCCGGCCGCCCGCGGGGCCTCGCGGCAGGGGCCTGGGCAGCGCGGGTAGCTCCGCGGGCCTCGGGCTGGGCGCCGCTTACTCACCTCGCGAGGCGGCAGGCGCCGCCGGCTCTGCATGGCGAGGGCTCCGCTCCGCCGCCGCTCGCTGCCGGGCGAACCCCGCAAAGCCCGCGAGCGCTAGAGAGGCCGGCGCCCGCCCTCGCCGCCCGCCAGCCGGGCTCGCTCGCTGGCTCCGCGGCCGAGGCCGCCGCAGCTGCCGGCAGCCAGCGCCCCCTGGCCGGCCCCAGCGGCAGCGCACGGCACTGCGGCACCGCCGGGGAGGCAGTGCGGAGCCTGCCGCACCCGCGGCGCGGGGGGCCGGACCCGCCGCCTCCGGCCCGGCCACGCGCCGACCCACGCGGCGGCGCCGCCCCGCGGAGGGAGCCCGGCCCTGCGCAGGGTCCCGCCGCGGCAGCCGCTCGCGCGGAACGTGGCCCGGCCAGGCACCCCCGCCGAGGCAGGAAACCATCGTCACCGGGAGCCTCGCGGCGGCGGCAGCTCGCGGCACAGCACGCGCRCCTCGGGGCCGGCTGCAGCCGCAGCTACAGGGAGAAGGGCGCCCGGGAGCCACCAAGGTTTTATTTCACGTTTCGTGTTTGATACCTTCACATCGCAGGCAGGGAGCCCCTCCGGAGGCACCGCGCTGCACCTCTGCGTGCGCGGAGCAACGCGCCGCCGTCCCCGCGGGGTACGCGGATACACTGACACGGAGCCATCTGCGCAGGGACTCGTCAACTCTCCAGCAAAGCAGGATTCCAATTAAAGGAAGAAAAAAAAAACCCTCCTAATTTCTCACAGAAATAGACTCATAAGTTCCACGGCGAACTAGCAGGAATATGCAACACCATTATTATGCACTTGGARCCTCACCGGTTATTTATTTCAGAGGAAGCCCCGGGAGCACACATGCTGGGAACGAGCTACCTTTCTSCGCCCGGCCGTGGGCGCCCAGCAAGTTGTGTGCGTGGAAAAATGTCATTTTTCCCCAGGGCTCTCGCAGCCGGCTCCGGGGCGCACAGCCGCCCTCTGCCGGGCGGAGGGCCGCAGTCAGCCGGCAAGCGGCCCTCGCGCACGGGCCCGGCCCAGCGCCTCATCCCCTGCCCGCGCTAATAGCCCGGTAACGGCCCAACCGCCTCGCAACGCTGCGTCACGCGTGACGCCTTTGCCGCCTCCCACCCCCGCCACTAACGGCTCGCAGCGCCCCGCCCCCTGCTCTGGGTAACGCCTCGCTGGCGTCCCGCCCCCCTCGCCTCAAGAACGCGCCTTTAAGGGCTGTGCCCACGGCAACGGCTCTAACCGCAGCAACGGCTGTAATGGCAGCAACGTCCCACCCCGTGCCTCGAGAAAAGCAGGGCGAGTACAGATTTCCCTCACCTTTAGGGAGTGCCGTGGCCTCCCGCCAGCTGCGGCAAGCTGCCATTTTGATGCCAGTGTTGAATGGAAGGCGGCCCCATCTTCTTTCCCCTCATTCCATCTCTGGTCTTTGCACCTCCCTCCAGGCCACTGCTTTTTAGACACTTCAGATTCTCCATTGACTTCTTGCACATGGCAGTGAATAAAGTGTAATGAGTCATGGGGATAAACTCTAGGCCTTCTTGCTCCAAGGGTACCAGTCCAATTCAGTTAAATAAGACTTTATTCATCAATTCTGGGAGAACTATGTGCTTTCCAAGCAGAAAATACAAGTTACTCCCCAAACCAAGTCATCAATCCATGGGCAAAGAGCTGAGAGGGGTAAAAAGTGGCAATCAATCATATCTACTAATAGTGGGTTAATGGAGATGGCATTTGTTCCCTCCCATAAAGCGCTCCCAGCTAATCCAGCTCCCAGTGTCATGTTTACAAAGCACAGATGAGGAGCTGAGATTCAGCCCAATACACAACTAATATCCTCAACAGTCATTGTAGAACAGCTCAGACCGCTAAACRCACCACACGCTTGACAAACGAGAAGATAAAAGACTAAGCAGTGCTGTACTTCGTAGCCTCTGGGCGAAGGCATAGAAGGCACATCTACTTGTGACTAACTATGACTTTGTCCTACTTCTATCCATCCACACACATACAGATGATCTAGTGAAAACATCACTACATGTTTTCCCCCTAAATACTGCGAGCTTTTACCTGAAGGATATCATAGGTAAATGATTGTTTTGCAAGAAGTTCATCTCATAAAAGTATGGAAAACGCAGTTAGGAGCCACGAAGAATATCCCTGCAAGCTGAGGTGCTGGGACACAGCCTCGTGCTCTGTCCCCTCTGGGTGTCTGCACCTCTCTGCATGGTCCTTCCCAATGACCATGATGTACCTGCAAATGTAGGAGCTCAGAGAGACCTCTTGGATCACTGATCTGAGCAGTTCTGCTGCAAAACATCTGAACTTGAAGCCCAAAGACTGTGGGTGGGCAATTAGAAAAGTGAGAAGAAGCCATGAGATGACAATGGTGAAGAGAGAAGGAAAGAGTTCCAGGGTCAACAGTAAAACAAATATGCATGTCTTTATGTGCGACTACATGAAATGACTGGATAAAGCTCTAAGGACTAATAACAATTCACGGAAACTCGGTGCTAAGAGTTGATACAGGATTCAAAATGATGCAGGAGTAATTCTACAAAGACCAGAGYCAAGGACAGTTGAGGATTTCTTAACTACGTGAAGGAATTAAGGGAAACTTTTGGGGAAATAAAAGGAATCTTAGGAATTCTTAAGGCTTGGGTCAGTAGCAAATAGCAGAATTGTTAACAGAGGAAAGGCAGAAGCACTCAGTAGATATTTTCCAAGTATCTGAGGAAGAGCCAGATGATATACAAATACCATWGGATGATGATGAAATGCATTCCATTACCACAGGCACCATTAAACACAGGCTAATAAAGCTGGACATGAGCAGGTCTAGATAACCTACATCCAAAAATTTTAAAAGCCCTGGCACAGAAGGTCTCCACACTGTTAATGTCAATTTTCAATAAATCTTGGAGCACTGCAAAACTTCCAGAAGCCTGACTGAAATATTGTACCAACRTTTTTTTAAAGGGTAAACAAGGTGATCAGGTAATGACAACTTACCAGCCTGACAGGAATTCTGGATAATGTAATGTAGCTAACACTCCATTATTTGACTAAAAAAGAATTAAGGGTTGGAAACAAAATAAATGCAAATGAATATGGGAAAATAGATCTTGCCAAAATATCTTGATTGTTTGTGACATTACAGGTTTAGCTGGCCAAAGGAAGCAGAACTGTAAAATATTTTAGTAACTTGTAACATTTTAATTAAAACAGAATTACACAAAAACATCACAGTACATATTAAGCTGTTGAGATTCTGGGTAACAGCTACAAAAGACGGAAATACGGAGCCATCATTGAGAATTGTGATTCTTGGTCCTTTAGTGATTAGTTCTACATTGTTTGTATTGATATTAATGGTTTTAAAGCAAATACAAAATAATCACTTGCAATGTTTGTAAATAGAGATCAGGAAATAACAAGACAAGCTATGATGTAAAGTTTCTTAGGCAGCTTGATAACAAGCAACATTCATTTCTGTACAGCCAAATAGAAAAACATGCACCTCAGAATACAGGCCATGATTATAGGATGAGAGAACGCATCCTTTAACAAATTAAGGCTAAAAATTCTTTAGAGTCATCGCACGCAATATGAAGAAAATGAGCAGGTGGTGTGGTGCTGTGGCCAGTAAACTAATGCAATTCTTGGATTTAAAAATAGAACCTAGAAAGATGTCTTTTTTTTTTTTTTTTTAACCTGGCATTAGTCCAACTGCTCCTGAAATCTGGTATCCAAATTCCTTAATTCCATAATAGTAGCTGAAAAAGACATAGTTCAGAGAAGGCCAATGAGAATTATTTCATGTTTAAAACCACAAGTGTTCATTTGTCAGAAAGAAGGTAAAGGGCTGACTCAAGCACAGATTTTAAGTTATTAAAAAATTCAGTGACTACACTAATGCCAAATAAATTCAACTTCTCAGCATTTTTTTTTTAATCATTGAAGGTAATTAGTAATCACTGAGATACCTTTGGGAGGAACAGGTTAGTCTTCCCAGGACTGGAAAGGTCAAAATTCCAACTTTTTTTTTTTTTAATTAGGTTTTAACACAAGCAGGTGTTAAGTTTTGTCAGTCAGTTACCCCTGAGATCTAAGAATATGATCACAACTGTGGTTACTAATCTATACAGAATTAGTCTTCCTTGGGAGCTAAGTAAGAACGTGGCATCCCACRTCCCTCAGCCCATGGGAACAGCCCTGTGGATGCTAAAGTTTGCATGGGTTGAAAGGATGGGTAACTTGTTTTCAGAAGGCAATTTCTTTGAGGTGTGTTAAACACARAGATAATACACCTCATTTAAGTCCCTAATACATGTGTTTTCCAGAAGTTGGGAAATTATTCCTGGCAAGTACCACTATATGATTATCCTGTTATTAAACACTTCCTCTGGCATCTCCCAATGATTGCTGTCATAGACAGGATGCTGATCATTCCCATGCCAAGCAGCCTCTCTTATCCAGATCAAAGTGGACTCAGTCCTGCTCCACCAGTGGAGTGGGAGCTTAGGTAGGAGCAGAAAATAGATCCCATACAATACATTGACTTAAGCATAGGAGAGGACATGTATAGAAGGAGAGAGGAGGGACAAAAGTATGTCAGAAATTTGGAGACACAAGTAGGAGCTCACACACAGTCTCTGAACCTTCCCTGAATCTGGAACTGATCAAAGCATCGAGGAGTCTTTGCACTTATCGGGTGTCATCAACAACCATGAAATATYCCAGCAAAGCATCCCTGTCACGCCAGGTTAGCACTCGATCCATGTACTCGGCCTTCTACTGGCACCCTCAGTTTAAGTGGG
The DNA here is from genome assembly GCA_003342815.1 of Eudromia elegans. NCBI lineage: Eukaryota > Metazoa > Chordata > Aves > Tinamiformes > Tinamidae > Eudromia > Eudromia elegans. The sequence continues at coordinate 2,639,473 of PTEX01000009.1, forward strand.
AAATTTCAGCCTGTACTGTSAACCCCTGGTCCAAAGCTCTTAGGTGACTGCAGCTTTTGTTCACAAATCCACAAAATTAAATGCTGACTTTTGATCCAACATGGTTGCTGGTAACTGCTTAGATACTACTCTCCACGAGAAACAATACTGTAAATATTCATTACACATAACAGCCAGAGGAGCAGTTAATGACCCTTTAATCAGCTTACACAGTAAAAAACAACCCTTTCATTACACCCTGTCAAAGATACCAATAGTCCTCCAGTGTTGATTGCCATGTAATGATTTTACCCTCTAGTGGCTGAACGACTCCTTGGGCATCTGTCTTAGAATATAATTATTACACGTAGAATATAATTATTACACGATCCACCTTGAATTCGGATTTTTTTCTAAATTTTATGTGGACTTCATCCACTACACTCAAGCACTACCTGCATCACAGTAATTAGAATCAATAAAAATGTTTTTCTAAGTATCCTCAAAACACTGTTAACAAAGGTTAACTCAGCATTTAGTGAGGCAGAAAGTAAAGGCACTAATAAACRGACACTTAATAAATCTGTGCAGTATTTTACAGCAGATACCATCATATTCATACTAAATAAAGAGTGGTCACCGTCTCAACACATTGGTCAATTTATTCCGTGACAAACAGCTATTATTATCTGTAATATAATTATAATCATTTATTCTTAGGAGTAAAAAAAGAGATGGCATTTTAATCCTTTCCCACAGTACACTCACAGGGGTTGTTTTTACATAACTGGTTTATTATCTGCGCTGGCTACATCTTTATATATCCATCACTTTTCTCTTTATATTCCAGACACTGGCCCAAGGGCTGTAAAAGGTCTTTGCATCTGTGTTTAGCTTCCACATGTGCTTGAGCAAGGGCTTTGGAGTTCAATTATATCTTTGATTTTTCCTCCTTTTTCCCTCTGGCACCTAATTTAGTTGATAAGTCCCTGTTTCCTAAGGAAACAATACTTATTCAATTAAATTGTTTGTCTTTCTCATATCCTCTCTCCTTCTCATATCTTTATAAGTTCTTGGCTAATTTCAGTCGCATTTGAAAAAARTGGTAGATCAAGGGAAATTCACTTCTTATGGATTTTATGGCAGTTTGGGGCCAGAGAAAGCGAGTGAGTTGAGGCAAGTGGCAGCCCGTGGTTACGTGGTGGCAGCCAGCAGTGGCCAGTTTGCTCATCTTTGCATAGAACACATCGTAACACAGAAAAACTGAGGATTTTTATTCAGATTTAGCATTTAATAGGGGATATGATGTTGGAATAATATTGAAGCCTCTGCTAAGCAAGAACTCACATTACAGGATTCACTAGTCCCTTTCAGCATGAAATAACCATTTGCATATTTTGCCATCCATCTGTACTTAGAAGTCCTGGAAATGCTTGCATACAATTCTAGTTACAWTTCTGGTCTGGCCAGGAGTTGGAAAAGCCTTTAGTGAACATCCAAGGGTTCAGGTACTTCAGGTACATTCATCTGACAACATTTCAGATGAATGTGGCTGGGCTCAGAGGAGAAAAACAAACAAAGCAAAACCTCACAGGAAAAAAAAAAATAGTAAAAAGGTCAATAAAAAAGAATCAGGAGGTGGAATCAGAAGAAACAGGTTCATGTTCAAATCCTTGGCTAACTTGCTAGGTAACACTGAACCTGTTTGATTCTCCTTCCTTGTAGGCATGGTAGCACTAATTATATTTATATAACTAACCTGAGCAGTATATGAGACTTTGTCAAAGGTTTGTAAAAACCCCTCCGAGTCTGGTATGAAAAGTATCATGATAACTACATAAAAGAATATGATATKGAATAAATGAAATTATCACTCAAATATGTGGTGCCTGGATCACTGAAACAACAAATCTTTGAGATTCAAAAATGAATAGGCTTTGAAAGATTAACTCCATCTGCAAAACTTCATTCTTCTAGAATACTGAAAAGTGTATATTTTTCATTTGAAGAGTTTAAACCACTTTACAAATACAAATAGTTGAAGCTTGAAAGTCTTCCACAGACACATAAGCAACCTGCTCCACACCACTCCAAAAGTGCATTTAGAGTTAGGATGTAAAATCAGATGCAGTCCTATCTCATATATCCCAATTATATTATTACTGAATTTTCTCAGTCAAATAAAACCAGTAAGACCTTTCATCTTTCAAAGATGACTACTTCAGGAATAACATTGGAACTGCACCAAAAGATGGCAGAAGACACAAAAATTGAGACACTCAAATTGTTTGGATATTTTGGTGATGAAAAATCAAAGCTCATGGCAGTTTGGTCTAAAAATTCTGCCATAAGCATGACATACTGATGAAGAGGGAGGGACCAGCACATCTCAGCTTCTGCTAGGAAGTCTGAGTAGTTGACAGCTCTTTCTGAAAACCTGCATGCACTTTTCCATACAAGCTACAAACACATCAACACTTCATGGCTCACAGAAAGCCTTAGAGTGATGAGGAAAAGATTTTTAAATTGACAGTCCCCCATATTTACAGTCAACAAGAGAACTTACATCCTCCTGCATTAGGTTGACTCAAGAAGATCTGTGGACTTCAGTGAACATGTTCTGTCCCTGATGCATGCGCTCAAGAGGTGAGCAAGGAATTCAACAGCAAACAGTAGCACAGTGGACATTTTGTRGAAAATTTTTGACATCTGTTTTTGTGAACAGAAATCCTCTTCCTCAAACATCAACACTTCATATGTCAGGGAATTTTTAAGGACAAAACAATTGTAAAGAAATTGGAATCTGTAATTCAAATTGACTTCAATATCAAATAAAAGCATTTAATCTGAAAAATCATATCAAAATAGGGATAGGTATTACTAAATAATTCACATGTTGGAATGACATGTTTTGACAAAAAATAATTTTCCTTTCTGCCAACAAGATCTGGATCTCTGACCAAAAAGTTGTCAGATTTTTTGACAAGTTCTTTACARATTAAATAACCTGGTTTATTGATGRAGTGATTTAATAAGTGGATGCTCACATTTTACACTGAAAAAAATATCTAATCCTTTTAAAATCCTGTTTTAAACTTTGTGATGTCTTGTAGCAGGGATTTCCATTATTTAACTATACCATTTTAAAGGTGTTTTATCAACTCTAACTGATTTACTGCACAATTTATTATCTTTTGTTTTCACATAGTCAAATATATAGAGAAAATAAAATTGATTGCTGCTATTCTGCTTATTTCCAATACATTCCTTCAGATTTATCTTTATTTCTGGAAAAAAAAAAAAACAGTTTTCATTTTTAAATCTTAGGTTTTCCTGCATCTTTATATGGTGTTACAACCACGAAAGTTTCTCTGTGAGCTATCCACATGCACACTAAATGGGCTGAAAACTGTTTTTTTCTTGGATGGTCAAACATAAAAGTTTCCCCATCCTGCCAGTGGAGAGTTCCARTCAGCATTACTTTACCTTTGCCAAAAATGTTTAACCACTTAGGCTACATACTTCTSTAATTCTTGTTCAGCTTAGCACAGTAAAGATTAATCGCATAATAAATACAAAAGAGGAGAGAATCTCAATTTTAAGAATGAAAGAGAAGGCTCAGAGGGCATCTTACTAAGSTGTATAAACACCTGACAGCAGGGAGTTCTCATGGCACCATTTGACAGGACAGGAATTAATTAGCACAGTCAGCTAAATGACTAACAGTTATACATGGACATGCACAACTCTGGTTCAAGATTTCTTGCAATTAAATAATAAAGTAGAGCTCCAGAAAAAAATCTTTTTCTGGAAGGAATCTGATCGGCTCCGCTTTTGTGGCACTATTTTGGATTATGGGCTGTAGGCCCTCTTACCTTTTCTGTCCTATGAACAATGACAGAGGTGGCAGTGAGCATCAAAATCACCATCTTTTATATGTACCTTTTCTAAAAAACAAAACAAAACACAAATCTCTTGGGGAAGGAAGGCTCACAGAGTTGTGCTGCAAGTAAATCCTTCTCTCCTTTTGAAGAAATCAGGAACTTGGTGTTAATTTTCAACTACTTTTTAAAGAGAAATAAAAGTCTGGCTATAGACAGTCCCAGATGACTGCCTCACCTGAGAGCATGGTGGAGGGAYAGCCACCACTGCCCATTCCTTCTAGGGACAAGGGGCTTGTCAGTAGCAGGGGGGTCTAGACAACCTTGCCTGGTTTTTTCTCCACCAGAAGTGGCATAGGGAAGAGTACAAATCTCTCCAGGAAAGGCAAGGCAAAGGGCTGGCAGAGAAGATAGTTAGAACACAAGGGTTGCTTCTCTTTTCATTAGTTCTTTGAGCAGTGAAAACTGTTCACATACAAAAAAATTTAAGCACACCCGTAAGTATTCCAGGCATTAGCAAAGATTCAAAGCATCTTGTTCATTTAGATTGCTTCTCCACCCACATTCTTCATTGAATTAGAGGATATCCTCACACGCTTTTGTTTCACTTATTCCCCAAAGATCATTTCATTACACACCAAGCAATGATCTTCAGCATATTTACAGTAGCATCTCAATGGTAGTGTTCAGCATTGAAATGTTATCAGCACAACAAAGGTCACTARAGGACTGAAGAGATGAATAGGCTGCACAGCAGAAAACTGACATCACAAGAACCTCGTTCAAAACACAGTGGGCRCTGACAGCTTCTGGAAAACCCCCCTCATCTCTGAGGGAGCAGCACTGCCAGGCTATGCAAGGACATGTCCACTCTGGAATAGCTCTGCAAACCCATGCTTRTGCATTCTCCTTTCAAGAGCCTGCCTCCAGGTGAAGACAGCATAACATAGCAAAGCCAGACACAACTCTGCTCAAATCATTAGTAGCAGAGGCAACACGAGGCAGGCTCTGYAGCCACCAACTTTAATTTTCTGCAGTCCTTTTGCATAAATGCAGGTAAACCGGTCTGGAGACCATGCAAGTCTTTGACTGTGTATTTCTTTCAGGAAACGTAGTTTGCCCTTGCCCGGAATTTCAGGTCACCTTTACAGACCCTGACAGGATGACAGGCTGCAGCCAGCAAGAGGAAATTTAAAAATTTTTTATTTCCTCTTTCAGCAAGAGCCGTCTGGAATTTAATTTGCTTGCATCTACTTTGAATCAAGAGCAACAATTCTTGAGCTGGTGTCGAGGGAGGAGAAGTGCCTATAGTGACATGATGTCACCACATGAATTGAATTATTATGCCAAGATACAAAAATAGTTTGAGAAGAAGCATGGTCAAAATTATCATATCATTTAATTACAGGCGACTTTCATGACAGGCCATCAGTTAATTAACAGTGTCAAAATGCTGAATTGCCTCCAGCTTATGCGTGCTTTGCAAATGACACGGAAGTCATCTTTTTAAATAGCAACAACTTAACTGAAAATGAAAAATCTATAGTGAAATGCTTTGAAAAATGAGGTACCAAAAATTCGCCRGCAAAGACTGTTATAATCCATTTAATTTGCTCGCCGAAGATCATATTCATATGACTATTTTTGTGTTCAAAAGGTTTTTTCTGAAATAGATAGGAATTTAATAATAATATAGCTAATAAGGAGACTAACTAGTAAGGAGAATAACTAAAAAGGAGACTGGAGTGACCACAGCCTGCACAGCTGCACACATGGCYCCATTCCAGGCCTTCTCCCCAATTGCTCTAACATGGACAAGGGGAAGGGGGAAATGGTTTAGATGGGAAGGGGGATTTATTTTACTTCAGAAACACATTTGCTGGTCCTCAAGTAGCATACAAGATCTGGAGAAGACTCTTCAGAGGGAATGAGGTGTGAATAGCCTTAGAAAATGATATAGTTTTACACATTAAGTGTTAGAAATTAATATAAAAGAGGCAGTGGTCCTGGGACCCTCTGTGGGAAAAAGGCCTCTGCACCTCAGACATCACCCATGCCACAAACACAGCCCACGCACCTGGCCAGAGCAGAGCCCAGCTATGCCGAGATCTCAGGTATACCAAGTCGAAAGAGCTTCCCTTACTGTCCAACAAAGCAGAGATGGGGAAGACAGTACCACCACCACCACCTTGGGTGCTGCATCCTCAGGCATCTTAAACTGGTGTCATTTCACATTATCTTGCAGGTGCCCTCTTCCCTCAGAGGCTATTTCTGTTGCTTGGCACCCCTACCTCTGCCCAAAACACACAGAAAAACACATGGACACACTGGCTCCACAGGAGCTTGCAGGCTTTCCTCTAGCAGCTCCTACAACCTCAGCCCCTGGATGGCAACCTCACACCAAGAATCATGAGCACCTAGAGGGAAAAAAAAAAAAAAAAAAAAAAAAAAAAGATTAATATCTCCCCCTGCAGTTTGCAAAGAGCCAAGCACCTTGATAATAACAAAACTCTCTCTCTTGGCTGAATGAAGGAGGCAAGTTGAAACAGATCCAGAGCCTTCTACCTTACAGCAACAGGGAAATTTATACATCAGAGAAAGTGTTTTAATCACAAAGAATACAGCTRAAAGCAGCCTGAAAACTCAGCAGAAGTTGTGGCATGCTCACGCTTTCATGACCAAGTCAGGGTCATTAATTAGGTGTTGAAGAAGATACAAGATGGAATTTTAACAGAAGTTAAGAGTGGAACTAAAGGGAGAGGGTGAGGTCTGCACTTGAGCACTAAGTGAAGGAATCTAAATACTAAAATTAAATGAGAGCGCTTCCTCACCCAAGTTCAGAGGGCTCTTTGTAAGTGCTCCTTCATAAAGACTTGGAGCATGAAAATGTTAGAGTTTGGTAAAATGCCATTTTCTGTAATAGTCATGAAAACAAAAGCTGAACAGAAAGAAAGAAGTGTTCATTTTCCCAGGACGAGAAACACTGTGAAGCAGTTTTCACAAAATGGCGATTGTTCTGCAATGTTATGTCCATATCACACTGAACATATGTTGCACAGATCCTGTTACCCATATGCCTCTCATACTAATTCTGCCCTATTGCCCTCATGTTATTTCTGCAAGGAAAGCCCTGACCAGAAATACACTTTTCTCCCATTTACAATAACAGAAAAACAGTTGTCATTAATTTGATTAAACATTAAATTATAAGCTTTCCAGCAAAATCACAATCTTTTATTCTGTTTTCACTGCAGGCAGTGTAACAAGGACTTGGTATCCAACACCACCCCTTACGCAACACGATGATGCAACATTACTGGCACATTGCATCCTCCCATGACCTCTACTTTCAGCACTTAACAGATGMTGGTGCAATCCTCGAGACATAAGCGTTAGGGCAGCAGTGACTGGAAAGGCATAGTCTACATCAATTTCTTACTAGCGAGGAAAAAAGTCACACAAATACTTCCTTACCTAATGAAATATAACCAAGGTTTTCACTGATGCTTAACTCTTCCAGCTGGTCAAGTTAGGAATCCCACATGCATTGGCATCCAGATGGCAAGAAACAGAAAACCCGAGCTAAAAAATTAATAACGTCACTCATGTCACCATAAAAATCTCCTTGCTGAATAGAGGCACTAATCACTAATCACCACTAATCACCCTGTGAGCTTCCTTCTATCTCACCAGCAAATATGAACACAGAAGCCAGACATACCAGTCTTGATCACATCATTTATTAAGTCAGCAGTGAGAGCAAACAGGGAATCAGTCTCATCAGCACCAGAAAATCCCATGATCAGATACATATGTATCACATGTGTAGAGAGACCAGGCTCATAATCACATCMTTCGAACATGGTGGCTCTGCTTGAACTTTCCTGTTCTCCCAGCACAGCAATATTTTGACTTCATAGTAGTGCCAACTATAGGATGACTAATATAATTAGGCCTATACAAAACAGGCTTATTTATATCTTGCTAAATCATATAATAGAGACTTTGGGGAGTGTTATGAGTCAGAGGGCTTTGAAAGCCCTGCCCAGCTATTTCTTCAGCACCTCAGTGAGGAGACAGCCTGAGCCATCTGCAAGTTGCTCAGCTTTGTAATTCAAAAGTTAACTAGTCCAATGTTTTGAGTTTGGTAAAAAAGCTGGTGCTATTCTCCAAGCTGCCAGAACCCTTGCAAAACAATTTTGACTGCACTTGCCAGGACTGATATTACAGCTTAAGCTGTAAGCTTAGTAGTACCTACGTGTAGCTACAGAAGCAGTTGGACTTTAGACAAAAGCTTACACTAACATAAGAAAGACTTTATGGTATCTATTGTATACGGGTCATAGAAAAAGTAATCTTGCTGTACATTTCTCTATTGACTACAAGTGGCTGTAAACTAGGTTTGACAAATCTAGGAAAGTCTGACAAAACTTTATGCCTAAGGATACAGGACTGATAAGTGCTAACCAATAAAGTATAGAAGATACAGCAGTCAACTACTTCCTTGAGGAGAAAAAAGATTCTTGGGCATCTGCCATTTGTCTTGCTTTTACCAAGATGAAAGAGAGGGTCTGAATACAAAAAAAAATGCAAATATTTTGCTTCAACAGGATTATTTAATTATAGCAATAACAAGTATTACAGCTTATTTTCATTGTGCTGGTAGACAATGCATGTGATACCTCCTGCAGCAATTTTTCATGGGATTGTTTAGGAGGGTAAGCCTAATCAGCAACAAGTATTTAATCAGCTCTCTCTTATCTTGGCTTATCTAAGAGCTAACATACAAGGGCAAAAAATTGAACCAAAGCACATCTCAGACAAATTTTAATACAGATTAATGGCTTAGCAGAGAAATGAACAACAGAGAATTTCTCATCATGTTTACTCAGAGTAAGATAAGTCCTGCTCTGAAYTCATTAATTTGCTCTTTCCTGACAAATACTGACCATCTGGAACCATAATGAACCACAGGGCCAAGCAGTTTGAAAGTATTAGTAAAACCTGTGATGTCAGTCAGCCTAAAATATCAATAGCTCTGTTTCTCAGACACCACAACAGCTATAGAGAAAGRAAGATAACAAAATGAGCAGTCATGGTAGTCAGATGGCAAGCCAGCGCCAARGCAGACACACCTGGTATATATTCCTGGTGTTAACCCTGGAAACCACTGAGAAAGAACCAGTAGAAGAAATTTTACRTTTTATTACAGCTTACTGCAAACCCAGAGCATTAGGGCAGAGTAAGAACTGGAAAAGAGCATGCGTTTTGTATGGAAAAGTCGCCACCAGGTAGAGTGTTAAAGATACATTTCTGCTGAAGAATCTCTGTCAAGGAACCTCTGCCCCAAAGCAAAAGCAATTCTGTTCAGAGAATTCACCAAGTTCTCAGCAAATCAAGCTGCAATATAAAAATCCGCTGTAATAATAAACAAACGAAAAACATAAAAGGAGAAAAGACACACACAATCAAAAACAATAGCTAGATTAACCCTTCAAAACCTGACTATAGTCTTTTAGAGAAAGGCAGAGGATGGGCTATTTTTACTGAAAATGCATCTCAAAATTTCTGAGAGAAGAGAGTTGGAAAAATCACCATGTAATGGGATAAGATATTACAGCTTCAGAAACAGAAGCAGATAAGGGGATTTTGCAGAGCACACTGCCAATAAAAGGTTCTTCCCTGCAACTCCAAAGGGAAAGGAATGGACAGAGGTTATGGGATACCTATATTCAAAGTTATTCATTAACAACAACACAGGAAAGCATATGGATAAGTGAAAGGCAATGCAGAAGAGACTGGAAAAATGTATTAAGTTTACTGTAGCAAATAAGTGCAAGRGCTTAATGCAATATTTTTTCAGTAGACAGGCATTGTTTTTGTGTCAACACGCAAGTCTCAGCAAAACACTCAAATAACCATCAACAGATTCCTGAGTCTTCTAGTCAAGTTGAGGAAGCAGAGCATGCAGCAAAAGCAGGGTTAAAAGGCTAGGTGAGATTGCAAGGCCTGTTTGCTCAATGTTGTCTTTGCCAAGTATGCTCTCCACCAAAACGTTGCTTGTAGTGTTTTCYTTCCCAAAACAAATTAAAACTCATTTCACAGTGAAAGCCAACCAATTGTTCAAATGGAAAGGCAATGACAATCGACAAGAGTCCCCAAACCTACAGCTGCCTCTGGAGGCATCTGCTCACACAGAACCAACTGTTGAACCTTGAGGCTCAAATAGCTCTACCAAGACTCAGGATAGCTTCCCATGTTGGTTAACCCAACATACATGTTGGTTAATCCAACACACAGAGMTGGCAGGAAGTGTCAAGTTGTCAGCAAGTGCCACACTGCCATGCACAGCTASGAGACCCAGCCTTAATGGTGCCATGAGTTGAGAGCAGTTTTAAAACTAATCTTATCTCCTCCAATCACCCCAAAATTAATACATATCCAGATAAGCAAGGCATTGTCTGCCTTACACAACTACTAGTGCTGGCGCTTGAGAGAGGTGGGCAAGGTCTTCTCTCCTGGTGGCAAGAAAGCCTCAGGTTGCATTAGGTTTTTTCACAAAGCTTCACCTTTAGCATTCAAAGGCTTGGTATTCCCCTGACAATTTGCTCACATTTCAAGTCTTCACTTACCCATATCTGTCGACAATCTGCACTGCTTGRAAATTTCCAGCTTCACAGATGCTTTCAAAAATCAGATCTGATGCTCTCAAAATGCAGCTTGCACATTTTCCAGTGTCTGCAGAATGCTGGTCATGTGGCACATGCTCTTCTTTCCTTTGGCTGCTAGGTTGCATTAAACAGAAGCTAAAAAAAATTTAATATTTTATAGTGCAATTTTTTTATATAAGCAACAGTTATAGCAGCCATGAGGTTGTTGGAATAAAGGGAAAGAGACCTTGTAGCCACTGTTGAGATGTCTACTGAAAGTCCAGAATGCCTTGGTGTGTGGTGTCTATATATACACACACACTAAATATGTGTGTGTATATAGAGAAAAATTGCTTTAGCATTGRTAGCTTTAACAAAAGCTTCAAGAACTCAAATGAACAGATAATCTCCCTTTGCTCCAAGCAAGCAACATAATTATGAAATTTATCTGCAATACGAAGTTCAACGAAATGCTGCCTAATACGCCAGAATCGGACAATCAACAGGTTGAAAGGAAAAAATTCACATCTRAGCAAACTATAGGCCTGTTAAGCGAGAAAACATTTAACAGCCCACATTTAACATCATGTGCAAGTAAAGGAATTTTTCATAACACTTGCATAGATGTAGCACCCTTCTCTCAGGAACCACACAGGTTTCATAATCATTAGTTTACATGCCACACACCTATATGACAGAGCAGTGCCCCTGAAACATAAACCAAGGCACTTTCTGGCCAAATACGCAGTGCCAGKGATACAGCAGTCACATTCTCAAATCCTTCTATGCTGCTCTAGACACAAACCCATGCTTCCACTCAAACGTACCAGCAATACCATGTTTAGAATTACTCTCTTCACTTGCTCTGTTTGGCTATCTGACTYCTTGATTGGCACTGATGGCCCCATGATTCTGAATAAATCCTTGAAGTTCTTCCACATCTGCAAACTTGTCTTTGAAAAGGATGGGAGAAAAAATAACAAAAAAAAATTATTTGATGTGAAAGCAAACAGTTGAATAACTACTCCCTATATGTAACTATTCCCTATAGTGTTACCTCTATATAGCTACTACTGCTATGGAGGTAYGCTTCCCTTCTGCATGACCTCATTGACTTGGGTACAGAGCATGGATGAATTCTGATCTTGAGAGAAATCAGTCTGTTCCCCTTGCAATGCAAATAATTTCTTAATGTTAGAAGATGGTTAACTTAGAGGCCAGGGGAACAAATCACTCACCTTCATCTTAGAAGGGTTTAGCTGGCTCAGTCCCTCCAGCTCTCATCAATACCCAGGTTGGTACCACCTGACCCCAGGAAAAAACAGAAAATCTTGAACTCATCTCTAATGTAAATCAATCCACAGGCTTACCTGTGTCATACAGTAATTTCTCAGCTCCTTCTCGTTAACAGCAAGACATAAATCACTATCCTATTAAGTAAATCAACCATAAGACCTCCAGCTTTCCTTTTGTACAAACTGAGTCCAAGATGGACTATTTGTGGAAATCATGGCAGAAGGGATTTCATAGTAACAATCAGTTTCCATGGAAAGTTGACAAATAGTAGCAAGTTGCCAACAAATTATCAGCAAATTTCAGTATGGCTACACAGGCAGTTTGTTTCATCCTATTTTGTTGTCTAATCTTTCCATCATCCTTGGTTTGGCTGATTCTTTTGCATGCAGCCTAAAGGGATGTTTCGACTTATGTTCTGCTCTATTTGCCCAATACTTTTCTTCAAAGCACTGCTAAGACGACGTCTAGTATCCTTAATGTATTAACCATGTTCAGTAGTGAACATATAAGCTCAAGGACTTCAGAAATACAGCAAATATCCTWCCCTAAACCAGGATGTTTTACCTGTCCATCTCGACAAAGAGTTTTTACTGCAGAAACACTTCCCAGTAACTATCCCTATTAACTCGGCACTTCTATCAGCATGTGCAAATACTTATCCACTTACATCATGAATAAATAAATTGCTCTTCCCACAAGAACCTTGAGGCATTATTTTTAATCAAAATCAGTTTAATGATTGATAAGCTCTAGTATTTCAGCAGCAACTCAAGAAGTGGTTGACTTTTCAGATACAATGAAAAAATTAAGATAATATACATAGCTAGCTTGAGTTTACTGGTTTTCAAACATCAGAAAGAATGAGGATTTAACATGTAAATTGTCATGACGAAGGGCAAAAATGCAGTGAAYGTTTTTCAATAATCAGGAACTTCAACTATAAAAGCTAATGAATTTTATTTCCAATACTTAAGCTTCCACAAAATTACTTCCAACATACTTCCTACATCAGAAACAAATGATTTTTCAGTATTTCATTAGTAGCAGGTAGGGAGAGGGGGTCCCACATATAAAGTCAGCACAGATGCCACTTTGAAAAGCTCTCCACTTACACTCTTTAAGCAAGGGAAAGAATTTTCCACAGCCCAGGCCCTTCAGCTCACAGAGCAAAAGTAGCAGAAGGCAATTCTACCAGCCTGTGGGCACATGAATGAAGCATCTCTTCCTTACGGCTGGGACAAGCAAAGCTGCAGTCAATTCCAGGAGAGCCACAACAGATCAAGGCTGAACCCAGTGTTGCAGGGAATAAGTGAGTAGGTATAGAGGAGTGCAAGTTCTGAGGCTCTGAGGACCCGCTCTAAGCCCACATCTATCACTGGGTAACCATCTGAGGCCGTATTACTGTTTAAAACGGCAGCAGCATCCAACTGTCGTTCCTCAGCTGTCACTGAAGGGAAGGGGGACAACACACAAGAGGGAGCGATTCCTCTTTTGTACTGTTACTTTATTTTGTAGTAAGTTCCATGTAGTATATAAAATATAACAGGAAAAACTGAACAAAACCTAGAAAATAAATTGTCCGGCTGACAAACCACTACAGTTCTGCCTACCTGGTTCACTGATGTTACCAGAACTCACATACTGCTTACCTTGTACTTTACAGCTCTCTAGTGAATGAAGCTACATAAAAAGCTGATATGTTTCAAATAAGCCAGAGTTACATGACAGATGTAGAAGAAAAAAATGGCTTTCCCAAGCCACAGCTGCCCCGACACAGGTTACAATGTCTTGCTATACTGTAATAACGCTCATTACATCGAGGACCTTCAAAGAGCCTCTGAAAAAAAGGATTCACATTAAGCATTTTAAAAGGAAGGTCATAAATACTGCCCTGTACCAATGGTACCCCCCAATATTCTCTTTATGCCTGAGGAGCATTTGCAATTTTAATAAGCTACTACATAGATGACACCAAACCTAGAGGTAGGTTACAGGCAAAGGCAAAATACAGGCAAAAAAAGATCCCTTTAGAGCTAGTCATTGCACAAACTGCCCAGCAGAACACAAGGCAAAATGTCAACAACTTTTCCCTCCCCTCTTAAATTTACATTGCTCACATGGTGCATTTAATTTCTAGTGCCATAAAGAACAACAGTGGATCATCAGCTGCTAGTAAATGCAGTCATGCCAAAAGAACAGCTTGAAGTTATTCAAGCAAAAATCTGTTATGGTGCAAAACTAGTGCACTAAACTGCTACCCCTTCATGTTCAGGAAGCGACTTGATGGCAGAGAACTGAAGGGTTTTTTTCCTTTTGACATGGGAAATACTCTGCATAATCAACGGGAGAACAAACTGCTAAGTCTATGCGGTAGGAGTCAAATACATTAGCTTGACTCAAAAGGTTAGATGAGAAAAGGAAGTTTAGAAATGAGGAAAAAAAGCACACTTATCTAGTGTCAGGGGTTTTGTTTTTTTTGTAGAAAAAAGTTACTGCACCAAACAAGCTGTTAAGACAGCTTGTCTTCATTATCATCTGGAACCAACATAAGGTTGATAACAAACAACATGTGTACATTTCAACAAGCATGAGAAACATTTTTAAGTACAATAGTTAACAGCAAATTAAACCCAAGTTTTAATGGTGTAAGCCTAGGAAATGCAGACAAGACTTGTCTTCATTGTTTTCCTGTGCTCTATTTGGTGAAAACCAAAAGTAACAATGCTCARGATTCATTTTATTTCTACTTTCAAAGGAAAAAGGGAAAAGGTTAAATAAAACTGTTCTCCAATTTGTTCTCCACTATATGTACACCCACACACATACACACACGCACTTGCACACACCCCTCAAAATGCACTGACATTTCTTTTTGACCAAAAGAGTAGATCCTGGGAGTAAGTGCAAAATGCAAAATTAACTGACAGAAAATGCTGAACAAACAGCATCATAAAAATACAAAATATTTATATTACTGAGCTATTAACAGATGATGTTCTCCGTTTCTTTCAAACTTTGGAACCACATAGCTGATWTCTTAAATCTAGTCCATGCCAGCTTCCAGACCCATTAATCATTTAGTTAGCTTCATTCTTTGATGCTTCATCAAAGTTTTCTACGAGATCTGAAAAAAATGAAGATATAAATACAGTCATGTCGAATAACACTTTTCATAGGCTTAATGAAAATGCACAMATTGTGGGAAAGCTGAAGTCATTCTTTACTCATGTGCAGTTTCTTCTGGGAGACTTTAAGTGACTTTGGAAACRCAAGTTTGAACATACAGAAAGGACTAGAAATACAACAACGCTCATAAGAGTGGAAGTTTTAACATGAAACAATTAAGATCTGATTTTCAGATGCATTCTACTCACTTGAGATTTGAGCCAATGGTTAGACACTCACTAACTGCTATACTTCAAGAAAATTTTGAAGAGACTTGCACATTTTTATGCAAGATCATAAAGAAATAAACCCATTGCAAAGCAAGCGAAATTGAATTCCTAGATCAACAGTTTGTTGCTTTGGCTAATACACTACACTAATGCATGTGGTTAGTAACAGCAAATTTGTGGGGGGGAAGAAGAGAAAAAAAAAAAAAAAGAAATAAACATCCTTGCTCCAAACTCTGATTAAAAAAGACTGGTAACTAGTGGGTCATTTAACTAATACTCTGATTTGTTACATACATCTCTATACAGACATTATCTAAATCATTTACTCAGCCTCTCTGGAAGTCTGAAGTCTCTGAAAAGTCAAACAATTTGCCCATGTCAAACTATTTTCTAAAGCTGGAATCCAAAACTGTTGCCATTCTAATGCTACTCAGCATACAAAGCTTGTTTTAGTAAGTGACAAGAAAATGAAGAGCCAAAACTGCATGAATTAAAGTATTTATACAATTCACAGCCATATAAGCCTATGTGCCTACCTGGGACATCATCGTCTTCTTCATCAATGTCTTCAGATTTTGGTGCTTTACTATCCAAAACTATAAAAGAAAACTGATGTTGAGTCCTCCTTATACAGAATTAGAGGCAACCACACAATAAAAGTTGTAATACATGCATTAGAATGGAAAGTATTTGCTTTTCAMATGGCAGCAGACGCACAAATGATGGGTGTCAACCAACCCTCAATAACCAGCAAGAGCAGATGGTTCATTTGTGAGCATCCTTAGACCAAAGCTGACATGTTAACACAGCCCTTTCTCACAAAATATGGAGATATCAAATTCTCATGTAACAAAAGGTCATATGATACAGAATAATCCAAATATTCACAAAATCACAGAATGGTTGAGGTTGAAAGGGAAAAAAAAAAAACAACAAACCACAAATACCCACACCCAGGCTGGGTATAAAAAACTAGTTTTCAGCAGTATATATCACAAAAGATGAACTTGGCTAACAACACTTGTCAAGAAAAGTATACTGGTTCATAAACAACAATCAAAGCTGACAGATTACTTGCATACTTTAAGATCCTTCTCATGTTCTCATTTCATAATACACACCACTAAGAATAAATCCCCATCTATTCCTCAATCACAAAGTTGCTTTGTGAAAACTAGCTCACACATACTTGATTTTGAAATTGTTTTTGAAGAAAATTGTGGATTTGTTCCAAAGGAATTACAGAGTAGAAGACAACAACTATGTTCCTTCCTCTATATCCACAGCAAAAGCACAGTTTGTATGAACAAACAATTCCCTGATAAGAAACATTCCTCAATATTTTGTCTTAATAACCTTCTCTTTAATTAACATTCACTTAAAATCTTTCATGATGATCAATACTGAAATTATTTCCCAAAGGCCAGTAGCTCTCTATTAATTCCGTGCAATAACCTTGTGTGCACTAGAACTTCCTTTCTGTAGCTCTGGACCCATTCCCAAATATTTCATGCAGAATTAATTCAACTTAATAAAGACCATTTTTTTATTCAGGCATTTGAATAAAAAATAAATTGCATGTCAAAAATACAGGGTGAATACAGTAGATATAGACTTCCAACATGTCTAACTTAACATTAATTACTTTTGACTGTAATTATTTAATTACTGTAGACTGACACAGTATCACAGTCTACCTATACATAATCTTGAAAAAAAAGAGGGGAAATAGTTTTTCCACAATAATTCTGCAATGGTATCAATAAAAATAAATATTTTTGATTACTTACTATTTCTAAATCACACACACAGTAACTTAAAAAAAAAAAAAAAAAGGATTCTGAAACAACCTACCTTGTCTCGGGAATTGTTCAGCTAACTTTCTGAGACTTGTTAAGCTGTCAGCACCAAGCTGGCTTAAGATGCCTGGAAGCATTTCTGTGATCGGTTTAGCCTCTGCATGCCCAGTAATTGCAAAAGTGTTAGCAGAGAGGGAAGCTTGAACCTTGGGGTTGTTGAAGTGAATAACTGTTCCATCATCTTTTATCATGTTCACCTGTTTAAACATAGATTAATAACATTTACCAAAACAATGCAGCATCTTGTTGAACATCATAAATAATTCAAATATTAAAATATAAAAAAGTCACAGAACTAGTTCTCCTAGAACACAGAACTATGAGAATACTTAGAACTAATACCAACCAAATCAGAAATAAAGTAAGAGTTAATGCAGAAGGACTCAGACAGAAAAAAGTAGAATTCAAAAGCTAAAATTCCTTTATGAAGTACTTATGGTATGAAATACTAGATTTTATGTTACCATACAGTTCATGAATATTTTTGACAAAGAAAAACACACACAGATTTTTAGGCTCCAGAGTACAAACTAAATAGTATCAGGTGTCTAGGAAAAAAAAAAAGAAAAAAAAAGAGAGACAGCTATTAACTGCTTACAAATTTAAGGCTCTAATAGAAAAGTCTTAACACACAACTTTAAGACATTGCCATCCCAAGCTATCTGGGTCACCTCACAGCAAAATGTTATTGCTTCTGCAGCAAAATTGGCAAAAGTGCAAGATTCACAATCTGGCATACTTGCGGGAAATTGCCYAGTACACCATTTTTTTCCCTCCACTCACACATCATAGACCTGGACATTTATACATCAACTAGCACTAGAAAAGGCTCTCATTTCCTACTAATAAATCCACAATGCCTCAACTACAATGATCATGCAATGATCTTGCTCCCTTTCTCTCTCTGAGGTCTTCTGAATTGTCAAGAATTGACCGTAAGTGCCAGGACAGAAGCCTCTTTTGCTGCTACTGCTTAAGCTTCTATTGGCATATTTGTGTGCAGACATTTGCATTTGTTGAGTTAAAGGAAAAATGGAAAGTTGAAGTTAACTGAAAAGGATTTTTCTTCACCAAAACAAGACAACAAGAACAGTCCTTCAACCAAGCAGCTGTAATATTTTTAAAGAAATATTTTYTTCTCACAAGTTTCATTTGCTTTTAGTATAAATTATAGAGAGAGAAAACATATTTGAAGACAAAACGCAAATCTAAAATATGCAAATGCCTAAGTTATCCATCTTCACAAAGCAGTATAATTCAAAATGTTTCAAACYGGAAAAACAGGTGTGTTGTCCTCCTGTAAAACTGAAGGATCCCTTTCTTGCACAACAGGAAATTGTAAAGGCTTCAGGCACAAAGGCACAATCACACAGAGGCCTCTTTACAAAACAGCTACTACTACCACAAAAAGAAAGAGGCGGGGCGGGGAAGTAACCTAAATATGAGCTACTTATGTTTGACTCAACATTACTAATCAAGTTCTACTGAGACAAAATTTACCATGGTCAACATGAGTCTACGTGAATTACAAGAATTATATACCTCATGATCAAGGTAAAGGCATTTTGGATAATCTTCCTCCACACTAAGACACCTTACACCTTAATAACTGCACATAAAGATCTTATGCTCAGTGGAGAGGGCGAAAGGCAATTAGAAGAAAAAAAAAAAACAAAGAAACAAAAAAAAGAATTGTGTTGTTCACATTTGGGTAGCACAGCATACACATAATTATGTTCAAGTAACCAGACAAATTATAATGCTTCTGTAGCAGAGATATGAGAACTTAAAAGCAAACCAGGCTTCTAATCTGAAACTGCATTTGCCTTTAGGAGAGAGGTATACACTAAGTGACCTCTGGAGGCAACTTCCAACCCTGCTTAAATGAATTAATCACAGATTAAATATTGCACTGGTTTAATGAGCACTACAGTGACATTTAGTTCACGATGAAGGAACACTTCCACCTCTCACATACTAGTTTCACATTTTCTGTGGTATGAAAAATGTCAGTGTTCCAATTTTCATGCTAAAATATGTATACACACAAAAAATGGAGATATTCAAGGCRTATCTGAAAACTTTCCATTTCTCTTTATGCAACAGGAATAATTTCTTTAAGAGTCTTTTCCAGTGCTGCAAAATGCAGAGTCTCTTGTGACTACTGCAAACAATTCTGGTTTATTTACAAACAGTAAAAAGCATTCAGTTTTATAATACAGATTAGCTAGCACTTCCTTCAGGCATTTTGACRCCTTTGTTTACATTTAGTACCACATGATTCTTGCTTTAAAAGGGAAGGCACAGTAAACAAGTGTTTGCAGCTCTTCCATTAAGTTCCTAAGTTCAAGAAATCAATCATGAGATGTTCTCTTCCGCACTTAATGCAAGACATATATCTAACAGCTTACTAGCTTTTATCACTATGCAGACAGCAGAAATTTCTCCCTTCTCATCTAGGTATTTATACACTGAGGTAACAGATAGAAAAATCACTGCACTATGGTCAACACAACCACTCCAGCATAAGACTCATACATTTCTTATTTTTTCAGCAACTAGATCTATGACTTTCAGAGGGAAAAGAGAAATGTGTTGTTAAAATAAAAATAAATCAAACACCCAACCACCACCAAAAAGAATACCACAGCAGTGAATTCACAGAGAAAACATTTATTTTATCACTATACCTCTTCAATGCCAGCAATGTTATTTACTGCCAGTTTTTTGAGGGAACTCTGAAGTTTTTTGTCATCAGCTGTCGCTGTTCTGTGCACCACCTTCTTCTTTCTGCGAGCTGTTCCCTGGAAAATAATCAGGGAACAAAAATCAGTAGTGTTCAATCTCATTACACCTCAATTTTAAGACAMACCACACTTGATGAAATGCCTCTCTGAAGTATAAAAAAGCTCTGCAATCAAAAATTATTCTTTTTCATCACCTACAGTTGAGCAGCCAGTCTCAATTTTAAGTTTTCTTTTTTAATTCTAAGAAAAATGACACTGATCATTTCAGTACTTTCTCACAAAATGAACTATTAAGACTAATACTAGTAAGCAATGTATAGAAGCCCTTCCTTAGAACTTCTTACACATTTTTTCCTCCACTAAAGATAAAGCACAAATGTAGTAATTTAAAGAGTTCAAGATTTCATTACCAAGTAAACCTTTTAATTAAACTGACAGGAATTTGAAAATGTCTGCTTTTGTTTCAAAAAGGTCGTATGATACAGAATAATCCAAATATTCACAGAATCACAGAATGGTTGAGGTTGAAAGGAATCTCTAGAGATCATCCAGTTCAACTCCCCAATATTACTAAGGGGAAAAAAAAGAAAAAACCACCCACACCCAGGCTGGGTATAAAAAAACTAGTTTTCAGCAGTATATATCACAAAAGACGAACTTGGCTAACAACACTTGTCAAGAAAAGTATACTGGTTCATAAAAAAAGGAAAAAACAAACAAACCCACACATCTATGCTTAAAAGATAAGCACCACCACTGAGCTATATATACATTTTTGGTATCATGTTATTATTAGCTACCTGCTGGCCCAGAGGAAAAATCAGTTCAGCGTAGAGTCAGACAAGCTCTGGAGCTACCAAGAAAGGAAGGATTGTAACTTCCCAAAAGGTTTCCCAACAGAAAAGAAGAACTGCTGGTAATGTGAGATGTTCCATTGTGATTCGTGTAAATGAATAAAAACAAGAGCTTGTGATTTAAGCCAAACAGCTGTGACTCCCAAATGAGGTATATACAAGAATTCATAATTTGTGTCTAACAAACCRTGACTCCCAGATAAGGTATAGGCAAGAGTTTGTGATTTAAGTCGGACAAGCCAGATAGGGTTATCTCGCAGTTACTCATGAAGACTGGGTGCCTTCATTCCTCGATGATCAAAAGAAGCACCAAGGACAACCACCAGCTGSCACCRGCAMRASAAGAAACTGCTTATGCAAGGAAAAAGAAGAAAGAGGGGGGGCTTCCAGTATATGGGTGTTCTTACCCTATAAAATGAGATTGTAACTGGCCTTTGGTGTGCGTGCTGGTGGAGGGCAGACTCCCCGCGCACCCAGCGCTGTTTGCTTGCCTTATACAAATAAAATTATATTAGCCCAAAATTGGCGGTGGGCTCAATTTTTATAACAGTAAGCTCACCCTGAGATACCAGAAATCACCGYCAAACTTCAAATTAAAAAGAAAACACACACTGAAAACTGCATATTTCATGACTATGAATTGAGAGCAAAATGCTACCAGTACTATGATCCCTATCATAAGGGAAATGTAGTTGAGACCTCAAAAGTACACTTAAGTTAGACCTTCTATGTAGGTTAAGTGCATATTTTAGAAAGCAAAATTCAGAATTTTCACCTCCAAACCATAAATTAAACAAAACAGCTCAGCTCTAAGGATATTTTATGTTCTTCTTACCTTTCCCCCTATTCGGACCTGAGCTTGAAGCTTGGCGAGCTTTTCTTGATTCATAGTGCTGTTCCTAAAGAATGATATATAAATACGAGCTAACTATTGAAACCTTAAGAAAGACAGTTTGCACAACCTGTTCTAGAAGTAAAATTAAAAATGGAGTTAAAAAAAAAAAAAAAAACCTTGAACCAGGAAAAACAAATGTATACATATTACAGGAAGCTCTCCAAAACAGTGCATACAAATACATGGCAAACAAAGAGTTTTTAAAACATAAGACCTAGACAACAAAAACGAGCACGTTCAGCCAAAGTGCCTGCATTATTATGAAACAGATTATCAGGAAATTCAGTTTTGCAGCAATCTCGGCAAAAAAACATTAAGAGTCAATTGACAAGTATGTCACCTGGAACTGTTCAGAACTGACCCAAAGCAGCATGTAGCACCCAAATGTTTCCAGGACAAGGGGAAAATAAATAAGAAAGAAAAACACCTTAATCTTAAACAGGAAGCCCAGAATGAATCTTTATTACTCTACTTTTAATACTATTTCCAAATAAAAAGCACTAACATTTTAAACTAATAAACCAGCTCCAGACTAGATGAAGCTCACGTATGAGCAGGTTTCCTTCAGGCACCTGCAGCACATCAGTGGTAGGCTCTACATCAGAGTCAGCAGGTGGGAAGCTGGCCAAGGGGATCTCCCTAACCCCCGTGGAGGCCRGCCAGGTACGAGTATCTCTCGCCTCCTGCGCTGCGAGAAGGCCACCAGCCTCCTGCGGGACGACAGGACTCCCGCCTCGAAGAGGGCGGGAAGGGGGCCACACCGAGCCCCTCCAGTGCATGGAGCGGCGGGACAAAGGCCCACGGCGCCACTCACCGCCACCCCGCAGGGCGCGCGGGGAGGAGGCCCCGGTCCCTCAGCAGTCGAGAGAGGGGGGATAGAACGGGCCAGACTAAGCCGCGTCGCCAGCCATTCGMCCACGGCGCGGCCAAGGGCCGCCGCACACCTGGGGGGGGAAGGGGGAACTGGGCGTGGGGACGTTCTCACCTGCAACCCCTCCGTAGCCCAACACGCGGTRAGAACAAGATGGCGACCAAGGAAGGAAAGACAGGCGCACAGAGAAAGGAAGCCCCGTACCACGTGACGCCCCCTCCGCGCCCCGCCCATGGGCGCGCAACGAGGGCGCGCAGCCGCGGGCGCGCGGTGCCTGCCGGGAGTTGTAGTCCTCATGGCGGCGCCACGCTAAATCTCCTCTTTTAATAAAGAAGGAGGTTTTTTTGGGTTTTTGGTTTTTTTTTTTTTTTTGTTAAAATCCCAAGCTTTGCAGAGCGGGAGTGCCCGCAGAGTTGCTGCTCGCATAAGTAAACGGAGGCTTTGCAAATTAACCCAAGTCTCCAACGATGCTGGCAGCAGCTTCAACCATCCSAAGCACCTGGGGCTACTGTAGAGAGTCGCAGAAGTAAATTTCATTTAACAAGGGAAATTAGTAACAATAAAGAAGTCGAACTCCAGCGTGTTCCCGCCGAGACAAGTCTCCATCAGTCTTCATCACGGCGAGCGGGAACACACGCACCTTCCAGGCTGCCCCGGCGGAGAGCGGTACTGCAGACAGCAGGGAGACACCCTGTTGGGCGGCCATAGAGCACCGCCCACATCCGCCGCACATCACTTCCGGCCCTTCAAATTATATATATATAAAAATTAATTATTTAAGAGAAGGAGTGGGAAAAAAAAATCCGCGCGCCCGGTGCGGTCGCGAGCCGGAGGCAGCGCTTGCGTGAGCGCCGCGGCCGCGCGTGGCGCCATGGCGGCCCGGGCGGCGCTCTCCGTGTCCTGCCTGTGCCTGGCGCTGGCGATCGCCGCGGCGGCCGACGGGCTTGGAAAGGGTCAGGCTGGCGCGAGGGACTGCGGCGGGGCTGGGGAGTGCGGCGGGCGCCGGGCCGGGCGGCGGCGGCGCGGGCTGAGGGTGCCGGTTCCGGMCGGTTTGCTCCGATTGCGGCGCCAGGCGTCGCTTGCCTCAGGGCCGGCTCCCCCTCATAGCTCCCTTCTGTCACCCCGTGTTGGCATTGCCTTCTTCAGCCACCCCCTTCACTAGCTGCTCGCGGGAGCTGCTCATGCTGCTCGGGTGGGTGGCGAGTCGAGGCCAGGGCTGCATCGCGGCCATGGCAGGGGTGGCGTTGGCAGCACGAGGCGGGTCCCCTGCAGAGCTGGGTCCCTGGCGGGAGCATGGGTCGATCCAGGGTCATGAAGCTGAGGGGAGCCTCAAATGGTCAAGTGGGCAAGTTGTGACTTCATGGGGCATTCCCTAATTCACTAATACTTAATGCTTTTAAAAGCATCCTGAAGTTCACCCTAGAGTGATTTTCCTTTCATTGAAAGAATAACATAAAAAGCCTTTGCTCGGTTAGGCTGTTGAAAGAGTCTGTGTCAATACTCTAGGTAAACATGAGTCCTGCTCACAAGCTGACCTTTATCGCTTCACCGTTTTATTCAGATGTTTTGAAGGGAGGTTCGTTTCCGGAGCTAACTCTGGCTGGGAAAGGAACAAGACCTACCCACCTCCCTGTTGGGAAAGCTAAACATTTGACGTGTTGCGTCACCTATGTTATAGCAGTGCTTATGAGGACACAAGTTCTCTGCCTCCCCCTCGTCGGTTCCTGGCCCATGTGCAATCCCCAGAGTCCCAGTTCTCTATATGGCTCCTGGCCACACACTAATATCAGGTCGTAGGGTAAAGTAAAATGTGGTGGTCTCTGTTTTGCAGGTATTAAAATGTATGTTCACTCTGTCCCAGCTCAGCTGCCAGAAAGAGGCTGACTATCCASTTACAGACTATCCAGTTACTGAATAAAACGTTCTCTATGTTTTTAAGGCTCAGTAGCATTTAGAAAACTGTGGTGGGACTCTTTTTTTACTCTTTCACTGTAGTTACCAACAGCTGTCATATTTAGTGTAGTACCAATTAATAAGCATTTATCAGCCCCAGTGTTTTAACTGTAGCATTAGGTCACATTTAGTAGTATTTAAGAAGCCAAACAGGAACGTTTTTAATTTGTCCCTAATCAGTTAATAAATGTTCATAGACTGAGAAGGAGTGCAGAATAATCACCAGGCCCTTTAATCTCTCTTTCAGAGATTTTGTTACTATTTGCATGTGTGTAAATATTCATATGTGTATGGTTTGCTTTTCTTAATTTCAGTGGGATTCCTTGTAAGACTCTGTAGGTTGTATTTATTTCTCCATGACTTTCCGGTAATTTTTTACCATTTTTTTCCCAGGACTGGGATTATAGCTGGTTAAAAATATGTGTATATATAAAATGAATTGAAAGTATCCTTAGAGGTTAGACTGTTTTCATTTGCTGTTCACGTGTTTTGTTATGCAACATTTATAATTTTTTTTCTCTGGCAGGTTTTGGGGATCATATTCACTGGAGAACTCTAGAGGATGGGAAGAAGGAAGCAGCAGCCAGGTATGTCACATAGTTTTAAATGCAGAAAAGTGTCTTAAGAAAATCACAAAGAATCTATGTCAATCAGTCTAAGCTCACGATTATATCGAGTCTTCAAAATGAGAATAGTTTTTGTCTTTTTATCACAACAAAGAAAGATGGGGACTGCAAACCCACAAGCATTTACACATCCTCACTAGTACTCACTCAATCCTCCTAAATTCTCCCCTGCTTCCCTAGAATTGAATGTCTATGTGTAGATTTGGTGCCTTGATGTGTGATATGACAGGTATTTTGTTGCAATATGGAAAAGCAGCCTGAAAGTTTCAAAGTACAAGGAAGTGGTAAGTTGTTTAAATAGCATATTCTTGTCTATTAAAATGTCAGAAGTGTGTGTTTTCATTTGTAAACTACATCTGTCAGTATATGTGCCAGGGCACAGTACTGACATCAGTGCAGATTGATTATGCATTATGGGTTGGGTGGTTAATTGAATTTCAAACTCRGACCGATCTGTCTGGGGCCTTCCTCTCACCACACCCTGCAGAGTCCAAATTAACGGAGATGTCCAGAAGTCAGGAGTTTTGTGGGGCATTTTAACATTTATTTATACCCCGGTAGACCAGCTGGGGAGCTGTAAAACGGCGCCATTTGGGGCCGCGCCAGGGTGCCCCGAGCCCTGACAGGGAAGGGATGAAGGGAGGTGCCGTGTCCGCCGTAACTGGACTCGCGCCGCCCGTTGCCGGGGTGACGCGTGACGCAAGCGGAAGCGTGCGGCGCTTCCGTCGGGCGGCGGCGGCCATGCCGCTCGTGGTGCTGTGCGGCGCGCGGGGCAGCGGCAAGAGCCGTCGGGCGGCGGAGCTGCGGGCGGCGCTGGACGGGCCCGAGCACGCGGCGCACGTGGTGGCCGAGGCGGAGGGCGGGCGGGCGGCGCTGCTGGCCGAGGTGTCGCGGCGGCTCGGCCGGCGGGACGTGCTGATCGTGGACGCGGGCAACGAGCTGCGCAGCGTGCGCTACGAGCTGTACTGCGCGGCGCGGCAGGCGGGCACGGCGCGCTGCGTGCTGCACTGTACCGGCGGCGGCGGGGAGGGCGAGCCGCCCTTCGAGGCCCCCGACGCGAGCAACCGCTGGGACCGGCCGCTCTTCACGGTGGGCGCCGAGGAGGAGCTGCCGCTGGGCGCCATCCGCGCGGCGCTCTGGGAGAGCCGCCCGCCGCCGCCGCACCGCGCCACRCGCTCGCAGCCGCTCCAGTCGGCCTCCTTCCTGCACCGCCTCGACTGTGTCACGCAGGAGGTGCTGGCCGCCGTGCTGGACGCACAGCGCGCGGGTGCCCAGCCTGGCCAGCTTGTCCGCGTGCCTGGTGCTGCCGAGGCGCTGCAGCTGAGCCGCCCGCTGGGTATGGCCGAGCTGAGCCGCCTGCGGAGGCAGTTCATCAGCTACGCCAAGACACAGCCCTGTGATGAGAACCTGCCCCAGCTGGCCAGCATGTTCCTGCAGTACCTGAGCCGCAGCATCCAGTGAGGCCCTGGGCACTAGCAAGGTTGGGCTCCAGCTGCTGCCCTCTGCCTGCTGCCCCTGAGGAGCTCGTGTCCTGCCTGTCTTGTGTGCAGTTCGGTGGTCGCAGTTGTGGGAGGATGAGTCTTGTGTTCCTGCAGCAGCTGAGCAGGCTTTGTCGAGAAGAGGAGCAGCAGGGATGGCAGCCCTACACACAGCCCATTCTCCTCATTTTCTGGCAAGGAGAGCTCCTCAAGCAAGTGAGCAGCCTCCTGTGGAGACCCAACCCACCGAATCAGAGCATGTGAAACTGAAAGCCCATAGGTGATGGCTGGAACTATTGGCCTGTGTCTTGACTCAGAGGATTGGTTTCCTAAGACTCTTTCAAAATATGTCAGGCTGCAGAAAAGACTTCTGTTCCAGGACRGGTGGTATTTTTAGGATGCAGTTGTTTGAAAAAATCCTGCCAAACCCAAGAGATAGATTTGCAAATGCTGCACAACAGAAAGGTGCTCGCTTAGCAAGCCGAAACTTTTTTTATTAAACCTGAAACAGCGTGCCTTAAATGGAATGTGAAATCTTAATTTATGTGCAGGTCTTTTTATGGAAAAACTTGTTATGGCTTTTCTCTGCAAGATGATTATTAAATGCACTTAAATACATTAATGGTTTAARAATTATCGTTACCAGTGCCGATGACCTGAAATGTTTTTGTCTGCTTTGGGTCTGACCTTGAAACTCTACCATGAGTCTTCACGTGCTGTGACTGAATAGCTTTCTTCTGGCCTAACTTTCAAATTATTTCAGTCTTTGCTATATGAGGCATATTGCTGAAATTTAGTTCTGTGGTTTTATTTTTCAACATATGATTCACTTTTTTTGGGTGCAGTTTGATTTAAACTGTGCAGGTAGTGTTACATGAGAGGAGATGGTGAAGGGAGTTACTTAAGGAAGAGTTACTGAAGTAACTGGGAGTTACTGAAGGAAAAGTTACTTAAGTGAGGTGCTTGGCGTTGGCTGATTATATTTTATACCAGCTGCTAAGTGGGCATTTATGTTGTGGAACTGATAAATGACTATAGAAATGTATACAAATGTATGCAAACTCACTAATCAGTAATGAGAATAAAGTGGAGAAAATGCATTCAGTATCTGTAAAACTTCTGTTGAGTTCTCACTGGCACAGAGATTTTATTGTAAGGGTGCAAACAACTCCCTTTAAAATCTGTTTTGGAAATTTTTCCTAACCTGAACAAAGAAAGTGCGGTTCTGTACCAGATTCAGATGGTTGAACTCTTCTGACACGCAACACTGATTCTTGATAATAAAGCAGCACATATTTTCCTGACTTGAATCAGCATCTTCTGCAGAAAGGAGCGAAATCATGTTACCATCTTGTAAAAGAAGACATTAATGTATTGGCTGTGTAGAAATGGCAGACTTCTGTTTGAACTACTCTAAATGTTAATTCCTTCCTTTCCTGGCTCTGAAGGCCTTAACTGAATGCTGCTGAATAGAGATTTCCCTTCAAACTGATCTATAGCTGACTAAGAACTTGTCCTTCGGTTCTGCTGGTAACAAATGTATTTGCCACCATGTGCAAAGCTGTTTAAATTCTATGGGTGACAATTCTTGAGAGCCTTACCCTATTCTTAGCCCATAAAAAATTGATGTTCAGAGCTTACAATAGCAAAAGCTCAACTTGTCTTTGCCTTGCATGCCTGGAAATTAGTGTCTACATGCCACACTGTCTGCGTATCTTTCTGGATTCTTCCTTCCACCTGTCTCTAGCATGTTTTACTGTTCTAGAAGCTACAGCGCTGTCACCAGCTCCCCTCAGGTATTCCTCCATAGCATAAACGTTTTATCAGCAAGACAATATGAGATGCCCAGTACCTTGTTTGTAGTCTTTCTTAGTTTATTGCATCAGTTGCATTTCACTAGTTCATCTGCATGACGGTAGAGGCCATGAAAGCTTAGTAAAGGCTTCACCATGCAGAAGTTTGGAGGCAGGTATTGTACTGCTTAGATGTATTTAGGTCAATATAGTGTAGCAAGGCTGCGAGTCACCTCCAAATGTGTCACTATTTTTGCTAGAAAGGTAAACTTGATGCTGCATGGTCATGGCATCTTACTCAGAGCAGTGAAGTCTCAGATTAATAGGATCACTGTCACTAATAGGAGGAAGTGTATGAAGTTCCTTGTGAGTTAAAGGTCTCTGTCTAATTACATAATGCAGCCTGAATACCTTACAAAGTAGTAGCTTAGAGAATTTGAATTTGGTAAGCTTGATTTTGTCACAAGGTGAAATGCTAAGGATATTTTTTAAGACCATTTTTAAATAAAACATGAGCAATAGAAACAGCCTGTAGGAATGGTCTGGATCAGTAGTGAAGGTCAAGTGAATTGTTTGGGGAGAGAGAGAGAATAATATTCATATGGTCACTTAATACATTGAACTCTGTTCTAAATTAGCCTTTACAAGTAACTGCTTGTTAATTTTACAGGGAACTTGGGGTCTTAACTTTTGTCCTTTACTTTTTGTTTGTGCTTCAGTTTTACATGATGCCCTTCTTTGCTTGTGCTTCCATTTGTCACAACCATGACAGATTTGTTGCAGCGCGCAAAAGGTTGGAAACTAGCTTGGCAACCAGGAGGTTGCACCTAAGAAAATCTTGAAGTAAGAGCAAACCTTGCAAAGAGAAAGTCTCCTAGTTTTTGGTTGGCATTTATAATAAATTATTTTTATATGTTTAAGATTAGGAAACCTTTTGCAAGATAATAAAGCCACAGCAGAAGCTATTTATGTTTCTGTAATTTTCTAGTACTTAGGGCTTTTGTAGGTAGGTTCTTGATTTTCACAACATGCATGTAATGGAATTTGGTTAAGAGGTTCAGCTTTAAGCTTTTTTGACTTTTTTTTTCTTTTTCTTTTGAAGTGGTTTGCCTCTTATGGTTATCATCCACAAGTCCTGGTGTGGAGCTTGTAAAGGTAGGTAGATTTAGTACTACACCTTGCTGAATCTTATGACTGACTTTTTCATACAAATTATGTTTAAATCATATAAAAGTTATGTAACCATGAGAAAAATGAACCTTGCATTCAAAGTGTAGCTAGGTTCTTATTTGTTTCACTTAGAATGGTATAATGCGGCACTGCTTTACCTGTTAGTGCTGCTGAAAACCAGCCATGTCTAAGTAACAGCAAGACAACAGCTGTAATATTGCACTTCTTCAAGCTCACTGAAAAATACCTGCTCTCCAGCAAGAGGAATGGAGTAGAGATTTCGGTACTGATTTGAAATCTTCTGTACTTGCTTTATACGTTTTTTTTCTTCAGTTCCTCTCTTACTCTTTTTCTTATTTTTTTCTCAATTAGCTTTAAAGCCAAAGTTTGCTGAATCCAAGGAGATCTCTGAACTTGCCCATAATTTTGTTATGGTCAACCTTGAGGTAAGCTGTCCTGTGGTTCGTATCCATGCCACTACTACATAATTAAGCATTTAGAATCCTCCTTACTGGTTTCATACTGTCTTGGCTGCATCCTAATCCTGCATTTCTGAATGGGAATCAATCTATTCAGGATAGATTGATACAGCTGATTGTTTTAAAAAAATCATATTCAGTACTGTTATTTTAATTGTGGTTATGAATCCACCTGTCTCTTGTAATCTCTTTAACAATTTGCACCTTGAGTTACTCCACTGTAGCAGTAAAGAAATTTATATTCTGTCATTACATGTCAAACATTTCAACACCAAAGTGGAGTTTGCTCAATGCAAAGCTACAATACAGGGCGGGGGGGGGGGAAAGGTGATACTTGTTTGGATGAAAATAGCCTTATTTCCTTTGAAAGTGGAAGGTAGTGTAGCTAGTTYTGTTCTGTTGAAATGTAAATTGCGCAGAGTAACTGGAATCTGAAGACAACAGCTCTTTAAAATAAACTTCATATTTTGTTAGATACCTCACTAACATGTCCCCTCTCTTTTGTTTTGCTGTGGTAGGATGATGAAGAACCAAAGGATGAAGCTTTTAGCCCAGATGGAGGTTACATTCCCAGAATCCTTTTCATGGGTAAGACATCCACAGCTGTTCAATCCACAGGGCTCTTAAACTTCTTGATCTTACCATCTAAATATTCTGTTTGTTTTCTGTTTTTCACAGATCCCAGTGGAAAAGTCCACCCAGAGATCATCAATGAGAAAGGAAATCCCAGCTACAAATATTTCTATACCAATGCTGACCAAGGTATGTGCAAAGGAATTTGAAGTGCATCTTTAGGGGGGGGAGTATGAAGAAGAAGTAAGATTGATTTTGAATGGAATAAAATGATATTTCACAGTGTGAGTGGAATCTGTTACATAGAAGGTGAATGAGCGACTCTTGAGGAACCATGTCCAGTATTAGGATGCACCTTAGGTCACAAAGGTGCCCCTCTGCATTTGTGGCATGGAAAAATCACACAGTTCACATGATACAGCTGCAAAATGTGAGATGGAAGAGTGCAACTCTGCCTTTTTTTTTTTTCCCATGGGTACCTTTTTGATGTACATTCCGTAAATCTGTATTAATTTAAAACACTTTCATGACCAGGAGACCTTGGTGTTTTGGTCTTAAGATTAACCAGCTGATACCCTTCTGTCTAATCTTACAGTTGTCCAGGGGATGAAGGAGGCCCAGGAGAAGCTGACAGGTGATGCTTTCAAACAAAAACACCTGGGAGATGAACTATAATAAGTATACCGAATGATGCTTTTTCATCACTTCAAAACTCTAAAATGAAATTATTTGGTTTTTAATTATTAAACTATTAAAGAGGCCAACAATGTAGATACACTGGAGGGACATAATTATCCTATAAAAGATCTTAGGTTAAACCCTGCTTGAAATGGACACACATGCATCAATTACAGTGTTATCTCCTCTGCACAGTAGGTTGGTTCTGTAATAGTTATCAGCAACTAGGTAATGCGCAAACACACTGATGCCAGAATGAGGATCCTGTATCTGCCTCAGCAAACACTAATATTCTGTGTTAATAGGGAGATATGTGAGGTAAAACTTTCATATGAGGACAAACAGTGTGACTGGAGTAATTGGTCATAGCCAACATTTTGGTGTTATTCAGGGTTTGATCCGTCTTTGCTCACTGGTATTATGTGGTCTCATTGTTTTTACTGGCAATATTAAGATTAATGAGGCATGCTTCTGGGCCAGATGTTTTTCAGACATTTCCTAATCATTAATTCTGCCACTAAATCAAGTAGAATAAATTTCATGAATGTCCAAGAAGCATGTGAAATTATTAGCTCTGCAAACCTATTTTTATGTAGAACTGCGTGTAGTGATTTATCTTTTGTTTGCGTCTGGGCAGAAATTGACATTATTCCTTGTGCACTCACCTTTTGATTCATTTATGAAATGAAGGTGGGTTATGTAGAAGCATTATGGGGATTTCCCTTTATTCTTTGAATGTTTTTTTGGAGAATGCCTTGCCATCACATTGTACTGTATTTTTGTACCAAGGTGAAAAATTAAACATTTTTAAACACAAATATGTGAAGAGTGTTTGGTGGTAAAGGGTAGACTTTCTCCAGGCTAACTAGTCTAAGCCTGTTCTCGCATAAGAGGTGTTTCAGTCCCTTAATCATCTTTGTGGCCCTTTGCTCCACTCACTCCAGTGTATCCTTGTCCTTATCCTATGGAGGAGCCCAGTGCTGGACCCAGTACTCCCGATGTAGCCTCACTAGTGATGGGGTAGAGTTGCCTCCCTGGACTTGCTGGTGATGGTCATCCCAGTACAGCTGCAAGGACACGTTGCTGGCCCATGCTAAACGTGGGGCGGGGGAAGGGGGCATGAGGACCCCCAGGTCCTTTCCTGTAAAGCTACTTTCCAGACTTTTCTCCCTCTGTCAGTGAATAGGGTTATTCCAGCCCAGGTGCAGGACTTTGGACAACTTCTTGTTGATGAGAAGCTTCTCTATGCCCATTTCTCAGGCTGTGAAGGACCCTCTGAGTGGCAGCACAAGTATGTGGTCTGTCAGTCATCTCTGCCAGGTCTGAATCATTTGGTGCATTTGGTCTCATCCTCTAGGTCACTCATGAAGAGGTTAAACAGTCTTGTCCCTGTTTTGACGCAGGGGAGACATGACTAGTGACTGGCCTCCAAATGGATTGTGCTGCTGAACTGCAGCATCTGAATTGCTGAGCTTGCTTGCATTTTACTTTCCTCATACATTCTGTAGTCCTAATTTGGCTTTTTAACTCACACCTGCCAGATTCAGTGTGGGAGTTTTATGTGAAATGTTCTGTGGTTGTTGAGTATTAGTATGATGGAAACCAAAGGAAACAGGTCCTCTCTGATACTTCGCCATTCCTCCCTTGTGAAAAATCACTGCCGCTGTTTTTCCTACTTGCCACTAGGGGGAGGACTTTACTTGTTCATTTGGGATCCAAGTCAAAACAAAAATGAAAAAGCAATTACTGATGCAAAATAGCAGGGTACAACTCTGATTTACTAGGCACGCTTGCACGGCAACTCTGCCCTCGTTGTAGCTCTGCAATGAAATTACACTCTGTGACATGCATATCACTCATCCCAAAGCATGGATGGGCATGCTCTCATTTTGGAAGAAAAGGTGGCTGATTGAGTAATATCTAAAAAGTTCTCCATCTACAGAAATCTCTCTTCCATGTTAGATCTGGGAAGTGTGTTTTCAGCTTTTAGACTTGATAGCACTCTAATTAAAAAATACTTTCCTTCACCTCTTCTCCGATATGTCTCTTCTCCCTCTGCCTTCCAGATTTTCCTACTTCTAAAGGAAAAAAAAAAAACTCATAGCCTTTTTTTTCCCTTTTTTTTCCCTTTTTTTTCCTTGTGGCATCATTTAGGTAATGGCTCTGCCCCCCCACTATGGCAAGGTGAGCTGGTACAGCCTCTGCCTTCCTGTCATCCCTTATTCTTGCTCTGCTCTTGACCAAGTTTTCATTATTCTCAGTAGCAAAGCATATCTGGGGGCTTCCTGACTGGGGTGACAGAATAYGATGTTTGTCCTGCCATGCCTTGATTGCTATGGGCAGCTAGTTATCAAGTGTAAAAGCTAGTTCATATCTCTTTTTATCTGTTACTTAAATATAAATGATACAAATGTTTTTCTGTCAGTATCTTCATGACTCTTAATAAACCGGTATACTTGCACAACTTCCTTCTATCCATTCCCCAAATCCCCTTGGTTCCTTAGCTTCTTCCCCTTTCATGAGGAGAACAAAACCCAATGACACTTCAAAATCTGCAGCGCAGACCCCAGCCAAATCAATCTCATACAAACAAACTTTCTGTCAGCTCCCTTCCTCCCAG
The DNA here is from genome assembly GCA_003342815.1 of Eudromia elegans. Taxonomy (NCBI): domain Eukaryota; kingdom Metazoa; phylum Chordata; class Aves; order Tinamiformes; family Tinamidae; genus Eudromia; species Eudromia elegans. Next base: position 2,673,270 of record PTEX01000009.1, read on the forward strand.
AAACAAACCACAGAGGAAAAAAAAACCCTCTAAAGTTAATTAAAGAATGACTTGATTGCAGCTAGCCATCTGGCTGCCTGGGAATCGAGGTTGCTCTCTGCACCTGGGGCTGAGCAGGCTTGAAGAAAGTGTCATTGAGACTCTGGAAACCTTCTCCCTGCCTTGTGAAGCAGCAGGGAACAAAAGTGCAAAGGCAAGAGCACCAGCAGTGCCGGAGCGTCCCAGCTGTCATTTGAGCAAGCAAATTAGTGCCTGTTTTATGGAAAGCAAAGTCAAAGGTTGAGGCATATCTACAAGGTTGCATCTCGCTTCCAGGGAGCTGTGCAAGTCGTGCTGAGGGCTGATGAGACTGGGGAGTTTGCTGCCTGCAGGGAACCTGGAAACAATCACAAATGTCTGTCAAAATAGCAAAAGCCGTTTTGTGCCAAAACTATTTGGCATAGAATTAATTCATTCCTCCGTTCTTCCTCCAAGAACTGGGTGCTGATTGGTTAAGCAGGTTAGTCAAATAAACTCCGTTTGCTTTTCCTTTCAGAGTTTGTGTAGTGCTAGGAGTGGCTACACGCAGTCCCCAGGCTCACCATTGTCCTGGGAGCAGCGCTCCCGAAAGAGGTGGGATTGACTCGTGGGCGCCAGCTGGATATGACCACGTCAGCACAGTGCCACGAGGAGGAATTGCTCCGTAGTGCTGTGTACCACCCACGGCAAAGTAGGAGGAAAAGGGGCCAAGGCTTGTGGGATCCTTTGCAAGCTATGACAAATGTCATGACTCCAATTTGTGACGGTTAAATCAATAGTAGGTTCCTTAGATTAAGGAGAAAAGGAGAGAAAGGGAGATGTCAAGTTGTCTGTTCATAACTAGCCTGGAAGTGGGGCCTGGTAAACCCATGCTTCATTTATGCCTGGTGCTGCCTCCGAGCAGCACAACATACTGTCACACACCACCCTCACTGGCACACGTCCCGGGACATGTAGAGCAGCCCTTCAAGCACATGCGGGCACGGGCAGGGAATGTCCTGGCACCACTCACTGAGCGCTGGTTGCTGGCAAAACAGCAGGCACTTCTGAGCTGCTCCTTTCTTCAGCTTCTCTCCGGCTAACACAAATGACTCTTCTTCACAGGTGTCTCCTCCTCTTCTTTTATCCCTACAGTGAAAAACCCACTGTTGCACCTCTGAGCTGGGAAAACAAGGGTTCCTGGAGCAATGCAGGGATCCAGGCAGGGCTGCAGGCACAGAGCAGAGGGCTTACACAGCCCACATCAACCCTGGGATGGGCTGCAAGTAAATGGGAAGTCGCTTATGGATATGTGAGCATCTGGGGGGCCATTTTGAACACACACAACTTGGGGAAGGCAGAAGTGCCATGAAAATATCAGTGGATAAGAACAGCAGATGTTCTTTCTGCTTTTTGAGTGTGTTTCAGGAGGTAAGGTTAAATGCTGAGCGTAAGGGAAGCCCCACAGGCAGAACATCAAGCCTGGATGCCACCTTGCTTCTGGTACTCATATCTCTAGCATTAGGAGCAGTATGCAAGCTACATTTTTAAGGGCTTCAGCCCATTAGCCATGTCAAAGAGAATTAAATTTGCACACATTTTGGGGAGACAGCATGGGGCATTAGGTATTAGGTATAGGCATTAGGCTGCCTATACCATGCTGAAAAGAAAAAGTTCATGGGTGTATGCTACCTATTTGAATAAGGAGGATTTTTTTTTCCTTGCAGTTGGAAGGAAATTTTATTCTAGCTTCCCTAGACAATTGCTGGGAATGAGCAGAAGCTATTGCTCTGTGTGCAAACTGTGCTTATTTGCGGTATTGTTTTATCTACATGTGACCACTGCTTATCACAAGCTTAGACAAGGAGGCTTTTAAGCTCAGGGTCATTATTGTTATTATTATTTACAGCATCACACGTAGCAAGCCCTCAGCCTTCATTTAGGTGCCTTGAGGCTGTTCTTGCTGTAGTAATAAATAAAGCAACAAACAAAATATTGTTTTTAGAAAAAAATTGAAATGGTTTTGTTGGTCAATTGCTTAGTGTGCTGTCACTTAAGTTAGAAACATCATGCGAGCAGCAGAGTCTGTGTATCACATGCTTGATAAATGTGCTTCCATGAGCACTGTGTGAGAGTCAGACAGATGTATATGTCAGGTAACAAGATAAAGCCCAACATCTGCTCTTCCCTTCCCACTCAGCACACTCGYGGGAGCTCTCTCCTGCACCGCATCTCCATTTGTCCAGTTATAAATCTAAAATAGCTCAGGTCTCCCTCACAGGGAGCTATGCCAAGAGCAGACAGCTGTRCAATGTCAAACCTGGGATGCAAAGTGCAGTAGAAGTGCAAACAATATTCACTCTCTAAATTAGAGAAATACGGTGAAAACAAGAGATAGATGGCTCCTGAAACAACCTTAGAAAAGAATCACTACAAATTCCCCTGTCTCCTTATTACCTACGTACATCTCTTCTCCTCTTAGTTAGTCCTGATCAAGAAAGGGCTTTTATAATGTTTTCGTGTGTGGCTGGACATAAGCACTGGCATTGTGGGAATGGGTCGAATTCTGGAAATGCTTTTGGAAGTGCCTCAGTGCTTTTGGCTCTGATCATGGGATCTTAAATTGGATAATTGTTARGATGGGAAAACCTAAGTTAAACAAACAAACAAACAAACGAAAAGTGAATGTAAGTCATAGTGTGTTCCTGACATCAAAGATGCAGGTTTCTGTCCACAGCGACATGACAACTGCTGAGCACTGTCCCCACTGCTGCCATGACATGGCCTGGCACAGAAAACATACTTGTTAGAGCAAATAAAGGATTGTAAAGTGCTGAAAACCTTTTTGTGGGCGTCAGCCTGTTGGGATGTGTGTGAAATAATTGTGTAGCAAAGCTGGGGCTTGGTTCCAGTATTGATTATGTGAAGTTGCCTACACAAAAGTGCTTTCTTGCTTAGGATATAAATCAAGACTGTTTAAATTCTTGATCACACAATGGTAATTTCAGCTGGAGTCTCAAGGGGGAATAAACGTCGTCATTCTAAGTGAAAGCGGAAAATCATTTGGGGACTGGACAGAAGTGTCTCCAGGGCTGGCAGTAGATGGCTCTGACATAAACCGAGATGAGCAGCCATGTCCTACCTCTGATCCACGKTGCTCCCGAGAGATCCCCGAAGCTTCACTGTGACTCTCCTGCAACTCCAGGCATTGGATATATCTTAGTTAAATTGAACTGCTGCACTTGCCCGCTTTCCACACACTCTCACTGCCTGCCACAGCTAGCGCACTGCCCTGGGGAAGATGTAGCAATAAAAGTACTTTACTGACTGCTTTAATGCCTCAAAATATTATAAAGGGAAAGCTTGTAATAAAGCTGGGTGAATCTACACTTAAGACGATTGCTTAAGATCACTAGCTGGGCAAATGCTTTACAAGCAGAGAAAGTGACTGTGTGCACCTGAGTTACAGTCACAAAACCAGCAGCCACCACGGTGCATTTGATGCAGCCCCAAATAGCCAACTGTGGCTGCTGAAGGAGAGCCTGATCCATCACCCTGGAGAGACTTTTAAACACACACCTTTAATCTTGTTCCCTTTCTTGAAGGTATCACCTCTGAAAACAGTGTTGTGGGGTTCTCAGCTCTTTTGACAGGCTGGATTGGGGATTCAGGTCCCTCATCTTGAGCCTGGGATCTGTTTGTGGGATTTTGAAGCCGGAAGGATCAGTTGTGTCCACTTCAGCTGACCTCCACACCAACAGTTTAGAGTAGTAACTCATGATGTCATCAGTAGGCTTCAGAGTTAACAAAGCTGTTGTGGGGAATAAACTGCTCCCAGTTGTGTGGAAACGGAGACAAAAACGGCCACACTTGGAGCAACCTCTCCTGCAGCCAGAATGGGGCGGGGGGGATGGTTCGCGGGCTCGGCCGGGCCCTGCGCGCCGCCCCCGCCCCGCCCTCGGGCCGCCCCAGGTGGCGGCGGGGGGGCGGCAACCGCCACGCTGAGCAGCGGTTGTGGGACCGGTTCGGTTCGAGTCGAGTGGACTCCGCGCAACCGTTCGGCTCTTCCAGCGCCTCCGTCTCAGGTGAAGAGCGGCGGTAACCAACGGCAGAGGCGGGAGCGGGGCGGTGGGTAACGGCCGGCGCGCGCCTCGCCTCAGGGCGCCGCGGCGGGAAGCGACAGGTGCGAGCAACGGCCGGCGCGCCTCAGGGCGCCGCGTCCCCCGCGGGCTGAGCGCCCCGCGGAGCCGGCGCCGGGAGGTGCCCTCAAAGAGGCTCTTCCTCGGGGGCAGCTGGGGAGAAATGCGTTAGGGAGCGTTTGTACGCASCTCCCCTGCGGGAAGAAAGGAGGGTTTGTTGAACGTGAAAGGTGAAATTGAGGTGTTTTCCGCTTAAAATAGCCAGAGGGTCCCGGGGGTCTGTCCAGGCGGGTCTGCCGGGCTGCCCTGCAGCTGGTGGGTGATTTTGGCCGGTTTCTATCGTTTTGCGGCATTGTTTGCTGCTCACTGAACAATGGAGAGAAAAAGAAAAAGAAACGAAAAAGTAAAAAGCCCTGCACAAGTGGAAGGTGGTGAAAAGAGACCCTGAAACACGGAGATTTTGGCTTTGTGGCTGATGGAAGGGTGGAGATGTGCTATGTCTGGAAGAGGAGTTCTCACTTGCACCTTGCTGCCACACGTGCCTTCGGTGAGGCCAAGCAGGTTCATCGTCCTCGTCTCGTTTGCAAAAACCCTGAAAAGGCCCATTTCTCCAGCTCACACACCACGAGCACCGTTTCTGCTGTACGTTTTGAGGTGCTGGGTTCCCTGTGCCAGCAGCACGAGGGTGCCCTTAGGTAATGTGCTGTGCTGAGGATCGCAGGTAGAGCCTCACCAAGACCTGCATTTCCACCTTCCTTTGCCTCCCTTCTTGTCTCTGTGCAGTGAATTGGSTAGATATGACCTAGATTAGTACCACTAACACGACCAAAGAAGAGGTTAATTCTAACTTGATTTATTCCCCTGATCTGAGAAAACAGTTCATGATTTTGTGTGTGCTTTTTAATTCATTCCAGATGAAAATAACACTCCTGTGTTTGGAATGCCTTTTTTTTTTWAATTTTATTTTCTTCCTTCCTCTCACTCCTTTATTTGTAGAAGGAGGAAATGTCACTGTGGTTTTAACTTTTTAGTTTAGTTGTAACTCACTGAAGCTACTGGCATTAGGTTACAATGGGTGCAAGATAAACCCATATGCTGCTGTATACGAGTATGTAATTTAAAAGCCTTTCTTACTGTTTGCACTTGCCTTCAAGAGTTGGTTCTGTTAGGACAATTTGTGATAAAGTCAGGTGACAGGCAAGTAAGACAATCTTTAAATCGGATAGTTTTTTAACTTTGACAAAACTGTACTGCATACTGCCCTTTTACAAGTCTGCTACATTTTCAGGTAATACATACCATTGAAGACTTCTCTTTTTTTTTTTTCAGTAGTCCATCTTGATACATACATGCACACAATGTATTTATCAGCACATGAGCTGTCATTGTCCCTTAAGTTTCGTGTTGGTTTATGTCTGTTGCAAAGAGCTTCACTTACTCTGACTTTCTCTTTTTCACCATAATCTGAACAAGAGGTATTACATCACACCAGCTGGTGGTAACATGAGGGAAGGAGACTTGTGCCCTTCTAACCTCCCCCCAGGTCCTTGGCTGTTACTAGTTAAAGACTGAGGAAGTATTTCTTTATCAGGCTAACATTGAGAAATGTCCTGACACGGTAATTTCAACTACATTCCATTCTGTAAAAATGTATCTTCTGTCTACAGTTGTGCAGTGCTTAGAAAGCTCTTGTGCTTAGCTTATTGCAGTGTGAGAGTACATGGTCTTTATCACAGTCAGATTTATGTTTGGGAATTTAAATCTGAGAATTGTCAGGCATCTGTGTCCTCGTCCTGCTTAACAGCTGGTTTACCTCAGCATGGAGAGTGTGCTAGCATGGAGATACTAARTAAGTTGTTGATCATCAGTTTTCTGCTTTGGAGATGAAGTAAAAAGGCAGCAAGGTGCAACTTGATCTGCCCTGCAGAGGTATCCTGAGCTGTCCATGTCTGTAAACTATTCAGATTTAAAAGTGATTATTACATGGCAGWACCAATCTCCAGGTGCCTGGTTAGGTCAGGGTAACAACTTGGTCTTCTTACAGATGAAAAGATTCAGACCTCCTGGTCGTACAGAGAAATCTGTAAACGTCTTGGGCATCCTGATGGGCTAGAGTTTACCTGAATCTGCATGTGGCCTAAGTCAGTGTCTCTGAATTGTGTGAATTTCTTCCTGTATCTGAACTTGCTCTATCATCTACTGCATAGAGACAGTGTGGTCACTGCTTCCTCTGCGCCCGGACTCTCTTCCTGCACAGAAGTTAGCTAGTACTTGCCCCTCGCTGGGGAAAGATCAGCAAAGAGTTAAATATGTTGCAGCAGAACTGATAGGGGCTCATCTTGTATTACTCTTTGTTTTTCTTTTTTCCTTTTTTTTTTTTTTTTCCCCATTGCACTGCTTGAAGTACTTCATGCTACTTCAATGTGTTCAGTAATGGAATACTCAAAGCATTAAATCTCCATTTTTATGTTTGGGGAAACTGAGACAGAAATGTAAAGTTAGAGAGTTGATGTTCAAAATACGTTATCTCTAACCATTGCTGCAGTGCTTGTAACAGGAAGCAAGTGCTTTAATGACTGTGTTTTGTAACAGGATCAACCTTTTCAGCTCCTGCTGTTCTCTGGAGACAAGACTAGGCTCATGGTCAGCGTTGGCAAGCAGAACATATGTGACTCTGAAAAATGGCTGTTTTCCCATGGCTTCCTGGCTCACTGGGATGTTAAGGCAGTTGAGGAACTCTACTCTGCATTTGTTCTCCAGGGCAAAAAGAGGATGTGAATCTCTATTGTGAAGGCTCATGCTGGGAGAACATGGAGACGCATTGAGTTAGAAGCCCTCCTTTGGAAAGGAAGGACTTTATACAGTTAGATCTTTTTATCTCCTAGTGTAGCATGTTTGTCAACAGGTACTAAACAAAGTGATAATAAAACGGCCGCAATGAAATCGCTCAGAAAGAAGAGTGAAAATGTAAAACTTTTATTTACATTTTCACCATTGTAAAAAATAATGAAACTATGGGATGTAATTTCCATGGAATAAYGGCAAACCTTTCTTCCTGTAAGTTTTGTCAAGGTCCTGAAATGGAGTGTAAGGATGTTGCCCARTTAGGCAGGAAATGGGAGAGGCAAGGTTCCAAACACAGGAAGATGGATTTGATTCGAGGAAATCTTTCTAACAACAATCCCAGCCTGCTACGTGCCAAAATGTGGAGCCAGAGAGCTGATAGAAAGTGATGATATCCAAAGATTCTTGACTTGTTTTCTACATCCAGCAATTTGTCAGAAGACTCTTTTAAAGTCTCTGCTTCCAAATCTGGAAGGGTAATATAAATAACACCACTTGCTTTTAAAGTTTTCTATCCCGAACCTGTCCTGTATATATTGGGGTCACGTATAGCATGCGGATTCTAGAGCAGATTAATAATTCTGGATAGCAAAATCAAGTTCAGTTTCTCATCTCAGTATGAGAGCTCTAATTTGTAAAACACAAGTGTGCGAGCACACAGATTCCCTTTTGGTTTTGCTCTTTGCTGTCTGTTGACTTATTTTTGTTCTCTATTGAGCAGTTAATCTGTTGGGATGAAGCTTCAGAAACAAGTTTGCTGAAATACTGGGCGCTACTGAGGTTGGAGTCAGAGGTTGTCACAAAAATCAACAGACCGTTTCAGAGAACAGGGTTGTGAAGACACAGAGAAATGTAATCAGAATAGAAAAATGTGGAATAGCTTGCACAAGAACATGGAATTGTTTCGTGTCCCAAGCAAGGTGATTGTCCATTGTTTGGATTAGAAGAAAGAATTTGGTCCAAATTCTGGCCCAGAGCAAGTAATAATATGCTAATAAATAATAAGATAAATAATAAATAATAAGCTACAGCTTATTATTTATGTAAGGTCTGAATTTGCCCAGGTGTTTCAGCAAGCTCCATAAGGCTGTGTAGTGCAAACTGGGTCAATAAAACATCTGTTTGCCCCATTTTATTTTACTGGAGAAAAAAAAGCACTGGGGCAAAGTTAGGCTTTAGATTATATTAGCCATGAAGATGAGGACAGAATGCCATTATGTTTTTCTGCTATAAATCTGGAATAACTATTACTTTAATGCAGTTATTTTTATATGGTTGATTTGCAAAGCTGCAGCCATTTACAGGTCCTATTGTAATTAGCTTTGGAGCACAGTAACTGAGTAGACTTTGACCTAGGCTTTGTGCAAAACAAAAATACAKAGAGATACACTTCAGCTGCTCCTTGGTACCATTTGTTTTGCTGGCTTTCTGCAGGAAATGTGTAATGATTCCTTTCTGAGGTTGTGTCRACTTCTAGAATTTACCTGGAAATTAAACCTTAGATTAATCTATATAATCTCTGATGACTCCAGATATCTACTGTTAATATCTGTCGGATATCTACTGTTAACTTAATATCTGTCTGTAACTCAAGCAGCATTTCTATTCTTGTTGTATACTATGGGGCTTCCCCCAGGGAAGCATGTTTAAGCCCTTGCACGTTTTCACAATCTGTCTGTTCATTAGTCCCTTATGTAATATTCTCATTATCCATCTTTATCATAAACATTGTAATCCTTTTGCTTCTACATCGCAGGTTCAACTGTGTGACCACTCTTGATTCATATACTCACAGGAAAGCCTCCATCTGTGTCATGGATTATAGATCTAAATTGGTAACTATCTTTGCAATCCTTATTAGCAGTTATGTTAGTTGTTTGTAATATATTTTCTGTTTCTGCCAAATCTCTCTTGTAGTTTTAGCACTTGTTTAAGTCTCTCCTTAAGGTCATGACTGTGTTTCCTTTATGAGCTTTATTCTCAGGGCAGCATACATTGTCTGTAAAAAAAAAAAATCCATTACTTGATAGAAATCTGATTCAAGATTTAATTTAATTCCTGAAAAAGGAAAGAAAATCAGATGACAGAGCCCATAAAGGAGTGAGATTTTATAAGACARAAGTGCCCTACATGTGTTGTTTGTGAACTAAACTATTTTTAATATAGGTGCACTTCTCAATATATTCTATGGGGGAGTGAAAAGACAGCAAGTCTTTTGAAAAGAAGTTATGCTGCGAGTGAATAATGTCTTTCATGGATTACTGCTAATGATAAATATCAGAGATGAAAGGAATCTTTTGGTTTTAGCCCCCGTTTTCTTCACTCTTCCCTATTGCCTAACTTGCAAAGTAGTTCTTTTCTGTTCTCTAGAAGCATCTATGATCCTCCTCTCCTACGTTTTCAGAAGAGCCTKGGCAGGTCAATGATATTTGTCTTTAGAGCTCTATAGTTTTTCCTACTTCTGCCTTTACTGAGCCACTTTTTTCTTTTTCTGATTTTATGAAGTGACTGTTTCTAATCTCCTGTTTTCCTTCCACATTCATTAGTAACTATGGATATCCAGGAGTCTAAAAGGGTGCAGCTGCACACTTCTCTTGTTSCCAGTGTTATCACTAATTTCCTTTAAACTGATGGTAACAACTTCATATTCTGTGTTTGTGTTTGTTTATTTATCTGTTATCRAATTTTAATATTTGGAACATCAAAATAGTAAAATGGAAGTATGAAAAGAAAATTTTGACTATACAACACAGAACTGGTTTCCTATCCATGATAGCTTTGTCAGCACACAGACAAACAGTGAAGGCTCAGTTGCTCAACATATATAAAACTGGACTATCAGCATTGAMTGCCTTTCCCTGTTGAGTGAAGTGACTAAGAGCAGTCAGGAGGACCCTTTGCCAAAGGTAATTTGGACTCCTCCTTGGAATTTTGTGAGAGTGGGACATGAAAACACTTATGCCTGTAAGCAGGGGTGTGTGGCTATTGGAGAAGGCTCAACTTCMCAGCTAGTGCTCCAGTTTTTTGTTTGTTGTCTATGAGCAGATATAGAAGAATTACTAGTTTCTAGGCAGAATGCTTATGACAGGAAACACTTGAAGTCAACAGCAGTTTTTCTGGAAATGAATGGATGGCAAGATGCACCAGATGATTTCTACCCATTTCTTCCAACAGCATTAGTTTWGACAGTTCATATATTGCTTTTCATAGGAGTTGACTGTAGGCATTAAATATTGAAAATCCCCAGCTCTTCAACTCTTACCCAGAGTTAAGAGTTAACCAATCTTACTGATTTGTAAGAGCAGTAATATTTGGATGATTCATGTTACCCTGCAAAGTGGTTGGTTCTTCACTGCAGTGATAGTTACAAACATAGAGCTGAAATGAAACTGAGTGGAAGTACCTCAATGATGTATTTGACTGAGCACTGGTTGCAGTGGAGACTGGTTTCCTCTGGAGGTGGACACCTTCCTCTGGAGGTCTTGGGGCAATATATTGCTGCTTAAACTGCATTAGACTGAAGTAGAAAACTAAGGCTGGAGAGTCCTCTTGACTGAGGAATGCATTCTTGGGGATCTAATAAGCTCTGAGTAAAGTTTTTTATTGTTATTGGAACATTTGTAGGGTGGTCCTCCTATGTAGATTATCTGTCTAATAAAAGATGAGCTTACACTGCTGACTTTCTTTTCCCTCAATATGCGTCTTTTAGCTATGCAACAGTCTATTCTCACACAGCTTAAAGCAAATGCATATATTCGAGACTYTGATCCTGTTTCTAAAGCATATAAGGAGAATAAGTTGTCTGTATCAGCTCTTACCTACAGAGAAATGGGCTACCCAGGCAACCAATCAAAAGATGCAAGGGCTCATACTAAGGATTTCTCAATGACATTCTCACTGGCAGCTTTTCTTCTGTACGATGTGCTTTTTTKTGTGTGTGTATGTGATGAAATAAATAGTGGGGAGGAATTTCYTTGAGGAATATTTCTGAACAGTTGAAATAGAAAGCATTGCAAGCTTTTCTCTCGTATTCTTTGGGCAGGTTTGCAGRGAGCTGTCAGTTTCCTCTGCTTCTCTCTCTTGCTCAGTGCAAGAGGCCWGCAGGAGGGGTGGTTACCATGGACCTTTCTCTTGTTAGCTCAGCGACTGCCATTCCTTCCTACCTTTTGGTGCCTTTGGCTTTGCTTCCTGGAGCAGAGAACAGAACCAACTTAGGAAAAAAAACAGCCCTGAAAACTAGGAAAAATATTAGGAGGAATTATTTTTAGCAGGAATCAGCCCACTGTGGAGTTATTAGCATTGGCATAAGCAGGGAAGAGGAATGGGACAAGAAGTGGGTGAGCAAAGGGAAGGATGAGAAGAGGAGATGGATCTGCTCATTCCCTGCTTGAGGCTACAAGCACGTATGCTCGGCAGCCCTGTGAACCCTTCCAGGCTAAATGCTTGTGGAGTACAACTTCACCAGCTATCTGCAATCATTAGTACAGCTATCCTTCTAGTTTCACTCTACTAACTGGAGGAGGGAGAGGGGAAAAGACAAATTTAAGCAAGGCAATAGAATTTGTCTTTGAAAATTTTGTGCTCTGACCCTGCCTGTAATAATTCAGTGAACTGAACTGCAGCATCTTCGACATAGCACAGTTGCGAGCCCGCTGCAACGACTGTTGTGCTTCTATGACAACAGCACTTCTCTCTGTTCAACTGTCATTTGATCTTATTTTCTACATTGTGCTTCTAACAAAGCTGCTCTAGCTGGTCGCATTCTGTAATTGCTTTTTTAATTGAGATTTGAAAGTAGCATTTGTAGCCAGGTATGCTTTGGATRATAGCAATGAGGGGGTTAATGGAGGCAACAGTTAAAATGTTGTCTTGGAGCATGTGAGTGCATTCCATGAGGACAGCAGAAGAAAAAGATATTGATTAGTAGGACACTTCTTCGTTAAAAGTCTGCCTGTACATCTTCAAATGACCATGTTTCAAGTGATGAGGGCAAGTCACTCTTCAAGCCTTCTGAGCAGAATGGAGAAGAATTTTTTCCATGTTAGTAACTGCATATGTGGGTTGGCACTTGTGGAAATCACGTATGGGTATGAAGAAGATAAATTACTCAAATATAGAACTTGTCTCTATCTTCCAGCTTGTGATGCTACAAATCAACTAATCATTTGGATTTATTATTTTTGCAGCTGAGTTTTCTATTTGAAACTGGTAATGTACACATTTCTTTGAGTATGTGTGTGTAAGTCACTTTGTGTTGAATTYTTCCTTTTAAAAAATTTCTATTAAGAACCACAAGATACAAGTAAAGACATTTTCTCTGATACACCGGTCAGAAGAAAAATTATACTTGAGCTTTTTGTAGTGTTTGCAAAGGACCTTGGCCTTATTTAATAGCAGGTGAAGTTAAGACCTGTATGTATCAGAATTCTACTGTATCCTGTAGAGCAGCCTCATTTGTGGGAAGATATTGCTGCATTCAGTGGAGCTGTTGAGTCCTGAGCTATTGCTAAATTTCTTCAGAAGCTGTCCTCATTAATGTGCAATCTATGAACAAACTGTCTGCTGCACTAGGCTTTGAATGAGAAAACTGCTCTTGTTTAGTCAGAGCTAAACAGTCGTACATGTTTTACTGGAGTCTAAACTGAGATGACTTTGTTTCCCCTCTTTTGGGAATTTAGGTTAAATTGACATCTACTTTCAAATCAGTTTTTGACAATTTTGATTTATAGACATTTAACTATATATGGTTTCAAAACTTTTTGTCTCTTTGCTTTTTTGTATTTTTCTTCTCTTGTCTAGCAAGTGAGTGAAGTCCATGTGTAGATGGGACTTGATTAAAAAAGGAAAGTATTCAGGCAAATGCTCAGGGCAGATGTTGGTGAGAGTTTTGTTTCCAAAGGTATCTTTGAATATGAGTTGAAGAAAATATTTTCTTWGAATCTTGCGTGAGGAGGACTTCAGTCTCCTTCCAGGCTTTGCTTTCTGACATAGCAGGTGAATAACACATGTCCTAGTTTGGTGGGAGAGGTGCTGCTGTTGTTGCCCTAGTTCACACAACCCCCTGACTGGCTCTTGGGAGCCAAGATCAAATCATTCAACTTGGGCTAAGTTTTGAAATGAACTTTAACAGAYATGCCAGCTTTTCATCTTTACAAGGTAAATTCTTCCGAGCTTCGCTCTGCTGCTCTCTGTGATAAATCCAGTCTGTACCACATCAGAAGGCAACTACACAAATAGAGGTGAAAAGACATTGGCCTTTTCCCATTGAAGGTCTGAGYTGTGTACTTTAAAGCAGATGGGTTGCTTGATAAGCTCTAGCTGACTCGGAATTTCAGATTCCCTGCTTGTTTTTTGGTTTCTGAAGTTACTTGCAGGGTTACCAGAGAAGGAGAGATTTRGGGGGCTGCATCTCTTTTGTTTCTTTTTATTCACTGTCCCCAACTCTCACCTTTGCTAACAACCAGAAGAGATAATATATCCCTTCCAAATGCTCTTTGCAACCCTACAGAGCTGTCATATTTTATGGAGATGCAGTTTATTTTAGGCACAGTCCTTAGAATAGGTAAATGTTGTATAGATTCAAAGTTGTTAACTGAAGTTCCTTTTGCCCACTGATGTTTTGGCTCATCCTATGGCTAAGATGTTTTTTTTTTTTCCTCCTTTTTTTTGAAGGAAGAGCTTTTATAAAAATAGAATCATAGTGGTGTATGAGATAGTAATGTAGCTTTCCTTTTATAACTATAAAAGTTTAGCTATAAATACTTAACTATATACTAAATACTTAACTATAAATACTTAGCTTTACCTGCCTCAGTGGCCGCTTGGTACATTGTATATTATGATACACTGTCAAAGATTTTGGTTTTTGGTTGCAGTACTGAATTTTATTAGAGCAACAGAACTGGCATTCTGTCATTGGAGTAAAGAATGTTTTCCTACTAGTATATAAACCATTAGCAGTAGCCATCTGTTATTCTTTTAAAAACAAAGCAGTGTAACAGGTGCATTTGTTGAGTTTGAAAATCTCACCACTGCAAAGGAATAACAGAAATTAGAAGTCAGACCTTACAAAGAGAATTTCAAGGTCCTTTCCTCTTTCTCGAGTAGATAATGCTTATGCTATTTAGAAAGCAGAGAGAGGAGCTAAACCCAGGATGTTCAGTTAAGGAAAACAAACACTAACTGCTCTTAACTTTTTTTCTGTTTCAATGTTTGTCATTTTCTTAGATGGCTTCAGTAACAGATGCCAGATACAGGCAGAAAGATACTTCAGATCAAAATTTTGATTACATGTTCAAACTYCTAATCATTGGCAACAGCAGCGTGGGTAAAACATCCTTCCTCTTCAGATACGCGGATGACACATTTACACCAGCCTTTGTTAGCACAGTAGGAATTGACTTCAAAGTGAAAACTGTTTATAGGAATGACAAGCGGGTGAAACTACAGATTTGGGTAAGTACCAGCATTTTCAAAAAATGCTTTATTTTAAACCTAACAGAAGTGTGATGGCAAAATATGGCTTCTTTGGAAATAGATTGTGCATTAGTATAGATATGTATTGCTCCTGTGGCTGAACTTGTACAGGTAAACTGGAGAGCCCCTTGGCTCAAAAACCCACCTTGGGACTTTCTYAGACTTTGTTACAGCATTCAAGACCAGCAAAAAAAGGAAACAAATCAGCATCTCCTAAAGTGCAGAGCGGAAGACCAAAGGCAAGCAACTTTGTGAATACCTCGTGATGTTTCTTTATTTTTACGAAAAGTGAATGATTTCTTTCATGACAGATGTTGACAAATTACTTAAATTGCCTTTGTGCTATGAGGTTGATCCTGGTAGCACTTAACTCTGTGTTCCAGTGAATTATTAAACTTGTTTAAAAAAGCTAGGCTAGGATTGCCTTACTTTGAAGTCTCAAAAAGCCTCAACTGAATTCCTGAGCAAAATTCTCTTCTGCTTTGCAGAAAGATCCTGGATAATATAGATCAGACTAGTGTTCTCTTAAACAACTTTCAGGACCTAGCTCAGTAACACAGAATATCTCTGTATTAATGGTTTCTCTCACAGGTTAGGTTCAGTATTGGAGATGAATTGGGTGAAGTGCTGTGCAGTTTCAACTCCAGCCCCAGCCAAGAGCACAGTCTTCTAATTGATCCATATGCAGCAGATTTGGAATTAGTCTTTAATTATCATATCTCAATGCAATAGTATAGCAATCACAACATTAATTCACATTGTGACTGCCATGCATTCAGAGTGATAATCTAAAATGAGGATTTTTTTTTTTCTCCTTCCTATCTGGCTGGATGCCAGATATACAACAAATGATATAGTAAAAGACTCTCTCTTTGTTACTAAACCCTGGCTTTAAAACTAGTGTAAATAACCTGGCATGGAAGTATTTGCTTCCGTTAAGMGTTTGAGTTGTGGAAATATTCAGACTTTAGGCCCACTAAGAAATTTAATATGTCTTTCATCCTGTGTTTGATTTTGTTAACCTCAGAACATGAAATTCTCTAAAAYTGTGTAAAAGCAAGGCAGAAAGAACCATGAAAGATGCATCATAAAGCATATGTTCTAATAAATATAAAATCCTTATAAAGGAACTGGAATTAGAATGAATTGTGAGAGTGTTACATAAATCTGTTTTGAAGGCTTTTTTTTTTTTTTTTTAAAAATAGGCTTTAATAATCTTAAACTTTCCGTGAAAGGGGATAGTTTGTTGGGCTGATTCTGCAGAGAGTGGTAGCTAAAGTATCTGTAATACTGGAGTATCAACAAGATTGATCTGAACTTTTATTATTTTCAGTAGAAGGTTCRTGTCAGTGCTTGACAGTTCCCGAGGTGACTTGTGCTCTTTATTTCTGTGCTCCTTGCTAGTATCCCTGGCATGTGTCATGATTTAAGAACCTTAACAAAAGCTTTAAGGGAGAGCAGTTTAAAAAAACAAAAACCACCACCACCAAAAAACAAACACAAAGAAAAAGAAAACCACGGTGTTTGGACTTGTTTTCCTCCTACCTGTCATAAGCCTAAACCTATAATGTCCATGTAGCTTCAGGTTACATGCAGTAGTAGAGCTATTAACACACCAAAACTATGTGCAGGAAATAAATTGTTTTTCTACCAACTTGTTTTCTAACTTTTAAAAATGATTTACAGTCTGTATTTTGACTACCAATGGAAGGCGGTAATGCCTYAATTTCAGTTGAACCAAATTCATAGAAAGATATTATTTAATAAGATGGGATTAAATTTACAACATTTAATGAAAAATGGTGTATGTTATGACTGACACCTTTTTGCTTAATRAAAGCAAAATAAACTGTTGTAATTGTTTTTGCAAAACCAAGAAGTAAACAGTCACCTTTCAGAACAACTGGAAGAATATTTATTTTTGTAAGCTATTGTGTACCAGGTAACAAGCATATTCTGGATTACTGGAAACTTATTTTGCAACATGTTACAAGTGTGCCTTTAATAACTCTGCTTCTGTAAAAAGCAAAGCCCCACAGACACAGAGAAATGGACTCAATTATTAGTTTATCCTAGCAGTATGTGCTTGTAAATGGGAAGTAGTTATTGGATTGATAGAACTATAGGATAGAAGTTGCTACATTTCAGTATCTACTACTAGCAAAAACGGCATTGAAACTAGCTGTAGCTGCAATGCAGTGGCACTGGTGGTTGCTGTTCCGCAGAGCCTGTTCCAGTGACTGACAAAATGRGTTGGGAACAGCTGAAGGGAGTTCACATGGAGGTAAAGCCAGAAGAGAATTAAGTGTGAAACTACTTGGTTTTAGGGTAGGATGCAGCTGTGAGAGACTGGGGGAGAAGGCAGAGGGCAAGGGGAGCCTGCCAGGATGTGATTTCTTCCCCTTGTCTGCTGCTGATAAGGTGTTACCTGCCAGCCTTCGCATGACAGTTGCTGTGAGCGTGGGACTCCCTGCTTCCATCCATTTAACACTGTTACTTGACATTTAATGCTTTGCCTTTACTTGCAACTTTTCATCAATGTTTATCTTTTTAATTATGAGCATCTAAGATTCATATTAAGTCCTAACTAGATTGGGTTTAATATTTCCTTTTCCCTTAAGGGAGGAAGGAGAAGGTGCAAGTGTTTAACCACTTGAAATTTGTATATAAAATCCAGAAAGTAACACTTAGAAACGTGTAATGTTCTCTGCACTGCAGACCTGCATCTCTTTCAGCACATCCATGCTTACACAGTTCAGTTAAGTGTGTGCAGCTGTGGCTGATAAGAATTGCCAGGCTGGTGATTTTGTACAAATAACCTTCATGTAAGTTTCAAAGGAGAGGGGAAAAAAATCTCCCAAATAGTTATCACTGTACTTGAGGAATAGTAATGACTTCCTATGTCCACTTGCTTTGGCCTGTGTTGATAAGAACAACAGAATATCTTCCTTTGACTGAAGTTATTTCTTTAAGATTATTTAAGTTGATTTAAGTCTTTGGATTATTTTAAGCTAAATAAAATCTATACCCCTTCAAGTGCTGGTCACCTGGCATGTAGACTCCTAACTGTGCTGATATGCCAGCCAGTTTTGCTACCAGTCTGACCTGTCCTGCAGGTAGTATCTCTAGTAGAAGCTGATGGGTATTTTTAAGATAGAGATCTAGTTTTTATTTTTGTTGGGTTTGAGGGAGGCCTTTTTTTGAATCAGGATATGCTAAGCTGTCAGATGTAATGATCAAGAACAGAGTGCTGCTCTGTTCAGTTTTGATGTAATCAAAACCTGTTTGCTCTGTTGACATTAAAGCCTCAAGCACCCAAATTGGTATTTAAAATAAGATTCCTAACAGCTGTACTAGGCACACAGCACTCTGGGAAATGATCTACTCACTTGAAAAGAAAATCTTTTCTCTAGAGTTCAAGGACATGGAGAAATAGGACATATCAAAGACAAAAGGCATTCATGATCTTTTTAAGGAAGAATGTCATTCTGTTGGCTAGAGTACAAAAAAAGTAGTTCTGAGAGATATTAAATAATATTTTTGCTTTTTTAAATGCTGTTTATATTTTCATTTATATTAACATGCAGTGAACAAATTCTAGAGTTTCTTTAATGTTGAATCTTCTAAGACTTTTTTTGTCTTGTTGGAGAATGATGGCTGCATGTAAACTGAATAAATGGCTTCTAGTGAGAAAGTTCATTTTGTAATTGGATGACATTTGGCAATTACCCTTTATCCTCTAACATGTTTTATGTATACATATTAATACTATGCAGATACTCTAATATCTGCATATATGTAGCTCTTAGAATTTTATAGCACTGCCATCTATAAAAATATATTTTTAGAAGAACTTCCTTATGGTAAAGTTATGAAGAGCTGATTTATAATCTCTCTCTGCCTGTGTGGTGTACATGTGGATTATTTCCTGATCAACAGTTTTGTATTCCCATAGTTGCTAATTACTGATCAGAAAGGAAAGCTATTAAATTTTCAGCTAGGTGTGTTTTGTTGTTATGAATAAATCTCAAAGGTAATGTTTTATTCTTAGCAATTGAATACAGGTATAGCTCAATTCCGTGTTCATGTTGCCTAGCAGCTACATTAGGCTACCTAGTCCACATCCAAATAGAAAAAGAGCAAATCAGAAAAAAGGATTTTGATTTTAGGTAAGGATGATGCAAGCAGGGTGTGTGTTATATTTTATTTTCCCATCTGGTGTGTATTTGTGTCTCTTGGGGGTGTGTAATAACAAATACATACAGCAGATCTCTAGAACAATGTATCAGTAAGATCAAATACTGAGGGGTGAGTTCTGGGCCTTCCTGCAGGCCCCATCCCAACCAATTCTGTGAGCTCTTTGGGTAACAGCACAGCCTGACTAATACAAAATAATTGGTAGTGGTCTGCCCAAAACCTTGCATGCCAGAACGCTTTGCATGTCATTCAATATATGGTTCATATGAGGAACTTTCAGAGGCCTGATGCAAGTTTCTTTTGTTCAAGTTAAAACAGCAGGTAGAAGTAAGGAGAGGTTTTATTCCTCTCCAGAGAACGTCCTGAGAGAAATGCAGCCTACCCTTTGCCAGTATGTTGCATGCTGGAAGGGTGCAGGATATTGGGATTCCCTGTCTCTGGCATGTTTTACTTGCCCTGATTGTCCTGGGTTCTCAGCATCTCAGAAAAACTGTAACACTTTTTTAGATGTGTCTTATTTCTCTTTTTCCCTCATAAAGAAAGGATGTATTTTTGTTCCAATTTTGCAGATAGAGAATTGAAACTCTTTGTGTCTGTACTTTGTGGCATGCTGCCAAATAAATTCAAGGTTTAATGGGTCATCTGGGTCCTCTTAGGTGATTGCATTTGAGCTTTTAACCCATCCCAGGTGTCAGGTGAAGTTTTCAATGAGGCTTTCTCTGGTCAAATGAAATAACTTTAAATATTTTTGTAGTTTTTCTTTTTATACTACATCTCATTCTATAAGCACAGCTGGGAAGAAGGTGCAAAGCAACATCATTCTGTTTTTGTGGGAAGCATCATGGCAAGGGGAAGTATAGCGACTGCTACTTATGCTGAGTGTCAGCTGCCAATGAAAAAATAAAAAGCCTAAATGAAAGCAGACTCCAAACTGTAGCTGTCCAGAATGCAAAAATGCAATCTTTTAAAGAKTTTTTTGTGTCAATTATCACCTGAATGACAGGATGCTACTGCAAAACTCACCTGATAAGAGAGAAGATTCAAAGAAGTAATGCTGGAAACTAAATTCATTTATTCATTTAAAGAAGGTAAGATTAGAACATCATCATGCTTAATTGTAAATTTTAATGTTAATTGCACACTTAACCAAAAGCTAATCATGCATTTCAGATTAGAGAGTCATTTATTCCTCTGGCATCCCATTCCATGTTTTTGTAAGTTCCTTATAAACAGTGACTTTAAATTTGGTTCCAAAAAAAAGATACGAGTTCTGCAATTTAATAAATGGATGTGATGGTGATAGATGTATCTAAAGATAGGTCTCATTCTGATCAGTAAATCTGCACTTATTGTGAGATCTTCTGGTTTAATATCTAGACCAAAAACTGAAGTGGGCAAAGTCATGACAGTGAAAAGAGCAAGTGGATTCATGTAAGGGAGACCAGGATTACTTCCTYCTTACAGTACTTATTGGGTCCCCCAAATTACAGTTATTGGAGTGAGAGGCCATAAAGCCCTACGCTGATCAGATATTCTGCATTGTTTTCACACTGGAGAAGGAGCTGTAGTAGCAATGTCTGTAACTCAAATCTATAACCAAAGTCTTGCTTATAGCTCAGGTAAATTCTTCTGTTCTACGAAGAATGTTGTGTTCATGCAACTCTGTTCTGTAAGATTAGACTTGAAAGAGCAAAAAAAGGGAGCAAAATAAAAATGGTATGTTTTAAGAGGAAGGAAGATGGATAATAGGAAATACTTTCRAAATAAAAAATACCAGCCAAAATGCTACGTGTGGACAGAACTTAGCTAAGTTTTATCTTCTACTTGCCTAAGTAGGTAGACTTACACTCTGACGTGGAGGTGAGCCAGTGCAAACTKAATATTCTACAGCTCACTCAACCATTCCATGTGAAATAATTTAAGTATGGCCTGAGGGGCTGGTAACGGCAGAAAACAGCATTATTGTTTCATCCTTATTTATGCAGCATTATATGACATTGGCTTAAGCTAAATTTAGTACTGTTTGCCACTGGAAGCAGTGGTCTGCCACTCTCCCTTAGGCACACATTTTCCTTGCTTTCTTTCTCCTTTGCCAACAGTCATGATTATTTGGTTGCAAGGCATACCATGCTTGCTCACTCATCTGACCAAAAATTGATCCTTTGCTGCAGGGTTAGTTTTCAGGCTGGTATGACTCACGTGCCCCCACATCTTCCCTTGCAGTGACTCGAAGCAAGGGAGAGAAGTGTGAGGCTAGGGCCATGCAGATTCTTTACCTCTGAGCTATGGAAAGGAAGCAGTTTAAGCCAATACATAGATACTTGTGACAGAAAAAGTTAGAGTGGTACGAAAAAAAGTAGGATGGGAAATAAATATGTGTAAAACCACTAGAAGAAATAAAAGAGCAAGGTTGAAAGAATGCCTGTATTGATAACTAAGGACATGATTGATGGCAGTAAAGGTCTTGGACACTGGTAAATGTGTTGTTTGTGTCAAGACCAAAACCCTGTGTTACAATAAGGCCCCAGCACATGCGAGAGACCAACGTAGAAGCTGGTCAATTGCAAGGATCCAGTGAACTGACTATTATTTTGCTTTTTTTGTTGTTGTTTCTTCAAAAAGAAGGCAAACTACTCATAAAAGTATGTGAAGCAAGGAAGCAAAGACAAAGGGCAGTAACCTTGCCTAGGGTTTATGGGACTTGGAGACTTTTTTTTTTTAATGCCATATGGGAGTCAGCAACTATTATGGCTTTTTTTCTTTTGCATCATATAATTCTTCAGTGTTTTTGAAATATTAAGTGTTGAATGAGTCAGTATGGAAGAAAAGGCTAAAAGATAAAGCAGATCCAGTAAAACCTCTGTCATTTCATCTCAGATTTACATCCAAACTAGAACTGAAACCAGCACTCTAACTCTGCCTCAACCACTGATTTGTTCTTTCATGGTATGTACACACTAAGTATTGCCGAAATTGCATATATTTTTCTTTGTTTAAAACATAAACACTTTGTACAGAGATGTCACTTCAAAAAATTGACGAAAAGAAGTCTTATATTACAGTTAGCGTCTTTACTCGTATGTAAGTGGATTTTTTTTTTCCACCCTACTGACTTGTCCACACTGGAAAAAAAAAAAACAAACAATTGTAGCTAGCAGAAAAGTCAGTATGTGCACCAAACAGGGAATCATTATTGCCTTTGTGGTAGCAAAATCTAGGTGGTTAGTTATCTTGTTGTTCGAATGTTTTGCTTGTGTTTTGGGAGGCTATTGAATTTATTTAGCTTAAGCTAAGCTTACTGAGCACTCCTAGGYTGGCAGTTAAACAGTTGACATGGGAGGTTTATTTCTGTTTATAGTTAATCACCTCAATCCCATTGTTATCTCCTTATAATGGTGCATTAGAGTGAGGGCCAAATTCGATTCCAGTTTCAGCTCTGATTTTGCTGGAGTTATTTGTTTATACAGGATGAATTTCACTGAATGGTGTAATCTTTGTAGTACATATTTGCAAAATGATAAAATTATTACGTGACTGCATCTAGAGGTACCATGTTGTATCCAAATCAGAGTGTATTTCTGTTAACTGCTGTAGAGCTTCTGAAAGCTCAAAGATCTGGACCTATTCTAACAAAATGKACTAATGTCAACCAGTTGTTCAATTAGGAAAAAGATTTACATGGGAAAATTTCAAGTGGAATTCCTCTTGATGTAGCAAGACAGTGAGGATTTGGAATGATAGCAGTGTTACTGGCCTCCTGACCTCTTGCAGGTCTTGCCTTTTACAGCAGAAACCAGAACAGATATTTTGGTACTTCCCTGTAGAATAGACTGACTCTTTCTTTCCTATTTTTCATAAGGAATTAGGCTGATGTGCCTCGATATGTTTTCTAGTTGTCAGGATCTTATCAGAATCATCCTGATACAATTTTCTTTTGCATTTTTTTTTCTTCTACATTATGACTAAGTATATGCCGTACTTGAGATGTTTGATTACACTGTGGTCAGTCAGAGGTGGATACAGTGGGTGGTGTTTATGACTTTTCATCTTTGACTGAATTGAGCAGGTGCATGTGTTGTATTATCCCTTTTGACCCAAAACACACAAGTCATGTTCATAATTTTCATGCAGTCTGTTTATCACATTTTATCATTTTTATAAAACATAAGTAAATTGAATGATTGAATTTTGAAACAAAACTAGTGACCCGAGATAAGAACAACCTATCATATGTTAGAAATTGCGCTTTATGATCCTGGCAGTGAGAACTTTTTTATTTTCTGTTTTCTAGCGATTTAACATTATCTGGATTTAGTAGCCAATGATTTTCTGTACTTCTGTCAGCAAGGATTGTTTTCAGTCTTGCGAAGGGCAGGTTGTGCAAGTATCTATGAAGTATTCTTTCATTTTATTAGATGAGGCAGCTAGAGATGATCCTACCAAGACAAGGGAAACTGATATTACTCCTTATCCACAACAGAAAATTATGTTTTTGTTTGTTTCTTTAAAAAGATCCCCAAATTGACCTCTTAGCTGGTTATTGTAGTTAAATGCTACTGAAGCTGTTACGTAACCACTGTGCTGGGAGAGCGGTCTGGTCGCTGTGTGTGGTTGCATTGGAAGACAGCACCAGAAATCAGGTTTGGTGCTAATGTGTCATTCATTGTTCAGCAGTGTAGCAGCTTGCATTTTATACCTGGAGGTGGATGCAACTCAAGTGTATCCAAGGCTTCTCTGCTTTTGTCACAGTCTGGAGTTTGCTCTGTTATCAAGATGTCCCTTCTTCCAAATGGAACTACTGGTCCCACATGTTTTACCTAGGTTGCACATGGCACTGTGCTTCTGTCATGACCTATATCTTGTTTGAAAAATCTTCTATTTCTTTTCTGATTCTACTTAAGGTCCATTTCTTTGCTAATCATATATCAGTTATTCATCGCTTTTCTGTTGTTGATGTGACTAAAAGTAAAGGAAGCAAAAGAGTTTGAAACTTTGGGGGAAAAGACGAATGCACTGTTATGAGATGCTGTGCTTCAATAACTTCATAGTGAGTAACATTAAAGCAATTGAAATTCATGTTTTGTTTAAAGAAGAGTTAATAAGGGTATATTTTCTCAGCTAGCTTCTGCCTGGCTAGTCATGCTGACAAGCAATACAGACATTTGTCCCAGTGCTAGACTGTAATGTCACAGAGGGAGAGTGGTGTGTGTAGATACATATGTGCACGTGTATTACTGATATCTATTAAATAATACCATCTACAGCCAATCACTCTAGTCAGAGCGATAAAATAAAAGAGGATGTACAGGGCATCTGTGCATAGGATGTTTACTAGGCAGCATATTTGCCCTGATGCTGTTTTTATATGGATCTATTCGAAGTTTTGGCTGCTGCTTCCCCTCCTTTGGTCTCCAGATCTGTGATAAAGCTGCGGCTGCTGCAAAGTCGCTGGATGTTTGAGTGCCATGGTAACTATATCGTGTCTGCTTGCTGCCAGTGGCGTGCAGAGCCCTCCTCAGCCTGGAAAGGCAGCAAGTGCTTTCAGTGCCAAATTGTGGTCGACTGGTGCGAGTCGGCTTTGATAAGCCCATGAAAAGTCCTTTACAAAAGAGTCTGCAGACTTCATTCTTCTATGAAAGATAAATGTGTCCTGTCAAATGTGTTTTGCATCTTCTACTCCTGTTCCCCTTCCTTCCCCCGAGTCTAAAATTGTCCTGTATTATTGGAAGGCTAAAAAAATTTATTCTGTTGGGTTTACTGTCAAATACTGAATTGCTTCCTTGCTGCACGTCTCAGCCACGTGCCGTTATGTTTCTATAAGGCTATATCACTCTGTGTACTTTCCACTCAGGTCCATTCATTTGGTGTTTTTTTGGGAGGAAGAAATATTCAGATTGTAAGAGTGTACAAGAGTTGTAAGATTGTAAGTGTTAAGATTAATCTTAACAATCTTAACACTGGAAATTTTCAGCTGGGACAAGGCTAATAAAGAATTAATTTTTCTAAGTCTCTCCTGCATAAAAGGAGAATGATAGACCTTAGCGCTTATGCTTTTGTTAACCAGCAAGTCTGACTTAGCTAGATAGTGAAACTGGCCAAAATGAGAAGAAATATAGACCTTCTTGTGTGTATGTATATTTGGTTTTTTCCTAAACAAAGACACTTAGTAATTTCTATTGTAATTATCAGCTTCAGTTCAGTTATGGTCATGGTGAACCAACCCTAACAAAGGATAACTAAGGCTAACTTCAATTTGGGGCATATACAATGCAGCTTCTGGATAATTTGCAGACATAACTATAGGAATCAACCCTCAGTGGGTTATATCTCCATTATCTTCCTGTTAAACACTTTTGTTTGTATGGTGCAGTTGTAAAATAGAAGCTTCTTCATCTGGAAGCCATTTCCACCCACACGCTGTTCCCTTTGCACACAGAGCTGACAAAGGCAACAGAGAGTGGAGAAGCAAGACCAGAGCTGCTCAGGGATTGTGGACTGGTGGCTAAACTTCCTTGCAGCTCCTTGCTCACTGCTGCAAACAGCATCTACTCCATAATGCTGCACTGGTGGGTTTTGTCCCAGTTAGTACTTGGACTAATATGTAAAGCTAGTTTCTTTTTGTTTTCTGTGTGTCTAGTTTATTCTCTTCTTTCTTCTGAGGTGCCCAAGGCTGAAGGTTTGTAATGGCTGGGAATTTTGTGCTATTTCAGACATTGCTGCTTGCAAGAACAGAAGAAACTTGCCTGTGATTGGCAGAGAGTGTATTCTGCCTGTGTGTAGGCAGTATAGGGAGAACGTTAAGTGACAAGTTCAGAAGTTGAAATGCTCCTGAACATTTAGGTTTACTTTTTTTTTGTCCTGTCTCCGAGTCTCAATTAACAGTGCTAACAGTTAACAGGGGGGGGAAAAAAAAAAAAAAAAAAAAAGAGAGAGGGCCTTTAGATGTGCTTCCAATCTCCTCCATTGATGTAAATGTGCAGGGTCTGCAGGACAGGCTAATGCCATGCGCAGAGTTTAACACTGCAGTAACCTGGCCTCTTGTGTTGAGCTGCTTGGTGGTGTAGCCCAGCATGGAGCGGAGGTGCTTTGTGCGCAAGCAGGATGGCTGTGCTTAGCACAGCGAGGCAGGAGCCTTGCAGCAAGTCTTATATTTAGCAGTTTCATGCTCCAACTGCTGTGGCATCTCCATTTATGGAGGCAGCAATGTCTTAGGTTACGGTCTCTGTATGGTACTCTGCAATGCTGACCTGCCTCCTAAAGCCAGCAGACTGGTGGGATGAGAACAGTGTAAAACTAGAGTAGAACCCAAGAAAGATCTTGGTTTTTTTTTTAATTTTGTTGCTTTTGTTTTTGTATCAGAGTTCCTGATGAAGAGATCCAGAAAAGTAACAAGCAGGTAAATAATAAACAGTGCCATTTTAATGTTTATCTTAATTCAAATGAAAAGCAACACCAAAGAAGCAGTGCCTATAGGTGTTGACATGCAAGTAACAAAATAGATGGCCAGAGGTGCTAAGTTCAGAATGGCTGAATTCTGCAGAGATGAAATTGCTACCACAGAAGTGTCAGTTTGTGTAAGAACGATGTGGAGATTGCAGCTTTCCTGGCTGTTGTTGCTGTCTGGACAAAGATCTTCCTGATATGAGGAATATCAGATTTAGCAAAGCTTTGAGCCTCCTTTTATACGTTCTTCCTGAGCAAGGGTGTTTTCCTAGTTGTGAAACGTGGTCTAAAGCATGGAGGAGCACTGGATGGAGTAGCTGATAGTAGAAACTCAGTGCTCCRTTTAAGCAGAATTTCTATCTTGATGCACGTTCCAGGTGTTGTGCAATAATTATGTGAGTACTAAAGGTCCATACCTGTTTAAAGCTCCTTATCCTAGCTAAAATGGATCTCCTTTTTATTAGAGTACCTTTTTTGAAAAAAAGCATGCAGAAAAGGTCATTACTGCAAAGAGATTAGATGAGGTAAATTTGCGGGAACTGTTTAGCTCCCCCTGAGGCTTCAGGGTTTGGAAGTGTAAAATTAATCATTTCCTCTCACTTATCTTCATTAACCATTTATTTAGGGGAAAAAACAACTCTTCAAAGAGGAAAAACCTGCAGGAATTTCTGCCTTTGTGAAATATTTCTTAAAATGTTCTGAATTGTATATGCACTTTTCACCCTGCTATGGAAAAGCTATAGCCCTCCTTCTCAAGTCTTGCATACCTTCGAAATGACTTTAGATTATTTTCTACTAATTATGCATAGGAACAACCTTGTTCTTTTACTAAGAGACTGCAAGAATTCTAAAGGGGACAAATGCAGCAAAAAAATTTCATATAATTGTCATGTTAAAACTGTAATTTGAATACTTATTCAGTTAAATATGAAAACAGTCTGTTCCTGATCTTTGCTCTTTTAATAGCAAATTACATCTGAATCAGTAATACAGCATCTAGCTGTAACTTAAACACAACAGCTTGTTTCTATCACTGCATCTTAGGCTGAAAGTCATCTGGCAATTCTCCTCGCTGTAGAATTTGCTCTGGAAATGCTCTTTAAATGGCTGAGACCAGGAAAGGCAGTTGTTCCAGTTGCATGTCAAAACCTGATGTTGCTAAGTGATGACAAGGTACAGTCACTTGTCTTACTGTTTACAAGACCTAAGCGCTTAAAAAGAAGGAAGCATTAAGGAAGCAAATAGCTTTATTTTCCACTAACTGCATATGAGATGTATGTTCACTCTGTGCTGAAAGTATCAAACCTATGCAGCCCTTTTAACCCAACTAAGACTTTCAAAGTTTTAAAACTCCTGGAACAACCGCTGTTTCTCTCAGCTGAGTGTACCCTCCAAATACAATAGTAKGTTAGCTGAGAAGGGAGATAGTAGAGTTGGTTAGTGATTAAAAAACCTTTTTTTTAGAAGGATAGCACTCCGTAACCTACTTTGTAGGCAGAAAAAAGGTATTTGTAATTCCTTATGCTGGTGTCCCTTTTGAATATTTTTTGCCTATAGTCTGCATATCCGAGAAGATTTACAATATATTTTTTCTTTTTTTCTTAAAAAAGCAAAAGGGGGGGAAGGAAAGAAATTAAATCCAGGCTAACTGTTGTGGGACTTGCTGAAAATATGAGAAGCAGGGGATTTTCATTTCTAATTTGTCTACTTATTTTATGGATAGAAGAAATTTGATAAAGATTTAATTGCCCTTATATCACAGGTGAGTCATTTGTATTCGGCTGAAGTCTGTCTGCTTAATAAAGTATTTGTTCAAAACAGTCCCTCAAAGGGAAATGCTGAACAATTTATTCAGAGTCATGATTCACTGGATCTCATTTTTTTATGAAAGAATTCCCAAGACRTGTTAATTTTAAGATCTYATCTATTAAATTCTTGATTAATAACTATAAGAGTGTTGATTTGACAGCATGTTGAGACGTGAGGGATTTGTGGAACTGGTGTTCTTTTTTCAGAGAAGGAAGATTTCAGTAGAGGTGGACTTGCACACAGATCCAGATTTGTAGCTGGAGACCACCATGGGAAAGAGTAGAAATATTGCATTGAGATAACGAGAAAAAAAAAAAAGACGTCTCCCCGTTGGTACTGTCTGCTCTTCAGCCAAAGAATGTAGAATGGCTGCCTGTCTTTAGAGGAAGGGCAGGGTTCACATGAGCAAAATCTGTACTGGCATCAGTGATTGTCCTACTTTTCACCCTTCAGAAATGAGCTTTTCTCAGTTTTCACATCTGTGCACAACACAGATTGCACTTTGAATTCATACTTGCAATTTGGAGCTATTCCCAGCAGTGAATTCTGACTCTAGAAGCACTTTCTTCTTGAGTCAGATGTTTGAATTTTATGTAAAAAGTGTATTCTTTTGAGATGCTTGATACTCTCCTTCCTTGCTTTGATGTTTTCAGACTGTCTTTGGCAAGTTGCTGCAAAATCCTGTGCATTTAACATTGCTCTTTTGGATGACCTCTTCATTCACCATGAGCAATGAATGGAACAGAAAATTGAGTTTCTTTATTTCATTGAGTAATGAATGAAAGAGAAAATTGTGCTGCTTTATTTTACAGCACAGCTCTTGCTGAAAATAGTACCTGACTGTATTTTCTCTGACTCTCTCTTTACTCTTATTTTACTATATTAAATGTAATCTCTTTTTTCCTCCTTTGGATTTCACTCCCATCTATGTGCCCTGAAGCTTTAAACACCAAGTTTTGTGAGTCATATAAGTGTTCTGAGACATCAAATTAAGTAGAAAGTGGAGAATGAGTTCTCAAAAGGTTGTGAATGCTGCTGACGTCAATCTTGGATTGAAATACGAAAGAAGATACAGCTGAAAGATCTTGTGGGCAAGATTCTAAGGGCACTTATGCTAATTCTGTTGTTGGAGCAGAAATTGTGTTTTTATAAATGAATGCAATAGTCCCAACTGAAGCTCTAATAGACATTCATCTTAATAACTAGATGATCTTGAGCTTTCATATTTTCACTGGAATTTGCCTTCAGCAAATTCAAGCGAAATTGCTTGGAAGTGACTAAAATTAATGGGAGCATGCTTTCAACTTTTCAGCTTGTAATACAATTCAGTTTTCTAGCTCTATTTCTGCAGGTTTCCTCAAATGATGTAATTTGAAGTAGTGTTGAAAAAAATGTTTTTATCAACAGCAGACTCAACTTAGAAATTTTTCTTGATTGTGTACAAGAGAGAACTGGATAGTGAAAGCAACAAGGAGTTATGAAGGTTAATATGTCTAAATTATTTTGGTATCATGAAACATTTAACTTTTAGAAAGCAGTAATGTAATTTTTGAAATTAAATATATGCAAATTGCCTATCTTTGACTTGATGCTATTGACTTTATCTTTCTGTAAATTTAATCAGAAGAATTCTAAATGTAGCCTTATCTTATAGGGACTAAGGAAAAAGGATGTCTTTCTTGGAGAAAMCTCAACATTATTTCTTAATTTATCATTAAAGAACTCTTTTGTGTGTAGGTACACTTTGGCATTGATGAATATGGCAGTTCAAGACTGTCCAATGTTTGGCCAACTTGTTGAATTCTTTATCCCGAGTCCATTGAGACAGTTCATTGGAAGCCTGTGTCGAATGGTCAGTCAGTAGTGCTGCAGTGATCGCTCTTGAGTCTGGTTGTATGCCCACTGCTAATGGGGAAAGAGGAGTTAGAGTTCTGCCCCTTGCAAAATTCAGCTATGTGCTGAAGAGCATCTCACTGCAGCAGATGCAATAGTGTTAAGTTCAGAGATGCCAAACAACATCCTGAAGCGAACCTAGAGAAATGGGTGGAGGATAATGTGATTGCTGATTACCTAAACTAGGGCAGCAAAGTGAATGCCTCTCCCAGGTCATCACTGCTGCTGTGTTCTGATGCTGCAATAAAATCTCTCTACAGACTTTCCTGGAAAGCCAATTTTTGAAATTGGTGGCATAGCATAATATGTACCTGTGCATGAAGTATTGCAATCAAGGTCATTAAGAAATTATGAAATACAGAGCTTAAAGTTTAGAGATTAAATATAACCTGCACTTATAAGCAGGTAAAAGCTCAAGGTAATGAAGGTCACGAAGAAGCGCAAAGTGTACTTTTGCTTTGAAGCTGAGAAGAAAATACTTTTTCTGAGTGCAAGGAAAGAAGTTCTAGTTCTTAAAGATGCTATATCCTGTGAAAAGAACCAGAAAAGGAGAGTGACCCAGAGAGCTGGAAGTGCTGCTAGGAATGGTGTGTGAGAGATGAGGTGAGTCCATTCTCCAAAAGTGATGGTTCCCACGTATTGGGGCACATGCCATTCCTGATAAGAATGAACCAATCCTCTGTCATTTTTRCAATATTCTTTTTACTCTAACTCCTTGGTTATCATTGAAAAGGACAGGCAGGCAGTGATGATAGATAGTTCAAATGAAAATGCCAGCAAGCAGGAAATAATGTAACTTACTTGAATGTATATGATGATATCAGCTCTCCAGATTTCTGACCAGGAGCAGTCCAGGAATGTCCTGAAGTCACAGCATAGAGTTTTACCAGCGAGGCAGGATCTGTGATTTATTGAAGATTGGATGTTAAACTAGGAAGATTTCTCCCTGTTGTTGAGGTATTTTGTAATTGTGTTTCACTGCCATTCTGTATCTATTCTGGAAACATCTTTTTGTGATCAGTCTTTTGGTCAGAAGTCTCTGTAGTTTAGGACCAGACACTGATCTACTTCAGCTGCTGACCCAAGATGACTTGGTGATGTGTCTGCCCCATGGTGTGGAGCACAGAGGCAAAGAAGCTTTTGGCTTCCTGAAGCTACTCATTTTAGGTTAAGCAGCATGAAAGTGAATGTGTGCTGAAATGTGGCCTATCAGAATTCCTAAAACAACTCTTGTGCCTCAGGCAGTGACACTCGATTATGATTCTCATTCCTAAGCTTCTTAAAGGTTTAGCATTTTTGAATCTCCTATAATACTGTTTACTTGACATATTTAGTCAGAGATATGACAATGATCAGTTGAGAAAGACAAGCTCTCTAATCAGGTACAAATTAAAGCTTCTGGTAAACAAAGTGGAGAGGCAAGGAAAGGTTTCCCACTAGAACAGGGCCATTAAAATACCTTAGATGAATTTAATATAAAAGTGGGCTCCATGTCCACTTCCCAGTCAACTTGAGACGATCCACTGTAGCTGGTTCTGCGGGCAATTCGGGTTGAGCAGGGTGAGCTCTTGACTCTCCTGTCCCTTGGGAGGAGTGAGCACACTACTGCATAAGCTTGCACTTGATACTGATTCTGCAGCTAAACAGTGGCATTAAAAAACAGATCTGCAAAACAAACAGATCCCTGGCATCTTGCAGGGGAACAATGTGGGCTTTTAAGTTATGGTCTCTGAGCACAGTAGGGAGGCAGGTGAATACTGTGTCACTTGGGTTGCTCAGCAGCCTCTGCTACCTTTTGCAGTGAGTTTGTGCTGAAAGGTCCAAAGTGTTATTGTGTTAAGAAATAGTTGGTATTGTAAGCAGGCACATCCTGACTGGGCATATCTTGAAAATTTGACAGGAGTCAGATGTTTTAACTAYGTAGAGTGCCTGATGAATCTAAATACTGTGATATAAATCTCAAAAGCGCTGCTAAAGCTGAGACTTCAGCTATGCCTTCTGAATTGCAATTCCTTGGAGGTCTTATTTGATCAGAAGTTAAATGTCTGCCTCTAACTGTATATTTTTCCCAGAAAAGAGATATATTCTGGTGGGTCACTAATGACTCATTTTAGCAAGTCAGCTAATACTGTGGAGTAACACAGAACTGGTTGAAAATAGTTATAGAAAAGATTTAAATAGAATTTAAAATCTAAAATCTCTTTTTATTTTCTTTTTCTCCCACTGTTGCTATTAGAAAACTGTTTTATCTTGTACATCGAAACTTCTCAAGCAACAAAATCTTGCTTTGGTTTACATTTCAGCTAACATATGGTATATGTATCAACCCCACCACTTGGGAATTAACTTGATTTAAGTTGATTGATGTTGATTACTAACCTGAGGATATGCTAATGAGAAACAATCTATCATGCCTAAAAGACAGTTTCAATTCCTAGCACAGCTGATGCATAATGTTAGTATGACATGTGTGAAAGCTATAGTAGAAAATATATTGGACTGTTTTGAAATCTTTCTCAGTGGTTACTCCTCAATGAACAGCAGCAGGAAACTTTGTTGCTCACAGCTTGAYGATGCAGTCTTCTGCATCAGTACACTTATCATGTCAGTACAAATAAACATTAAATACATCTAGCTGGGAAAGTACTTTGCCTTAGGAAACTGATAATTTTGGTAGTTGGTGTGATGCTTTTATTTATTTTGATTTCAATATGGCGCAGGTATCAGAATGAGGAAAGGTTTGATGTGAGGGAGGAGAATTTTCACTTCAAATTAGGTTTTCATTCCATGTGGGAAGGGAAAGAATTTGTACATTTGATAGTATCACTGTCTGCAGGAATGGTATCTGCAAGATCCAGAGAAAGTTGTTCTTAATGCTTGTATTGGTCTCGTTCCTTTTATTAAAATGTTTTTTTCCCATAAGAGAGCAGAAGAATGCATACAGAATATTTGTGTATCTGAAGAAAAGTCAAAGAGTTTGGCACCTTTTATTTTCCCCTGTAATATTTTTAGCCAGACAGTTTTATTCCATACAGCAACATCCAAGCAAATTCTATTGCAAAGAACTCTCTTAATAGGAATGTGATATTTATTCCTGTCATTTCCTAGTTGTCTGCACATTTGGCTTTGTGCAGGTTAGCTCCTAGAAGACTTAACTTTGTTCTTAATTTTACTCTTGTTGTCGAGCGTCTGTTTCAACTTTTCTGCTTCCTGTYCATAAGCAGCAGTGATGGGACAGGACCTCTGTTTAATTCCACCCTCAAGACTGCTCCTTCCTGCAACAGGAATTTATTCTTCCTGTGAAATAGCTTTTCTGACTGCTTTGACATACTCTAGTTTTTGGCATGAGGACTTGGTACAAGAATTTTTATAGTTTTTTTTACGTATAGGAAAGGATTTATTGGTAGAAATTATGTTCCTGTTGATATCGGGTGGCTTGTTAATAAGGCTGTGCGACAAATGACTTCTTTGTAGACCACAGCAGTGGTTCCTAAACAAGAAGAGACCGTAGTACAGGATCCCAGATGAATCACGGACCAGATTAAATGAGTTTTCACTGACCTTTCCTAGCACTCCCAGAAGTRTAAACAGCTGCTTGAGTTAAAATTTGTTTTCAGAACTTGTGTGACCCGTTGTGCAGTGGTGTCCACAGTATGGGGGAATCCCTGCTTTCCACCCTCCTGCCAAGGTGTGAGAGAACCTCTGGCTGCTGCATAATAAGAGCGTTCAGCTGCCCCTGCTCCTGTTGGGAGAGAATAACCCAGTGTTCCTTTTCAGCAAAACCTGTGAATATAGGTAGGGAGATAGTATTGCATGGGCAAAGTGCCAAGATAAATAATGCCTTCTATTCTGAAAGTTTGAGGGAGACCATTTCAAATTCAGTGCAGAACTCCCGCTAACAGTGTATGATGGATAGGCAGCAGCTTGGACCATTGTTTTGAAACTATTTCTTAAGCTTTCTAATTCACTGCTGTCTGTTCCTTCTAGATGTTTGGGTATGTATTTCTTAGAGAGTGAAAGCATAGTATTGTAGTGGAGAATTTTAAAAGGGAACAGATTTCTGGATTCATCTTTCCAAATTATCAGCAGCTTAAACCTGGACCTAAAAATTCATTTTCTTGTGAGTTTTCATTTATAGGTAGAAAGACTTGCTGTTGTATTGTATGGGTTTAAATCGGTGTAGGCATGAAGTGCTATTTTTCATAAAGTAGGTACAAGTGATGACTSCCCACTTCAAGTAACTGTTCTCCATATGTTCCTAAATGATCACAGGGACTTATCTGTGCTGTGATCCTGGAATCAAGAATGTGCTTGGCTTCAAATGCACAAGTTACAATAACCARCACCATTCTTCTTACCTGTGTGAATACAGTATTGAAATAATGAAAATCCCCCCAAATGGGCAGTAAATGGAGTGTTGTTGTGTCACAGCTCTCTGTATGAGAAACTGGCTAGGCCTGGAAGTCTTTTATTTGTAGCCAAAGATACCCATCTCGTCAAGAAAATGAAAATATAGCTCATATAAGAGCATTAGGTAGTAAACTACCATAAAGTTATGAATAGCAGCTGATCTGGGCAGCTCATGCAAACAATCACTATAGACATAGCTGCTACAGGAGAAGGATGGGATGTCTTACAGTTGTCTCTGCACTATGGTTTTGATACCACACATGAGCAATCACTCTGCCAGTGCTGTCACAGTGAGCAGTGGAAATAACAGCAACTTCTATGGACTCCTGGGCGAAAGAGATCTGATTATGGATATACAATTTTCTTTATTGTTTAAGAGCTTTTCTACAGAAGTGTATTAAACGTACACAGCTATGCAGGGATCACTTTTGCCTCCCTCTTTTATACCCGCTGCCTAAAGGCAAGCCTGCTGGAATCAAATGCATACCTGGAARAAAAGCAAGCAATTGTAAATTATATTAGATAGGTAAAAGAAAGAGGTTATATTGACCTCCTTGTATTAATGAACAAAAAGTGGAATTTTATGACTTTTCTTTATTTTTTAGTGCTGTAAATTGAGATTTTGAAAATAAATGAGAAATTTCTTTTTCTCATTTTTCTGATTTTTTTAAAAAAAAAACAAACTGGTGATCTCTGAATCTCAGAATCTCAGATCTGAGGTGATCTCAGAAATTTTCTGAGAAATTTTTTTTATTTTAACTGGTGATCCCTGAATCCAAATTTGTTTTTAGTTTTGACACTGACAGATTGCAACATGACAGATTYAGGTTAGATGTTAGAATAAGCTATGATTGGGAAATACGTTTGTTGGACCACATCAGTAGGACTAAATGATATCTACTGTATCTTGCCATGACACCAAATCCATCATTCCGTATCTCCAGAGTGACTTTGTAAATGGACTTGAAGCACAATTTAGCTGTGTCTGTAGTGGCCAGAGGCAAATCGTTTCTAACGTCTACAGTCTTCCTGGGTGAAAGAGTCTAACTGTGGAGGGCAAAACAACAGAGTTAAAACTTGGGGAGTTTTCTCACTTTTGACYGCTGCAAAATGCTGAGAGGAGAAGGTGTCAGGGGAATGCCCACAGCTTTATACAGATTTGCTCACAGCCAAGCTTGGTATTCTGCTCAGGCACTGAAAGAAGCAAGATGACTTTCTCACTTCTGGGTGTGTTCTGCAGGATATTCACTCACATAACAAGAACACAGTTGCTTAGGTAAGAAAAGACTTGCTGATACTCAGTTTGGCCTGGTCAAGCAGGTAATAGCAAATAATAGTCTTGATACGTCCATTAATCAGTTTGTATATGGTGTTTGGAAAGTGTATATTGACAGTTACCACCTGTCCTCATTTTGTGAGCCTATGAAACCTAACATTTCTCCTTAGTAAAAATTTGTATTTCTTTATAAGTAGTTACCTCCAGGTGGACTTTTTTTTCCTCTTTTTAATGTGTCAACTGGTTGTTCACTGAACCTCTGCAGTTCTACTTTATTTTAGGAAGTACACCAGTTACCTGGAAGGAGATTGTAGTAAGGCAGGGGTTGATGTCTCCAAAATAACTACTGATAGGACAAGAGGAAATGGCCTCAGGTTGTGCCTGGGGAGATTCAAATTAGATAGCAGGAAAAATAACTTTTTCACCACATGGAAAGAGTGATGAAGCATTGGAACAGGCTATCCAGGAAGTGATGGAGTCACTGTCCCTGGCAGTGTTCAAGAAATGTGTAGATGAGGCACTTTAAGGACATGATTTAGCRGGCATGGTGATGGGTTTATGATTGAACTTGATCTTGAAGGTCTTTTCCAACTGTAATGACTCTATGATTCTCTAAATGGTCAAGTATTCCCTCTCTCCCCTGAAGTGAGATGCTGGTCTAAGGTAACTCTTTTCAAGGTTGAGAGTCCCCTGTATATTCAGAGTGCTTGTCCATGTAAAATGCTATAGTATTTCATCAGTGTACTCCATTTAGTTGCACTAATTGCTATTTACTAATTGATAAGCCGATCCCTGTAACAGTTGTGCCAGGTAATGGTGGATGTTGTTATCACACAGATCTTGCCCTAGTCAATAGAATCAACTAACTAAAGACCACTGATTGTTGCCGCCCCTCTGTATAATTTTACTGTTTCCTTTAACAAGCTCACATGACAACAGACAAGTAGCACTAAGGCAGCTAAAAGCAAACAGAAAAATAAAAGTAATGGAGGCAGGAAGGCAATTGAATAGATGGGACAAAAACACTTGCTAATAGAAGGTCAGGAAGGAGAGAGAGGTCCTCACAAAGACTCAGTGGGAGTCCTTGAAGGCTCTGGTCGTGTGTCCTTGTCACCTTTACTTTAGTACTGTACAACATGCTTTCTCTTTTCATCTTCTGAACTCCCTCTCTAATGCTGTCAGTTTGCAGTGGCAGAAACCTGCTTTGTAATTGACAATTTTTTGTCACTTCTCAGCAAATGAATTGGCTGCTAATCTCAGCTGGGATCATACAAATCCAGAAAGCTGCAAGTTTTACAGCAGCATAATTGAGAGCAAAATCTGGTTCTCATGCTTTGTCTGAAGTTACGTTGGAAGGCTATGTCCATACACTATAGAAATAATTTCATTTTCAAAATGTGGAAACTGTAATGACTTTTGAAAAACAAGCTGGTGACTTCTGTGAACAAAGAAATACTGTTAAAATCCTCTGCTGGTTATTGCAGCTTCCAACAGAAAAGAATGAAAGAGTTTAGAGTGCAGAAAGCACAGATCTGCATTGCCTTTAATGTGTTTGCTTYGGGTTAACAACACGAAGCTGGAAGGAACAATGGTGCCATGGAAACTGGTATTCTTTTAAATCTTTCTTACAAGATTATAAAACTGTTTATTATGGCAATATAGCACTTTTTTTTTTAATTTCTTATTTTCCCTTTTAGTGTAATGATGTGTTTGAAAACTCTCTGGTGTTCAGTTACATACTGCCGTTGAAGCTTTCTGATACCTTCAGTAAAACAAAGATGCTCATTATAAGCACTTTTTATTACTGTGCTTAGATGTTTTTTACTTCACGTTTTTTGGCTTTGTGTCCTATTAACACCACTAGTTCTAATCTAAATGCATTCTAATTGAAGCACAATGTGAAGCCTGTCATCAATTTTCTGTTTTCATTAGACACTTTCATGAACTGTATTTTCATCATCTGTTCCTCAAAACTGAGGATGATGTCAGAAAAATAGCTTTTCAACAATCACTTAGATGTAGAAGTGGTGACAAGCCTGAAGCAGAGTAACAATTCTAACTGCAGTCTGTGCAGCTAGCCTACATTACCATACTACATAATTGCTCAAATTTCAGGTCATGTCAGAAATTGGTAAAATGGAAAAGCTCTGAGGGACTGCTGCTGCATACTGCAAGTTATGTCACACGGCATCAAATTTCCATTTGCAAACAGAGTTTTTCTTCAGCTTTGAATGCCTTGAGTTTTACCTTTTTTTTTGTGTGTGGTTTCTGTGGTTGCTTTTATAGATAAGTCAAACACAGAACTGACAGAAGAAACTCTCGACAGAGATGTAAAAATAGATATCAGCAGAAGCAGAGGGCTATGTTTACCAAATATAATAACTGCATTTTTTTCCTTTAATTGACAGTTTAAGTAATTAAATGGGTGTAAGTCCTGGCCCCAGCAAAATCAATAGTACTACTTCTGTCCTATTCCATATGACAAGGATAAAATTATTGATCATCATTAGTTACTAATGCTCCTTGGGAGTTGCTGAATTGGCAAGTTATTCAGGTGGGAGGCAGAGATTGCCTGGAGCTGTGGCCTGTCTGATGCCCCAGGCCCTGCTGATCTTGGTGCAGCTGAAGAATCCAGCCCTTTTCTGAAGGAGAGTGCATATATTGCCTCTGCGTGAAACAAGGCCTGTAAAATCTTGGGATAGCCCATTGGTACTTAGCTCGTCCAAACACATCTCACCCTTATATTTTTGAATAAACTAGCTCTCCAATGAGCTTTTGCTGTCCTTTGAGCTCATATCAGCTTGTCCTTTGCCTCCAGTCCTGCAGTTTCTGTAGCAGAACCCATTCCTTCTTCAGAAGTCTCAGTGTATTTCCTATATGATCCCTCCCGTATTCTTTTGTGGGTACCAACATGAAGAACTTCTGTGTTTGCCAGATGCACTTTTCATTCCTGCTGGCTTACCTCCTTCCACACTTCTTGCAAATGTGGCTGCAGTGAATGTATCACTGAAGCAAGGATGGATATGGTCATTGACACAGCTACTGCCATTAAGATTTTTTGAAAGGCTGGACAGGTATGGAGGTAGTTTTTTTTATGTCTCAGATGAAACGGATTTATTGCAGGCAGTCTGTTCATTAATTAAAATGAAGTAAATATGTGCCAGAATGTTGCCTGTTCTTATCTAAGACATTTTATACAACAATTGCTATCTGTTGGTGCAACTGACCTGATCGACCAAGGCTGATTTAATGAAATATCATTAGTGAGGTATTTTTAGATTAGAACAGAGGTTCCTTGTGTAATCATAAAACATGTTTACAAATATTCTTTACATAATTTGGTAGTATTTTACATAATCTAATATCTTTGYATTAATTTTATTAATGCTTCAAGCAGGGATTCTGTTTGTATGATTTTYGTCCTTTCTTCTGAGAATGGTGTTTGTGGTATAAATATACCAGTGAAATAGAAACTGATAATCTGTTTCCTGAACAACCAGGTATCTTTCCACTCTGTGAAAAGACCAGATGCTGTCACAACCTGAGCATTGGCATGAAACATTAGGATAAGATCCTGATACTGAGCACCAAGGCTTTCACTGCTGTTATATAGACTCAAAAATCAGGTCAACTTATAATTCTTTGGCCTTAAGGTTAGGTAAAATAGATGAAGCAACAACTGCAGTTCAATTTGGTTTCATGATGTTTCGAAGTAGTTTGGTTGTTGCTTATGTCATGTCTTCACTGTGTTAAAATGTCTTATCGCCAGGTGTCATTCTGTTCACTTACATCTTATGCTTTGCCAGTTTCTGCACTGTTTCGGTCAATGGGGGTGATCTTTGTGGATTGGACTGAGACCAAGAASAAGCCCCGAGAGTCTATTCTCTCATAATAAGGGATTTGTACTCCTGTAAAAATCAACTTATCACAAATTGTCCAGACAAACCAATGCCTACACATAAAAGCAGAAGAGTTCTCACTAGTCAGAAGTTAGTTCTTGCTACAGAAGTTGGCTTTCAGTTGCTAAATATTTCAGTATATGTTTTTGCAAACATAACAGGACAAATTCTGAAACTGGAAAGCATTTCTAAAAGCACGAAGGAAATGGAACGTAGAATTGTTTGTGCTAAACTGAGCCACAGGTCCAGAGAGCCTGGTGTCAATTTTCTGCCAGTGGACAGTCTGGGTGATTTAGGAAGCAGCATAACCTATGTGTTTTCTGTGTGCTTGTCCTTTTATCATGCCTGACACCATGATCACTTCAATTACAGTTGATTGTTACAGGCTGATAGACCTTCTCTTGCTTGGGGTGATGCTGTGCAAGTTTTGCTCGTATGAAGTTATATTAGGATAAAATTGGTAGAATGTTAATGAAGAATGGTGCACTGGTTTTTTATTGATCTGTAAAGCTTCACACACATTGAGTGTTCTGTACAAGTAAATTCTCTTGCAGTCTTTATTATGCATAGGATTTTTTACTCACTTTAAAATAATTTGGAGTTGTCATTAACAGTGCTTTTTACAGAGCTTTTTATGGCTGAAGGTGTTCCTCCTTCAACCTTGCTTGCTATGCATTCTGAGAAACAGATAGCATGGAAAATGCTGAATGAAATGCTGAATCTTGTTTTCCTTCTTACCTGTATACATAGTCATATAGGACAGCAGAGCCAAGACCTCTGCAAATACAGGATTCTTCACCGAGATCACTGGATATAGGCAGGACCTTAAAATTCTTCAGGAGTTGTTTTATACCAGAGTTCAATCATCAAACAGGGCCTCTCCAAGCCTGACTGATGTCTGTTATGATGAATGGATGAGGGTAGATGAAACTGGAGAAGGGCACCTTCTGTCAGARGAACAGGTAAGGACACTGTGTGTGCCCCTACAACCTCTGTAGTACTCTGCCCAGGAGATTTACCCATGATGAAAGAGTTTCTGTTGTGTTCAGCAGATGTTGGCTCAGATCCTTACAAGGTGTAAACAATCTTTCTGTAGCAAACAAAAGTTTTTCCCTGTATCATTTTTCTTGCTAAGATGATAATTATTTGACCTTTACCACTTGTGTACAGACACACACATTAGCCTAGCAGCAGGTTGGGTTTCAAGTGAGCTGGTGCTTTTATTCSTCACATTGCTAAACAAATCATTAGAAATGCAATAAAATCCAGCTGATATTTTTCTTGTTAATATTCATTCTTTACTGGTTGTCTTCAACTGCATGAAATTCCTATTGGAGCGATCAATCATTAGTGCTTGTTTTCAGGCTGATTATACACAAAGGTGCAATGTAAGGAGTTTCCAGTTCTATCCTTCAGCAACGTCTGTCCAAGCTCATTTTTGGACAGGATTTTTAATTGAAATCTTGATCATCTGTACTGCTGAATTTGACCTCATGCTAGTATCAGAGTTGTGGGCCATCTGCAGAACATGTTGCAGTTGACCCAGGTGTTGCCTGTTTGCTAAATCTACTTGAGATATRTCCTGGTTTCTAGAGTTTGTTTGTTTTTTAAATGAGCCAGGTCTTCTTTTTTTTTTGATTATTCTTTGTATTTTTTTCTTTTAATTTCCTTAATTTTCTGTGTTTGCCAGACTGCTTGGCAAAATGTTTCCCCTTGATAAGAAGACTTGAAAAATAGATTTTGGCTTTGCTAGCTCCTGAAATGGCCTTAGGCATAGTATCTTAAATTTGGAAGAACTGCAGATGATTCCTGCCAAAAGTGCTGCTAAA
Organism: Eudromia elegans; assembly: GCA_003342815.1. Classification (NCBI taxonomy): domain Eukaryota; kingdom Metazoa; phylum Chordata; class Aves; order Tinamiformes; family Tinamidae; genus Eudromia; species Eudromia elegans. The sequence continues at coordinate 2,714,482 of PTEX01000009.1, forward strand.
CTCCATTTTCTAAATGGCTGATGAAGAGGTACCTACTCAAGTAGGTGACAGTGGTAGGGAAGATCTCATTGTAGCCCCATAGGATCTTAGAGTAGKGATGCACATTTCCTGTGAGACAGGGATTAGGTGGACAGAGGTTGGCACTGGATTAGAGGTTTGCTTGAATCTTAGATGTCTATGTCTTTTTTTTTTTTTTTTTTAATAGGGCTAACAATACATGTTCTTCAGCTGGGAAACTTCCYTGATTTTCCTCTATCTTTCTCAAAAGGTGCCTTTTTCATCAGATTTAGTCCATTACATTCTTTGGCCAAAGGCCAGGAAGCATTGCAAAGCCTAGATGGTCAGCAAGTGGTGTGACTTATACCCAGAGAAACTCTTTAAAAGTGATAGAGTGATTAGCAATGAGCAATAGCTGGCTGTGCCGAAGGTGCTGCAGCAGCTCTGAGTGACTGTCACATTCCTGAATTTCCAACTCTGCTTTTCAGGTAGCAGGATTAATTGTACACAAAAACACTGGAGGGAAACAAAGTTTGTTTTTTTTATTAGAACTGTGCTAGTGCTACTGGGTCAAACTCTTTTGAAGTTGTGGGTAGTGGGATGGACAGCAGGTTGAAAACGTCTTTTGTTTGTGAGATCATGTATTCAATGGTTGTGTTGTCACTCTTGGTTCAAGTCTGTTTCTTTGCACTGGTTCTACCAAGGACAGGGCTTGTGCCAGTGCATTTTGTCTCAAAAGCATAAATATTTTCTATAGAAAATATGTACATGGGAAAATAGTACAAAGTGAAAATATCAGTCTGCAACAAAATCTTATATGTGTATAAGAGCATATGTGTATATGAGCATTAGCTCAAGACTGCCTTTTCAAATGGAAAGACAGAGCATCAGCACAGAGGTGGATGGACTTAAAATAGCGTGCAAAAAGACATTGCATGGAGAAAGCTGTAGGCACTACAGCCGCATGACAGTCCCAAGAGGAGCCTCCCAGCTGCTTCCCGAGCTCCCTCAGGAGTGCAGTAGAACCATCTGCAGCTGCTTCACAATGAAATTCCTAGTTTAACAGCTGGATTGTGTCATCATAATAGAAAATACTATGGTAAATGGCAGCAGATCATCTTATTTAGTGTTATTGCTGAGCTTTACCATTTGCATGCTGTCATGGTTGACAAGGCACTTGAATTCTAAGCCTATATTTTAACATGCTTCCATTTGATTTTTTTTTTTGAGATTCCTAAATTAAATAAAAACTTGCTTTTTAAAGTATATGCACTTTCTGTCTAATACAAATTTATGAAATGGAAGTGTATGTACCTACATTATTGCTAATTTGAACATTCAAAAATCATACTTCAGCTTCTCCTAAAATGAGATTTATATGTCTTTATTTACCTTCTGTTTTATGAGCTTTGGGTTGTGCTTGAGCTCTGTCGTCTTAGAGGTTTCTTGAGTGTTGGAACATTAAGTGCCTCTGTATATCTGCTTAATGTTCTCCTGAATTCAGCAGCTGAGGCTCCAGAAAGCACACAAAAATAAAGACAAAACCATAACCTTTGGCAGTGCTGCCCCCTTCTTCATACAAATTGAGAACAGCTTTGGAGGAGGTAGGAGTGAGTTCCCCCAAGTGCTTGAGTTGGCAATACGCTGTCTCATGGCACCTTACACAGTGACCTGTTCCTAAGGAAGTCACCTGAGGACTTTGGGAATCCAGTCTGCTTGAAAAATGACATGTAAAGAATAGAATATTACGTGTCATTATGTAAGTAATATTCTTAAATAACATTTTTTGTAGTTCTCACATTTAATGATATATAAACTATTGCTGATGATCTTACTTTTGCTGCAGCCCTTCAGTGTAAAACACACAGCTCCTGCCTTCTGGTGGTCATTTTATATTTCTAAGGTTAAAATGCCAAAATAAGCTTACTTCCTGGAATTTCCAAGCTCTTTGTCTTAGGCTTGACTCACTTGACATGGTGCTTATAAGATTTTGTTCTAGAAGTGTGAGGCACAGATTTGACCTTAATTCTTTGCTAAATATATTGAAATCTGCCCTTGATAAGAGCAACATAGCAGCAAGGGACAAGGACATAGCAGCAAGACTTCTGGCAGAATACTAGAGGCTTTCAGTATTTTAAACAATTTTAACAATTAGGGGTACAAACAGGTCTTTCGGGGGAAAATATCTAAGTTTCATAAACACCCTTGGACTGAAGTATTTGATCTGTGAATGAGTTTGCTGAAGGACTGGCCTAGAATCACACTGTGAGGCCCACACACCACTATGGACCTCTCAGGCTGGTACCTCTGGGTGGCGATGCTGAGGGCAGAGCTGGTGMGCTGCTGCCTGTGTTTGCACAGAGCAAGCGTCAGGCAGCCCCTTTTGCTGCCTCCTGCTCATGCTGGTTACCATGACATTTGATCACCTAGAAATAGTCTCCAGGAAGTCTGGTTCTTGTTCAGTTGCTCTCATAGCTGGAATTTGCTTGGCTTTTGCCTGCATATGTTTACAGGATGGGAGGCTGATAGCACTATAATGCTAGTTCCCTTCACTTGTGCTTGCTGCCTTCTGGATCAAAACTCCAGGGTCCTAAATTCATCTGGATTTGTACAGTGCATCATTTAAGTTTCTACCGTCCCAAATTTAGCATTTGCTTTTCTAGCAGTTGATTTATGATAAATTGAGACTTTCCTTTTTGGTCTACATCTCCCTGGGATGGCAGACTGCAGCTATGACCCAGGCAGTAGCATCATGTCTATTCAAGGCACTGTGGTACCCTCTAGGATATCTGAGCTTGGTTATTCACATGAGTATATTGCTGCACCAGAGGTACCCTAGCTGTGATTAATTTATCAGCCTCTTGACAAGCCTAGTTAATTAATACTGCTTGCAATGGCTAACATGGCCCAGGCATCGTACAGCTGTGCTTGCAGTGGTAGATTAATAGAGTTAAAGGATTTATGTGAAGCAACATAAAAGCTCTGGCAAAATTGACAAAATATTTTTATATAAAAATGCACTGGGTGGATAAAATACTTCTTATTCTAGGATCTCAGGCTCTCAATATTTTATTACATCTTGGTTTTTATCATAGCAATAGTGGTTTGGACAAGTAAGTGGGTCTTCAAATGCATCATCTCTCATGAGCTTGTGCTGCTGCTGCCTTCCACTGTTCATTTGTAGCTAGAGAAGTTGTGAGCAGGTACGTGGTGCCAGTTGATATGTATCTTTATTCCTGACATTTCGGTATTTTTCTTTCAATGTAACTAGATCAGGAATAAGGAAAAAAGAAACAAACTTATTATATTAATCCTCTGCTGGAATAATGAAGACTTTTCAGGCCTTTGAGTTAAAAGATGTGCACAGTGAAGCACTTTTTTTCTTTAAGAGTATGACTGTTTTTCTTTTTTGCAGCCTCTATCTATTAAATCTTCTAAGAGAGAAACTCAACCTACAAAAGGATAAGAACAACAGATAATGTTCATAAGCAAGCAGCCCTATTTCAATCCTCTTTACTGCTTGACAGCTCTAGAAAGGCAGCTGCTGCTAATCTTTGCTACAATCTTGAGGCACCTAGAAAAAGGAAAATTATTTTTACAGTTTTAATGGGTCCCAGGCAGGAGTGTTTATCACAGTATCTTGGCTTGATTCCAGTTTGCAAAATAGTTTTGCTGAGAAAACACACACTGTTGCATTTTCAATGATTCACTTTTTGTCCCAAATGCTGTCAAGTTGCTGAGGAAAGTTAAACAGCTGGTGGTTTTCAACCCCTCTGAAATGCTGTGATGACAGGTAGGATTAATCTGTACCACCTTTCTCTCCTTGTCCATAAGCATGGTATGCAAAAGTACATTAAAAAGGAAAACAGTGCAGGTGCCTCATCTGAAGAGACTCTCAGTCCTTGGTTATAAAAGAGAGCTTCAAAAGTGAAGGGGAAAAAAAAAGAGGCTTTTGATGGCTGGGCAGATATTGGTGAGCTCTGACAGGATATTCATATATTAAAAGTATTTTTTCTTAAAATTTCCATCTCTAGTGGCAGCAGTTAGTGTGGGATCATTAGAAACAGCAGGGTTGTAGCTGCTTCTGTACAGTGTAACCAAAATAGGATGGGAAAAGTGAAGGATTTGCAACTAATGATACTGAATTTATGCAAGGGGTTCTGGTTTTTTTACTGCTAGATAAGCTGAAGTGAAGACAGCAAAAGTGGGATATGTTTAAAAACACTTAGGAAGGATTTATATATTTTTTTTTCTTTTTTTCTCAATAGAAGTATTTTGCTGCATATTGCTAGTGTTGTTCAAATGAACCTGACCCTCAAGGTGTTTAAATGTGTCTGAGTAGGTCCTAGTGACTCTTGGGCAATGAGAGTTCTCAGTAACAGGAGAGAAGAATAAAATGAACTGGAGCATTTTAATCAGAGCTAAGCTCCGAAGGAACCAGGTGTCATTTCACTCCTGACCGCAACTGAAACTTCACAGGCTTTTCATGACATCACATCTTTTCTATGTCTTAACCAGTGTCTTATCTTGCTAGCCTCTTTGTTGCTATTTCTAGCTGCCAGCAGGAACAGTAAGCTCAAAGTTAGCATTTTCTTATTAATGCCACATCCCAGTCTGCCCAAGGTCACTCTCTTCACTGACCCGTGTGATTCTCAATGCTTTTTTCCTCCTCCTTCCTTTCCTCCTTCATAGCAGTTGCTGAAGCCCCAAAACTGCTTGTGGCTGGGTATTGGGGCTAGTATAGCCTCTCTTCTGAGAGAGGCTCATATTCTTTGCACAGATTAAGTACACAGTAGAAGTGGATTGWTGCATATATATTTTGTAATTATTGCCCACCAGCTGGGCAGCAGATGACTCCCTTATATATTATACTACTTTTTTTAAAGGAATATTTAAAAATAAATAAATGTTTATTTCTCAGGCTTGCCATATACACTGTAGAAGTCATAGTACTGAGGGAATTAAGCCTGCTACAGATAGGAAATGTTGGTTATACTTTATTTTAAACAAAGAATTTGTCTAGAAATGTTTACTAGAAAATCATGGGAAGGAATTCAGATTTTTGGACCTGCAGCAAAATGCATCCAATTGATTTAAAAACTCCAGGAGGTTTCCTATACAAGTGCATTGCTGRTTTTGTTGAGACTGACAAACAAGCAATAAGAAAAAGGTGGCTGAGCTAATATCAGTGTTCAGGTAATAGATGCTGTGCATGGGCATCTGYTCATTGTGCTAAAGCATTTAGGTCTTTACTCTTCCCTCGTAATGACTGCTGAATGCTAAACTGCTCAAATTTTGTTTCAATCAACTGTCTCCTTTTTCTTGTCAAGAACAGGCACATATATAAGCACATACTTGTTAGCATAATAACGTAAAGATGCTTCCCACAGCCTTTTAACCAAGCTGGCTAATTCCTCATCAGGGATGGCCAGGCAGGCTTCTGGATGCTGCAGGCTCAGTCTGTTCCTCCTAGACATTTGGCTAGACTGTTAATTAGAGCTGTAGTGGCTTGTGCTGATTCTTGCCTGTACCTCATCTATTGCTTCTCTTGTCTTTTAATGAGTTTGTGCTCTACTTGGAAATCTCACAAACAACTTAGAGAGGGGAGAAAAAAACCACCAATCTGCATTAATTATCTGATTCATTAGCTAACTGTCCTACCCATCAAACTGAAATGCCTGATTACCTGAAGGTTCGTGGTGTTTTAAACTTATGTGAGGGCAGTTATTGTAAATGCCAAAGAAATAAAACTTAGATCTGGCAGTTTATTTTCTCTCATTTATGTTGGGGGAAAAAAAGCTGTGTTGGGAGTGTGGGAGGTGGATTTCTGTAGAAGATAGCATAATACTTGATATGAGTCAGAGGAAAATTGAGCCATGTTATAACTGTCTAAGAAGCTAATATAACCTGAGGGGAAATAATCATTTCAAAGTGATTATTACAAAGATTCAAATAGATTTGCAGCAATGTGATTAAAAACCCTTGAGAGGAGATGACATGCTTTGTACCTGGGCAATGAAACAAAGCTAGGTATTTGTCAATGTGTCGCAGAGAGATGGATCGCACATCTCTGTACTGCATTCTTACAAGTACAGGGTTATGAAGAAATATCATGTACCATGAAATAAGAGATGCCTTTCCCTGCCTCATACACCCATTTGTGTGAGATTCACAAGTGAGCATAAAAAAAATACAAACTGGAATTAACAAATTTCATGATTTTCAGGAAATACGAATTACCAAAACTTCCCTTAACCTAGAGGAGCACTGCAGACTAAGCCCTGGTCCTGGCAGAGCCTGGGTGCTAGGGTAGAAACATGGGCTTTGGCAGCTGTCTTGAGAGCCAGTTGGGACTGCAGGTCCATTCAGGCTTTCCAGGACAGTCAGATAGACATGCTCAGAGCCAAAGCCTTGCTCTGATTATTTTGCATGTAGCTAGAGCATATTTCTTGCAGTTGCCTAATGTCTGATCAGTCTCAAATGCAGAACAGGACTAGGAATGAGATTTGGGAGTTAGGAGAGTATGGGAATGCAAGTGTGAGATGAGAATTAAAAAAGCTTGACTCTGTTTTACATTTGTGCCTTTTTGGTGGCTGCAGTATCTGGCAAGACTGATTTAGGTTTTTCTCTGAATGAGACATGAAAAAAGCCTCTCTCCTGTGGATTCCATGGTTTCTTTGAGATCGTTTACTCTTAGTGAGACTTGGCTGAAAGTTCTTAGTAGGTTCAAAAGTTAGTGGGCACAGGTCGACGTGGACGTGTGGGGTTGAATGATAAGCCTCATTTCCTCAGGAAATCGGGCTATAATAAAGTAACTGTTGCGTCTCTCTGAATAAAGAGAGCAATAATGTTGTTGCTGACGCCTACCGCGCTTTAAGTTGTGCAGTCAGATCTTGGTGACACAATTGATTTAGCTGTTTAGCGGCTGAGTGGGGTTGTGTGTCTGAGTAAGGGACAGGTGGGTGGGTTTTTTACCCGGCACAATTCGTCAAACAGAGGACCACCCTGTCTTGCAACAAACGCCTAAATTCTGTAGGAAAATCCCTTCTCTTTACAGATTTTATCTAAGAGAAACAGAAAAATTCTCCCTGCATAATGTCTCCAGTGGGAAATTTGCCTGGTATTAGAACTGGGGATATTCCCAGGGCAGTGTAATAGGCAGAGCCCAATAAGGAAGCTGCAGGAAGCTTATTTACGAGTGCTTCCCTCCCACAGAGCCCCTCTGTGATATATCAGTGCAGAACAACCAGTGATCATTAATGTTTCTCCTTTCTTGAGCTGGCTTACCTGTGCCCTGGAAGGGCCAAGGGTGTCTTTTGCATGCAGCAAAACCAAGGCTGCAGTAATAGGGAGCTAAAGAAAGTARAAGTTTAAGGTTGCACTGTGGAGATCTGCTGTGTCAGATCAGAGCCTGACTCTACAGCTTTGAAAGGTGCTCTAAATAGTCTTTTACTGAAGCTATGTGAGTGACAAGTACTTTTAGAGGACTCATTTTCTTTTTAGAGGAAAGAAACTTTATTAAACTATTTTTAAATCAGCAGCGGTAAATACTTTTGAAATGTGGATTTTGAAGGTCTCAGAACTGCTCATCTGTAGCAATGAATACCTTGTGCTGAGTGTGTACTTTGAAGATAAGGCTATTTGCTCCCCACAGCTATTTCATATAGTTGCTATTTGCTGAAAGTGAATGAAATATACTTGTTGAAATGACAGATATCTCCAAAATGAGAGATATTTTAAGCATATGACTTCCATCCCTGGTTCACAGAGAAGCTCTAGAAGGAACCATTTAGGTAAAGGGCTGTTGATGCATATATCCTAGAATGCATATTCTAGGATAATTTTCATTGCATCAAGTCTCAAACTGTTGTCTCTAACTTCAGGTAAGACCTGAATCACCCACAGCATCCATCTGAAGGATCAATTCTATGTCTGTGGCACTCAACTCTAATGCACCAATGTCTTTCGTCTGGCATGGTCCTGGATTGTTTTCCATTGCTTCTGCTTGGAAGTGTTGGCTTTCAGTGAGCTCTGCTAACAGTTGATTATTGCATTGAGACTGAGGCAGTAAAGAATGATTAAAGGATCAACAGCTTTGATTAAGTTTTTAATTGTGCATGCATCAAAACACATTTAACAGATCATAGTTGGTGCAATAGCCCTATTATTGCTAAGATGCAAGTAGAGCTCACTCATTTTGGTGGGTGCAAATTAATAATTTAAAATATATAATGATAAAAAAAAATGGTTGCCTAATTTCAGATGTAGGACCTAACGACAACGTCTCTTTCTGAGAACTGGGGCTCAAAGCCTAAATATTCCTATTTCTTCCAGGACACAGCTGGACAGGAGCGATACAGGACCATCACTACAGCCTATTACCGTGGAGCCATGGGCTTCATCCTCATGTACGACATCACCAGCGAGGACTCATTCAATGCAGTGCAGGACTGGTAGGAAATAACTTGCTGCTGTTCTTAGGGTTGCTTGGTTTTTTGGTCAATTGTCTCTTCACTTTTGTTTGTTGAGAATGTTTCACATTTCTCTGTTCCTCCTTGGAAAAAAAATATAATTCTAATATAGTAGCATAGCACAGTATCTGTTTGGGCTTATTGAGACTACTGGCTATGCTGCTAAAACAAACCAGATGAACAATTTTTTTTCCAAGTCAAACTTCATTTAAAATCTAATAGGGATAAATCTTTCCAAAGTGCCTTGTCTTGTATTCCGAATTGATTTTTTTGGCATTTAAAAGTATAGACACATGGAACAGTATTCATCTCATCTAGCTTCAGCCAATTATAAAACCTAAACTTAGCCACTTACAACTTGTGTAGTTTAAAATACTTTTAATTATAGTAAGTGGAGGAAGAGAAAGCTCTAGCACAGAAAGCAGGTGTGCGCCTTGGCATRGGGGGGACTATCTAGTCTGTTATCACTGACTATAGAGAAAGCCTAAGCAATTAAGTGCTAAGTGTTAAATCATGGGATGGGGATGAGAAGAGAGCCATTATGTGGGGACGTTGGGGACTTAACCCCAAAACTAGCCAGTGAGGCAGACAGATTCTCAGCTATTCTAAGCTCTTTTGGCTCCACTAACTTCAGTACAAACATAGAAACCTGAAAATTACCTCTGGACTTCCTGACGACAAAAAGCTAGGAGATATTTTGATGTAGCGTTAGAAAACAATGACACCATATCACTTTAATGGCTCCATAGCAATATAAAAGTTGTAACAAGGCTTTTTTTTTTTCTCCTGTGTTTTGCTGTGCTCTTTCTCTTCCTTCCCTGAAGACTCCATTTGAAGCCTATGCCCACTCCAGAAGAAACATCCCAATTTACCCCATTCTCTGATCTGATTTTGAAAGCAGACCTGGGATGAGGTCATGCTCTCCCTGACTTCTGGAAAAGTGTGTGTACAGAGCAGGACGATTAGAGGTCTTTCTGGAGGACCACAGCATGCATCATCTCTGTAGCCATGTATGGTGCAGGCAGTACTCATGGGGCACAGCAGATACAAGATATTCTCTCAGTGGGGACTCACTGTGGTATCTGGGGTGGAAATGTCCAAGCTTCTGGCACAAGGTATCAGTACTGGTACAGAAAGCTGGACATCCTCTCAAAGGGGCCCTAGGACTCCTAACTTCTTATAATTTCAGCTCTGAATAGAATCTCTCTCTGGGCCACAAAGTGCCACTTCCTTTATAATAAGGGCTTTGTTATAAAGAACTTTTAAATAAACTGAATCATTTGTGTCTGACTTTTCTGTGAAGTTCTAGAACACTCTTTGACATTGGAACGGTGGGCCTTGTTATGGCTACCCCTTTGCTAGCTGAGACTTAGGAGACTTCATGCAGGAAGCAGCACGTGGGGAGGCAAGGGAAAGGCTGTGTTTATCCTCCAAAGAAACATCTTTGTGACTGCTCCTCAAATGTTACCCTGTTGCTTTATACTGCAGATAGGTTTGATCGGCGCACAGAGAAAGGCAATGCAGCGGTTAATGGAACCTCCTAAGTCTCATAGATTGATTTGCAGTGAGCTCAGTGACCTGCCTGGAGCGTGTGACAGCAGCATGTAGGTGACTTTTAAAATTCTTTTACCTAACTGAGATCAAAAGGAGCCTCTCCTGTAAAGTAAGCTAGTCATGGCACTGGCTCACAGAATCAAGCTTGGTCTGACTTTTTTATTGAATATCTTTTCTCATCTATCCTGATGTAGATTATAATTAAAAAAGCACAACAACGTCGCACTCGACTTGGCACCCTCTCCTCCAAGCTCAAATGCAGTCACTGTTCTTTGACTTGTATGTGCCTACGAAGGGATTTTTTTCCCTAGGAGTGCAGCTAGGAGAATATCTTTCATTAAACTTTAAATATTTTTAGTCTAGTTTCATGAGAATACCAGATATAAAAGTTCACACTATTCATTGGTTTCTCTTTGACTTTGTTTGCCAACCTAACAAACTTTAGTAAAAGGCTGGAAGTCTCAAAGACAGCTTCAGCCACACATGGTGAAAACTTGTGACTGGGGAGAGGAAATGTCCTAAAAGACAGCTCTCTCCCAACAGTAAAGAAAATTCAGCTGTTACGTTTGGTGGTAGATAGTGTGCAGCTGGCCAGTCACTGTGTGTCTGCTGGCCAGCCACACAGCAAGCACATGGGTCGCAGTGTTATCAAAAGAAGGAATGGTGAAGGGCTTTGGAGAGAGGTTACTCGTGGAAATTTTGGGGAGGAGGAGGATGACTCTAGCTTAATTCTAAAAGTTTGCAGGTGAGTTTAACAAATGCAAATCATTAATGTGCTTTCTATATCAGAGTAGAGCTCTTTTTGATGTTTTTTTTTCTCCTAAATTCTGTGTCATTTGTAAGTAAAGTCAAATGCTTTTAAGAGCAGTTCTTGTCTTCGTAAATGAATGCACAAGAGGCCAGAGACAGCTCAGGGCTATTGGCTTTGGTGCCCATGGTCTCTAACAATCTGTCACCTTGTACGAGACTTTTTGGCTTGGAATTTTATCAAATCGAAACTTAACATAGGTTTATTTTATGTGCCTCTAACTTTCAAACTGTTTTTGTTCTACGTGCTTTGCCACGTTTTCTGAAATCTAGTAGAATGAAGATAAGATAATGAATCACGTGGATTATCTTGAAGCATATATAGGCAGAAAAGATTAGTGTGGTGTTTCTCCGGATCATTTAGAAAAGCGTAGCTCAGGCAAATGTCAGTCTTTTTATATAGATGCAACATTTCAGTTACATAAACCAATTTTCAACCTATGAACTACTCTGTTTTCAAGTTTGAGTAGGTGACATTTAACCTGGATCTTTGCATCGGAAATGGTCTAACATCTGTTCTGCCAAAGGCAACAGTGCAAGGTGTAGGAATAAGGAAAGGTCAGCTTTGTGTGCTTAACTTCATGTCTTCCTTTTGCCACAGGGTTGCATGAGCATCTCTTGCTTAAAGGAACTTGGCAGCGAAAAGACAGAGGTGAACCATTACTGCTGGTTTTTATTCAATATGTTAAGAATTTTTTCAGCTATCAGATTTAAGTTTCTGAGCCCAAATAACACAGTGAGACAGATGTAATGGGCCTCTGGTAGCCCATTTCCTACCTTTCTGAAGCTCATCTACAGGAGGGGAGATGATGAGGAGTGTGGCTTCCACCAGCATAGCCATTCAGCAGAGTCCTCTAGTGGTGATGACCCAAGAGATGGCTTTTTCCCTACTTCAAATTTGCGAAGGGATGAGAAAAGCAAATGAAAGCTTTTGTCTCTTGTGGATGCAACTGTATGATCCCTGGCATTTGCAAGGATAGCAAGTTCATATGACTTTTGTACTGGTCCTGGAAAATAAGTATCTGCTACTAGAGTTGAACCAAAAACCCCTTCAGCTTTGAGCCTTCATATCCATTGGCCTAGTACTCTCGAAGTGTGAGAGGGCATCTGTGCATTTAACGATAAGCAGGGAGGTCTCGCATTCCTGCAGTGCTTCTGATCACTGCTTGAGATGGGACAGAGCAGCAGCAGTTCGGATCCAGCTTTTCTCTCGAGTGGCTTTTTAGTCTAGCTGGTTAGTGAGGTGTTTTTCACTGTTCTGGTGCTGTTAAGTGAAGAATACTTTTAAGTAAAGATTTATCATAAATGCAGCATGGTGCAACAGGTTGACTGATGGGACTAGTATAGTGATTTGCACAAGGAAGCCAACTGGATACGCTTAAAAATGAAAATATATTTATGTAAGCAAAAAAAAAAAATGCTAAATATTTTAAATTAAGTGACACTATTTCACCTGATTCAAGTTAATTTCTTTCTGTGGAAGCTGATGCATAGATTTGGAAATAATGAGGATAAAATATGTAAGCTTTTGTAAGGAAAAAGAATTTGCTTTTTGAGGATATTTACATTTCAATAGTTTCAATAGTTTTCAGGACAAACATACAAAAAAATTTTAATTGGACTGTCCATGTCCATGCATATGTAATGGCCTTTGTTTGAGATAGACATGTAAAAAAAAAAGTTGGAATTAGTATGTTGAAACTGTATTTATGTGAAAAGTGGAGTGCTTTGTCCTCAGGTGGAGGGAACAGATATTTTGGTAGGTCCTTTCTGACTTCCCTTAGCTTTTTTTTTTTTATTATTTTTTTTTTATTTTTTAATGCTCAATCTTAACCTGATTTAACTAAGAGTGTTTCCAAGCTAACCCTGGGGCGAGTTAGTGGATGAATATGATTTCATCATATTTTACCTAAACATACATTTATTAAAACCAAAAGGTTTAAAATAAGCCTCTGCATGTAACTCACCTGCCACATGATCAGAGGCCTGGAATCAGTAAGCAAATACAGACAAACTTAGGAGCATGTGTCCAGAGAGTCACCAGCAAGTCAAAGTGGTACAAAGTGGTACCCCTTCCACTAACTTTTGATTGYTTCTCATCCCAGTCCCTTCTCCTTGGCTAATAATAATTTCCCATATTAGCATGATTCCTAGCTCTTAAAATTTGTAAGCATTCACAAAAACTGTGTTATGAATTGAGTTAATGGACAGCAGTCATCTGTGTGTTTTACATTAGGATCTTCTCCAGGCTAATGTGTGTTTCTTCTTGCCGTTGTCTGGCCTGTGGCAGTTTGGAGACTGAGGTTTTTAAGATGCTGTGTGGACAGCCTGTCACTGTGAGTCCCAGCCCATCTCACTGCTTTCTCTTTTACCATCTCTTTCTGCAGAGTTCCCTACAGAAACCAAACCAAAAGCTCGAGCAAACTCCTGAACCAGAAACCTAGCACCCCAAGTAAGCTCTTACCCGTAACAAATGCTTCTCTTCTATTGAGTTCCTAGGGGGATGCAGAGATCTCAAAATTCATAATTATGATGCAGTTACAGGAATCTGGGCTGTGCAAAATCAACTTCCCTCCCATTCTTCTTCTTAGCCTCTCTAACATCTTAGGAAAGGATTATGTCCTCTGTCTATCTCAGAAATTGTCATAGCAGATCGTGTTCCGTAGCCTTGCTATTCTCCAAGCATTTCATCAAGCTCCAATATCCCCTCTAAAACTGCCACCAATGCGTGGTATGTTTTACCTCTCATCTCTGGCTTGTGCAAATGTGCTTGCTTGAACATCCTTKTTCTCTGGTCACACCTGCCCGCTTGAGGAACGAGAATATCTTCTGAATGGATCCTTCCTTAGATGAGTTTTCTGCCAATCCTGGAAGAGTCATTCCAGTTTGCTCTACATCACTCTGAAAAAAAAATACACTAAACCAATTGAAGGCACTTTTTCATGAGAACCTGTAAATCAGGAGTTTAGACAAGCTCCTCAGATGATCTGTGAACCTGAGGTACAGCCTTTCCTTCAGTCACGTTGGTTACCTCAATTCATGACAATTATTTTAAAGTATATGGAATATTTAGTRCGTTTGGAAATATTTAGGGCATGGCCTTGCTCTTTCACTGGGAAAGGTAGATTGTTTRAGAAGGTGTAAAAGGGAAGGTCTGACATATTCTTCTTACTCCAGTATGTCAAGAGTACTGTCAGTACTGTTTCTTTTGGAAAGAAAAAGCATAAATAAGYAAAAATAGATTTTACCTGGTGCTTGAAAAAAAACCAACCAACCAAACAAAAAAAAAAAACCCCACACAAAACCACCTTCTTATTCTGGTTGAATAATAAGATGCCTTTCCTGTAAAGGTGAGTGAGAAAGTTAAATAAGTTTTATGGCTTTCAGGCCAGTTTCTAGATCTTCTAGGTAGGTTCCTCTGGTTGTTAACATATGATCCTGGCTTGATAGTTTTCTGTGGAGATAAATTAGTGTTTTACACCTCATTTGAAATCATAATAAAACTGAAATAAACTCTGCTTAGGATATAGTTAATAGGAAACATTGTGGAAATTCTGCTTTGGACAATCTAGGCAATTTATTAGAAGAAAAAGAAAAACTGGTTAAATTGAAATTAGATAGCAGCTGAGTTTGCAAATAGTTTTATTTGTTTTTAAAATGAATCTCTAAAGGAGGTTGTGTAATGGTGAACCTGAAACTGTTTTTTTTCCCCAGTCATGAAACAATAATGAAGTGCTTCATCACAAATTTGTGGAATTCACAAGTAGGGGATAGCATTTTTGTCAGGTCACAGAAACGGAATTTTTTTTTTCTGGAGTGCATATTGTACTGCTCTGACACCTAGTGAAATATCTCAGTTACAGAAGTTTTTTTTGGTTTTGTTTTTTTTTTTCTTTCCTGGAGCTCCTGGAGATTTATTGTCATTCTTTTTGGATGAAGATCAGCTTTTAGGCGTTCTACTTTATTGAGGAGGGTTTTTTTTCCCCAAATAGTAAGCATAAATGGCACAGTCTGGAAGGGAGAGTGTTCACCAGGTTGTGTGAAATCACTGTAGAGAAGGTCAAGATTCTTGGGGAGATGCTTGGTACTTTTTCCAAGTAATCCTGTGTAGATAGCTAAGATTTGGCAGTAAATCCTTGYGTAACCCTGTCAGTGCTGAAAAACTGTTACGCACACAGAAGAAGAAGGGGACAGAACAGGAACCTGACTGTAGCTGCTTTGAACTGAACCAGGGCAGATGGACTTTCCTTCCATTGCCTATAGAGGAAGAGTGGAAAGATGAGATTAGTCTACATGGGGATGCTCAGAAAGGTGAAATTGGAAGAACCAAAGTGGCACTTGGAATGAGTTTGCAATCTAAGGCAGAGTTTGTGCAGTGAGTTTGGTTCAGACTTGTGTTCTGCATTGCAAACTACATATGTTTCTTCAAGGCAGTTTGCAGAGTGAAATGACCCCCAGTTTCACAGATACCATGGAGTAATGTGACCAGCTGCTTTAAATGGCAAAGGCGAGTAAACAACTCACAACTAATTAAAAAATGTCATTAATGAATCTGAGCTGGAGTTTGCTGCTAATTTAAAAGTGAAGGAGTTAAATGCTTTGTTGTTAGGGGAGTTCAAGCAAACCAAGGTAAAAGTCTGAGGGGGATCCTGGCTCTTCAGGGAAATCTTAGGTTTCTGTGAAACTAGGATGTCTTGCCTGGAAGGGGGCCGTGTAGGGACAAAGAGCAGTGTTTGGAGGAGAGGTGCCGAAGGACCTGGTAGCTGTTCCTGGCAGAACAGCCTGAGTACCTTTGAGAAGGAAAGAGTCTCTAAAGAGAGAACTGAAGATAAAGTAGGTTGGACCAACCTGAAAAAATGCATGGAAACGACTGCCAGAGAGCTAATACTGTTCTGCTGCTGAGGCTGGTGGAAGAGACTGGGCCCTCAGYATAAATATAAAAACAAACAGAAATGAAACAAAACTCAATTTTATCATAGAAGATCTGTAGAAAGGCCAGGTGCCAAATACAAGGTGAAGTGTCCTGGGCTGCACAACCAGCTTTGTTCCAGTGCCAGCATGAGGCATGGATAGCAGCAGAGGTCCTGCTTGGTACCCCTGTATGTGATGCCTCTGACAGCGGTGTTAGCATTTGTCAAGTACTGCCCTACTTATCACTTCACCTAGCTGTGTCTACTAGCTCACAAAACCTTACCTTGAGCCTGTTACTTCCCAAGTTGATAAAATATGTTTCTCTTTAGCAATTGTTTCCATCTAGGCAATTTTCACGCTCCGTGGCATATTTTGTGCTTATGCAAAGATGATTTGATGTTTCCATCTATGCTTGACTCCCAAAATACAGTTATTTGTTGTAGCAAATGACCATCTTTTTGCCTGCTCTGAATCAGTGGTGTTATGTGCTTTACACAAAATTGTAAATCTAGTACAAAGGTTTTCCTTTGTATTTTATGGCTCTCTCTGTAAAGACCATACCCTTAAGAGCTATAATTGATTGTAGGCCTCCAACAGGTTACAGGAGAAAGAGCTTTAGAAGAATAGCTTTTTTTCTTCCCAGATTTTAAAAAGAATTCAGCTCGGCATTTGTTCTATTTTCTAAGATCTTTAAAACATTTGAGAGCTCACAAAAAGGAACTTTACTGTTGCACAAAGTTAAGGAGTAATTAAATAAAATGTAATTATAAATGACACCAGTAGCATTCTTGCATTATGTGTAAGTTTTGCCATTTGTCTTTTAATCTACATGTAGTTTTTAGATGTGGATATTGTGTTTATTGGTATTTGTTTTCCTACTTGATATATAACTGCGTTTTGGCACTGCTGGTGGATGTTAACCCACTTTTCTGTCCTGCTACAGGGCTACACAAATCAAGACTTACTCTTGGGACAATGCACAAGTGATCCTGGTTGGAAACAAATGTGACATGGAGGATGAAAGAATTGTTCCTTTGGAGAAAGGGAAACACCTGGCTGATCAACTAGGTACATGTAAAAGCTTTTGTCTTTTTTTTCCTTTACTCCTCCCTTCTTTATAAGGCACTCCTTCCAGTATTAATAGCTTAAAAATGGCATCACTACTATGTATTAGTTAGAAGATTGAMGTTTTCTAGCTAGATGTTTTATATTGCTTATTGCTGAATATCATCATCTTATAGCACTACTGTAGCTGTAATGCTAATGAGTAAGAATATAAGAAAGACAAAGTTTGTTTCGAGAGAACAGCTTTTATTAGCTCAACTGAAGAAAAAGAGCACAAGTTTTCATGAACACAGTCCTGTCTCCAAGTCATTTAGTCATTTTTAGAATGCAAAAATTACTTTCACAGAAAAAAAAAAAAAAAAAGTAGTGAAAAGGAAAGCTTCTAAATAGACCTGTAGAGTTTGGTAAAATATATACTAAAAATATACTAGATTTCTCTGTCCAGGTAGGGAAATTACATTGCATTCTTGTTGAAATGGGACAGAAGGAGCAAAACATTTTAATTGAGAGGATTTTTTGAGAGGAAATTGAGGGTTTGCAGTGAAGATTTTAGAATGAACAGCAAGATGTAGGATACTCATCCCAATATCTCACTTGTTCATCGCTCTTCTGCTATGTATCAAAGCCTATTATACTTTTTTAATATGAAATCAGAGCTTCTGTATAAAGTTATAGCCATATTGTCTCCATTTCTGTTAAGTACTCACAGTTACAAGTCCTGTAAAAAGTGACTTCAGCTAAGTGGTGACCCTTGCAGTGCACGTACTGTAAATATTTATATAAGCAGAGGCTCTTAACAGATTTAGAGAAATTGTCATAATCCCCTTCTCTATTATGACAGCAATGCTTATCTCATAATAAAGCAAATGTGTGCGTTATCATTTTAWCTGTTATCCGATAATTTTTAAAAAGTGATAGAATAGAGTAGATGCCTATTGTCTCACACATGGCTATGATTATATCTAACAGCAATGATAGGCTAGTCAGTTAAGAATATTTTCCTTTTCCTGGTTTATGTCAGAATCAACTGATGTGGTGCAGAGCGTTCTCCAACACAAATCACAGCAGAACGTAGCTTATTTCAGAATAAGCTCTCCATATGGTACTTAAGTTCTTGCTGTTGGCAAAAAAGTAGCTGACAGAACAGAAGTAACAGCAACTGTAAATGATGCTTGATCTTCGAGGCCCTCAGGGACAGAAAAATAAAGAACAGCAAGAGCTGAAACAGCGCAGGTAGCCGTTTCCCAGTTCAGCTCCTGCTGGCTGCAGGGCTCCTCTCTGAGCAGGAGGTTAAGTGTCAGCTGGAGGCAGCAGGATGCATGTTATCTATGCCTCGTCGTGACTCCAGCCTAGCTGCTTTCTGCTCAAGGGCCAGTTCTTRGTTGTCCATACTCCTTAAACATACTCCTTAAACTCCTTAAACATACTCCTGGATGYTGAAATCACTCTGTAGGAGGCAAATGTTTGTGATTCAGCAGTGCCGAACCCTTGTCAGATTGGTGCCCTGTCATGATATGTGCTGTAGAAGTAGTTGTCTTTGAAGAGCTTCCTCCTCTAAGCAAAGAAAGTCTGGATAAACAAACAAACAACAGACCCAAAGAAGTAAAACATTTTGCCTGCAGGTCAGCAGAAGGAATTTTAGAATGATATTTTTAAAATTATCTTCGTATTGTCAGGTTTTATTTCCTTTTGCTCTTTTTTTTCACAGGTTTTGATTATTTTGAAGCCAGTGCCAAAGAAAACATCAACGTAAGACAGGTGTTTGAGCGTCTTGTGGATATAATCTGTGAAAAGATGTCAGAGAGCTTAGAATCTGACTCCTCTAGAAGCACTTCTGGAAGGAGCATGCGACTCACAGACAACCCACCACCTTTGCAGCAGAACTGCTCTTGTTAGTGACCTTACTCTTTGAGAAATGTCCCTCTCCTTTCCTGATGAAATTTTCTCTCTTCATTTGTGGTGTTGCTTTATCATGTWGTGCAAAAGCAGGTCTCTGCTATAGGAAATTGGTATGTTTGTTTAATGTCCCAGAGTGCTTAATATATTTCTTCATCTAATAATTTAACAAAATTCTGAATAAATATTGTAAGTGCAGCTAGTGTTAGTGTGTGAATTATGCTGAAGAACTGTATAGTGTTGTAAACATTTCCACAGATAATTTTTTTAATAATTATAAGTTATTTTACTGCATACAGAATTTTACTTCAACAATAGCAAGAAACACGAGTGCTGCTCTGTTCAGCACCTTGTTATGCCTCATTCTTTGTTTCTAGAGTCACAGGATGTGACGATCCTGCAGCTTTTTCACAGTATCTTGCAGTTTTTATCTGTGTAGATTTGAACTTGCCCTCTGCCACTTCTGATCAACTGCTCGATGGAGGATATTTTGCAGGATGAAGGAAATGAGGAGGTGGCTGTCACAGGCTTGGCTGGAGGCATAATCTGCATCTAAAACTTGAAACAACGCTATCTCAGACAGATCAAAATATCTGGAGCCAAAATGTAAGTGGTAGTAAAAACTACTGCTCTCAATCAAAAGCACTGATGAACTGTCAATTATAACACCTTTTTTATTTAGCTTTTTATCATAGAGTAGCACTTCAGAGGCTTCTTCTTGGAGGACCAGACTTTACTGTGCCCAGGTTTTATACAGAGATGACTCTTCTCTAGAGAACTAATTAGCTAAATAATAAAAAATCTATCTCCAAAAAAAATCTCCATAGGGTTTCAGTCAGCTTTTTGACTCAGTGCTGTTTGAAGGACTTTTGGATATTGCAAGGGACTAAATTGACTGATTTGATTGTCAGGCTTAGTGTATTTCTGCAGCACACTACAATACCCAGAGGAACTACTAACACCTTACAGCAAGAAAAGGAACCTTGAAAGATGTGCTGTGGGAGAGTGTAAGGATATACATACATATATATATATATATATATATATATATATATACACACACACAAATATATATGTGTATATGCTGTCTTGCATATCATCCCTTCAGGAGAGCTACTTGAGCAAGCATGTATTGAAAAGCATTTTTTGTCATTGAAACTTGGAATTCAGCAGATATCTTGCAAAAATGATATTATGATATTTTTTCAGGTCAGGGAGGCTGGTTGTTGGAACATATCAGTTTGTCAGTTAGGAAACTCCTGAAAACAGTGTTCCTGTGCCTTAGTGACGCTTAGCRGGAAGAGAGGAGGAGGAGGCAGACAGGAGATCACAACACAGGGAGGGAAACCAAAACAAGCCTGCAAGGCGATGAAGTTCAAAGTCTTTTTGGTCTCACTGCCACAGGGGCTAGATGCTCTGTGTATATAACAAGTCAAGTGTCAGCTGGAAAGAAAGTTCAGTGAGGAGCAAGTTTTAAAGCCCCTCCAGCAATGCTCAGCTACCATGCAAAGGTTGCAGCCTGAAACTTTTCTAATAATTTTAATATTTCATCCTCGGTAGAGGAGATTCAGCAGGATGTTTTGGGGACACGAGTAAAGCATGATACTAGAGCAGGGAGGGACATATTTTGCTACTTTTAGAGTGTAACTTCCAAAATCTGCAAAATTAAGACTGTTGTTTACAGATTTGTGGGATATAAATTAAGGCTGCTGTATACTGTTGTGTGTATAGAACTCCATGTGTGTTAGCCCTGTGCAGAACTTGGAGGTTGCTTTTGTGAATCTGTGAAACAGCACAAATTGCACACGCCTTTGCTAATGATCACACCATGGTTTGCACATACCGCCTCCAAACAGTGACTGCTAATTGCATCTGTAAATGGAGATCGGGGGATAGTGAGACTAGTTTGCTGTTAYCTAGATGCAGATTTGAGAGAAGTTCTATGCCTTTACCATGGGCATGTGAACTCATCACTTCCTGATGTCAGAAAGTGTTATCAAGTGTCTGCTACTGCACTATGATTTACTGGATCATGACATTGGCAAATGCTTTTGTAATTTTGTTCTGTCATGTCTCAAAGTGTAATAGTTCTAAAATAGTAACAATGTTCTGGAGGGGAGTACAACCACATTGCTGTAGCTTGAAATCACTGTGCTGAAGGATTGATCCCTTTGCAACAGTTTGTTTGTATGTTGCCTTCACAAGTTGTTTCTGTGACCTGTTTTGGGTGTTTATGATCTAGTACAGAAAATGAAATTTGTGCAGTGCTAGAAATATGTGCATTGTATCTATATCCCCCAAACTGGAAAATAAAGAGAAATATAGTCACCAAATGTGACCAGAGAGCTTCTATGAGCTGTACTACCAACATCAGTCTTTTGATGGGGATCTCTCTAGTGCTCTTAGAGCAGATCTTGAACCTTTTTTTGGCAGTAGAATTATCTTTGAATCCAGCAATCAAGAATCACCATGAAGATTTTAGGGTTAATTTGACCAATAAACAGTCAGTGTTGGAACTGAATTGCAGCAGAAGTGAGAAAACTGTACCTTGCAAGAAAAAAAATGATTTCTGCAGTAGGGAATGATAATTTAAGCTGGGATRGGATCATGGAAGTAGAGGAGCCCTCATCAGGGCAAATAATGATATTTCAGTGTTCCAGTCAAATGAGAAGTTTTTTTTTTTTTTCTAAGAAAAAAATGAAGAAGTGAAAAAGGTATTAGGAAATCTGAATGCCCCGCAGCCTTTATTTTGAAGAAAAAGATCAGTGTATGAAATCACTGCTTATACCACCCAAGCATCTTTAAGGGTGAGGAGTTTGGTGCCTCCTCATCTTATATTTGTATTAAAATGAGGCAATTAATAGAGAAGAATCCTTTGCTTTCTCTMTCTTCAGTGATGTACAGGTGATTTCATTATAGTCAATGCCTCAGTCACAACATGTAAATATAGCCTAGGTTCAGACATGGCTCTTGGCTTCCATCTTGTGGATAAAAAAGGCAGTAAAACAGTGGTGTCTCACGGAAGGGCCTGTCATTCCTATCAGCCTCTCACCTGAATTTGACTGCAGAAGAGGTTGGAGGCAATGGGAACTTAAAACACCCTCAGAAGTAACTACCGCTGCTGACACTGCTTGAATTGCAGAAACCAGAACAAATGTGGAGTGCTCTACAAGGGATATCACAATAAGTGAAACAGAAAATGCTGAACTAACACTAAAGTGTTAAAAAGCCTGGGTGCCTTGAAATGTGTCAACAGCTGCTGCAGCAACTCCCATTTCTCATCTGCGAGATGGAGTTCCTGCCAACGGCTCCCAAGAACWACCTCAAGAATGACCAGAAAGCAGCAGCTCTGGTGTGAGCTGCCTCAACCTGCCACCCCCCAAAGGCTTGCAGAAAGGGCAGCTTCACAACCTGTGGAAGGCTCAGAATGGGGAATATTTGTCCACGGACAGCACAAACCCTGGCGCTCTGCGCGGTAGCCGTGAGGCGAGGCCCGGCTTTGAGTCAATGCCACCGTTACAACGGATGAGAGAGGGTCTCCCCCAGCCCAAGGGGCTCCGCAGAAAGTCACTGGGCCCTAACGCCTGGCCCGGGCAGGCAGCCGCGCGCCTCAGCCTGGCTCCTTGGAGCGCCGCCTGCTGCGCCGCCACACCCGCTGCGGGGACGCCCGCGAGGCGCAGTCGCCACAACCGCACAGGCCCCAACATGGCGCCCAGCGCCGCACCGCCTCCTTGCGCCTTAGTGCTCTCTGATTGCATCGCCAGCGCTGAGTGACATCTTCTATGACTAATAACTAAAGGACAGTGGGGGAGAGGGCGTCCTCCCATGCTGGCTCTTGGACTAATCCTATCCAAGGACGGGGGGAGCTCTTCTACAAAACGCAGACTTCAGAGTCGGGTCAGGGCAGCGCAGCGAGGAGTCACCGCGTTTTGCCTCTAATATCATCTCTTCTTGTCCTCGGCTTGGCTTCKGAAAGCGACTGCTCTTCTCCCTCTCATCTCTCCCCACTGATGGTTTCCCCCTCCATCCGCCCACGCTACCAGCTTCCTACCAACCAGAACGCGCCTGTCCAATCCCGGAGCCGAGGATTGGCTGTTGCCTCCCTCGTGGCGCCGCTCTGCGTGATGATTGGTGCATGCAGCGAGGCCGTGGCATTCGTCACCGCTCCCTCCCTGTACGGCGGAAGCTGCGCGGGCGGCGTTGGTGTGAGGGGGAGGCAGYGGCGGCCCGGCCCGGTGCGGCGGCGGCGCATGCGCAGACTCGCGGCCGCCTTCGCGCGCAGGGGCCGAGTAACGTGCGCGGGGGCGGTGCGGCCCCGCAGCGCGGCCGCGCACAGGCAGCCGGTGCCCGCCGCCATGCCCGGCAGGAACAAGGTGGCGGCCGCCTGCAGCCGCCCCGAGCTGCCGGCGGGGCAGCAGCCACCGGCCGAGGGCAGCGGCCGCGACGCCGGAGGCCGCTCGCCTCAGCAGCGGGAGGCGGAGGGGGCTGGCGGCGAGCGCGGGCCGGGCGCAAACCTGGGCGATAGCGACATCGTCAAGTCCCCGAGCGACCCCAAGCTCTATCGGTGAGGGCGGCGGCTCCGCGGCCGTTGGGGGCGGGGGGAGGGGAAGAGCCACGGCCTCCCTCTGGTTTCGCAGCGTGACGGGCGCTTTGGAGCAGGTGCTGATCTTTTTAGTCCTTAATTAATTAATTTAACGAAGGCTGCTACTTGGCCAGCTTTAGACGAGTTTTTCTTTTTTTTTTTCCACTCCAAAATATGCCCATGAGTTGAAGTGAAAATTCATTCTGTGCAGTCGCAAATCACTTGCCTGAAGCACAGAGAGTTTCCGACCTGCTCTGGGAAACAGCCAGCGAGCTCCAGCCCTCTGGATGCTGCCAAGCAGTGTATTCCATAAGAGACATGGTGRTAACTTTTGGTATTAGGCAGAAGATTGTCCATCCTATATTTGCTTTTTTTTAATCTTCACGATGCCTGATGTGTGCAGCGAACGCACAGCCCCCCTGAGCCTAAACCTGATGCTGTGATTTGGACTTCCAGTGACACTGGTTGACAGTGGAATTCCCTGGCTGCAGGAAGAGGACTGCCCCTTTGGCAGAGGGGAAAAATTACTCCCTTGCTTTTCGTCCTGCTTCCTTTGCTGCCTTCTCCTGGTGTCTGCTGGCTTGTCCTGCTTATCTGCTCGCTTGTGCCGCTTTGCAGGAGGCCTGTCTGTCTCTATAGTTCTGTATGGAAGCTCTTCCAGCTTAGGAGACTTCTACCTTTATCACCTGGTAAGCCACCCTGGTAAAACACCAGGGAGCATGTTCGCTTGTAATGTGGAATAAACTCATCAAAATCTTTCAGAAATCTTACTCTCCRTACTTAACAGATGAGAGCTAAGAATCACTTACTTTCAAATTGATTAATGGCAATTAAGCCTTGCCCAAAACACAGATGGACATAATGCTTCCCTTAGCAAGGAGAATTTTAGTGTTGCTGAAAGTAAAGCATACTGGTGTCAGCTAACTATTTTCCAAGTCTTCCAAACAACCTTGAATGCAAGTGGTCTAATGATACTCCCTCCCCTGTCTGTGCGTGATGATGTACACTGAATATCTTTTTAACAGTGGTCTTAATCTGTGACAGCAATCTAAAATTACTTTTTGCACYAAATTATCCTCTCAAATAAGCTGACCCTGAAAACAGAGGAATGCTGAGAGGGGCTGTGCAGAGTCTATTTTCAAAAGAGATTGTAATAAATTGTTGCTGTTCATGATGGTGCTGTGTGTCAGAGCTAAAACTGATTGGTTACCTTAACTGAGTTTTCTTTATTAAGAAGTATGTTTTCTTTGACAACACCCTTATTGGGATTCCATGGGCTTGCATTGCTTGGTTTTGGTAATTTGGGTTATTATGTCTTTGTGAGCATTTATCACACATTGGTGTATTTCAGTATTTAATTGCTCAGCAGTTATCACTGACATAAGATCAACAATAACTTGGTGTGAGAACAAACCGGCTTAAACTCATTCATGATTTTTATTAGTATTTTTAAGAATTTTTATTTTATTTAGTTTTATTTATATTGATGCCAGCATACTGCTGCTAAAAAGAAACTAGACTACCTTTGCTTCTGCATTCAGTGATTGTGTTATTCTTAATGTATTTTGCATACTAATTGATATGATGCCTGTGTATTGATTACACTTGTCCTTTTCCATTGGACTGAAACATGGAAAAAGTAAAGAACACCTGTGTCAGCTGGTGCATCTGTGCAGTTCAGCCCAGGCTGTTCTAGGTTCTCCTTAACTGAAACCCGAGAGCAAGAGCTGCTTAATTCAAAGGGTGCCTTGCTGCTGGGAGCCTCTTCTGTCCTAACATGCATCACCCACGAGCCTGGGGATGAGTAATGAAAAATTGAAATAATCTGTTCTYCTAGTATAATGGAGGTACGTGGCAAGGGAAAACCAGAGCTACTGGGTAGAGCTGGTTAAACGGCTTCGTGGCAAACCTGTCTGGAAGAGCAGCTCTGGTCCCTGCCCTCCACTACTACATGTTGATCCCTGGGAAGGGAATATCCCTCGCAGGGTGTGAAAAGTAGGAGGCAAGTGGATGAGTGGTGGGGATGTGGATGGTGCTGTCAGGGGCTCTCRTTTGAGCTCCCCAGGGCCCAAAGTGCCACAGATCAACAGTGCAGTATCTGCTCTGAGGATCTCTGTTATGGGTTCAGAACACAGCTATGTGATGGCCGATGTATATGTGGTGCAAATGCCCTTAGCTCTTCCGAACTGCCAGCATGTATAGGTGATTGATTTCGGGCCCAGAAACTCTGTATCAGATCTAGTTAATATCTGTAATTTCTGCAGTTAGTCCTAATTTCTGCCAATTATACACTGCTATGCTATGGTTAATTTAACAAAATTTAACAAAAACAAAGCAACTATGTGTTCACTTTATTGGATCAAGTTTATGCAGTTAATGGTTTGTAGAACCCAAAACTGATGTTAACAATCACGGCACTGAGCCAGAGTAAGTGTGATCTGTTCCACCATTCATAAATGGTCATCATTCATAAACTTAATACAACTTGAACATTGGTTTCTTAGCCGCTTGACTCTTGTCATGAAACCCTCTTTACCCCTCTCTTCTGAGTGCTTTCCTGTGAGATTCAATTGGAAAAGAAATAGCCTGGGTAGCTTGTTTTCAGTCTGGTCTGTGGTCTTGCAGAGACACAGTAAGTGGACTGCAGCTCAGTGTGAGCAGTTTGCGTTGATTTAATATTTTGAATTGGAATATTGGTAATATACTTTTACCAAAGTAAAACACTGGAAACACTGACTTGTAGTGATAATCACAAATGAAATATGTGAGATATTTAAGGAACCTTGAGTTTGGAAAATGCAGAATGTGCCTTTTGTTTGATACTTAAAGCATACAGACACCATAAAGCACTTAAAGCAAACTACACCGTAAAGCTGCTCTGCCCAATTAAACAAGTCACTTGCCTGCAGCTCTCAGATCTGACCTAACTTGCCCAGACTTCTTGCAGGTTTTGGGAGTGGGATGGGACTGTGGGCTAATTTAGTACTGCCAAGCTTCGTGCTTGATCAGGAGTCACCTATCCCTATTTTACTACTGCTTTTGATGGATTAAATATTAAAACCGTGATTGTTTCTGATCTGCCAAGTCACTTGTGCCAGATCCAATGTCCAGGTATTGACACTTTCAATCCCTGTTCAGAAAAGCTGTGGAAGTGTATTGGACAGAGTAGGGTTGTGTGTATATTTGTATACACATTTATATATGTGTGCGTATATAATGTCTTACTTTGTGGTAGCAGCCCAAACATAGACCCTTTCAGGTATTTTGTTAAGGTTTCAGAAGAGATCTGTTCTAGCACTCGCACAATAAATTATCCTCCTTTCTGTGGAAAGTAAAATTAGTAAAATCAGGTAAAATGTCTCTGGGACCTATTTAAAGGCAAAGAAGAAAACTCTGCCATGGAATAGATGTTTAACTTGCTAGCAGGACTGTAATAGACTGATAGGCTACTAATAGACTTTCTACATGAATAATATTCTCTGAAGTTTGGCTTTGCATGTTCTGAGTATACAAAATTTTCTCTAACAAGGTGCTGTTAGCATAAATATTTAATAGAGAAGAACAAAAGCTCAAGTCCGTATTCCTAACTTTACAAGAAGGACTTCCATTACTACTATGGGTTACTTCTTTCCTGTTTCTGTGGTGGTCTGGTCACCTTTTGGAGGCTTGAATGTGCAGTGAGTGGCTTGCTCTGGGAGTTGTTATTTGGCCCTATATGCTTATGAGAGCCTGTCCTGATTACATGCTCCATGTCTATCCTGTGTATGGATAACATCCATTCACTCCTAAGAAAACCCGCAGGATTTTCACTGTCTGCAGTCTCCCCCTTGTGCCTTGTGTTCCCATGTCTGTAACCTCTTTGGAAGGGTGGGCTCTGCCTGTCACTGCCTACATGTATTTAATGTGAGTTCAACTTTTTTCATGAATTTAAAGTTTATGATAGCTGCATGACAGTGATTAATTAAACTGTGAAAGTAATGCATTGCTGGATAGTAATTCCATAACGGCTGATGCTGTATGGTTGGAGTATAAAGAACTTTAGTTTATTGGGAGTATATTCATATTTTTACTTTTCCCCTGTAAAGCTACTCATCATTTTAGCTAATCTCAGATTTTTGTTAGGAAATCTCAGTTGAAGAGCACAGAGCTATTGCGGAAAACATGAAGTTTCAGAAAATGTGAGAATTTGCTTGGGAAATGAGCATAGTCATTGTAAATAACTATTCTTTCAGGTATATCAAGCTGCAGAATGGCTTATGTGCACTTTTAATTTCGGATTTAAATAACCTGGATGGTTCCCCGTCTGCATTATCCTCAGAGGAGGATGATGAYGAAACCGAAGAGGAAAGCGATGAGGATGATGACTCTGGAGCAGAGATCGAAGACAGCAGAGAAGGCTATGATGAGGAGGACTGTGATGAAGAGGATGAGGACAATGATGGAGATAATGAGGATTTCAATGATGCTGATGATAGTGAATTAGAAGAGCTAGCTGAAAAGGAAGAAACAAGAAAGAGGGGTTGTACAGAAAAACAGGTAGATACTTCAACCTATATAGTGAAAAAATTATTTGAGCTCTGAAACTTAGCTTTTTTTTTTTTTTTTTCTCTAGTATGTCTGTCCTGACTGATTTGTCTCAGTTCTGTCACTTTCTTGGAGCACTTCTTGAATAATTAATTGAAGAGGATTTTATTGAGTGTTGTGTTTTTTTGTAGTCTGCAGCTGCCCTTTGCGTTGCTGTTGGCAGCTTCTCTGATCCCGAAGATCTGCCTGGATTAGCGCACTTCCTGGAACACAGTATGTGTCTGCTCCTATTTCTTCTTCTCCAGCTTCTGGGCAAGATGCGTTCTGCTAGCTTTGAGTTTCTGCAGTATTTTGGGATGATTTCCTATTTCAGCTACCCTGGAATTTATTTTGAATAGTTAGATAATTCCGCCCCAATAAGTGTGAGGGTACATTGTTACCTTTGGTCTTGTGAGATAGCAAATCATTTCCAGATGGAGCCATAGACTACTTATCTCTGTAGTAAAGGATGATGAATTAGTAATACAGAAATGGAAGCCATATGAAGTTTCCAGCTAGACATCTTCTAATATGCTACTCTTGACTTAAAGACTGATTATGCTTGGAAGAGGCATTGCTGTCTTAAGTCCATTTGAGCATCTTACACTAGTTATTGCAAAATGTACAGAATCTGTAGTTCAGGAAGATGCACTTTCTCTTCTGCCACTGGCTACTGTTGTGATCTATTAAGCTTTGTGTTCAACTTTATTAAAAAAGTGTATTGAATGTGAGGTTATTTAGAAGTTTGTTTAGTCGAACGGTAAAAATAGTATTGACYGGTTACTGAGGGTATAATTTATGTTATTGCCAATGGGATACCTCATCTAACCACGTCCTTAAGCTGCTGCTTAGCTTTGCTGATTCGAAACACTTTTTCTGGAATTTGGCATCTGCTCTTTTGCTTCATGCTCAGAAGAGATGCCAGAACCTAAAATCCAATTTTTTCTTGGAATTGGGCCCGATCAGGCCAGACCTGACAAGGGCAGTGTGTCAGTGCTTGGCTGGAGCTGCTGAGCTGAGCTGCATAGATGCTGTGCGTGAATTGTGTGACAGTTGTTGACAACATTGTGCTGAATAGGCTTGTCATAGCTGCAGTTAGGGATAAAAAAAGAAAAAATTATATCACCTTCCAAATTCTGCTGATTTTTTTTTTTTTCTTTCAGTGGTTTTTATGGGCAGTTTGAAGTACCCAGATGAGAATGGGTTTGATGTGTTCCTGAAGAAACACGGGGGCAGTGACAACGCCTCAACCGACTGTGAGCGGACAGTCTTCCAGTTTGATGTGCAGCGGAAATATTTCAAAGAAGCACTTGATAGGTAACTGCTTATGTGTCATGAACTGTTAATGACTGTCTCTGTGTGTTTCAGGAGGTTGAAGGTAACTGCTCACTTCCTCAGTTTGAGATAGTTAATGCCACTGCTAAACTTCTGTAGGTCCTTGTACTACAACTGAGCATACCGAACGTGAGGAAATAAAATTTCTCTTTGGATACTTGCTCTTTTTTGAGCTGGTGTCTGTACAGCTATTGCATGATGACATAGAACCTGTGTGTGAGGACCATATCTCTTAGTGCAGAGCTTTTTGATTCCTTTACCACATGTAACTTTGATGACAGGAGGACTCTTATTAGTTTGTTCAATATGACAACTATTTGGAGGGGAAGTGCTCCCAGAGCACTTTATTGACTCATCCTTTGACATAGCTCTCTGGATAGAATGATCATTTTTGTTTCTTTTTTTGAAGCAAGTTTTGTCAAGGAGGGGAAAGCCTGGATGATATGTTGAACTGTGTGCTTCAAGGGCATGTGTTTAGCAATGTAGGTTTTTCAGCAAAGTGCGTGTCTTGTGCCAGAAAGTATTTACCTTGTTCATTTGTGCTGTGGGCTGTGTTGGGGCAAATCCTGTACCACATCTATCTGATCAGCAGCCTTCTGTGCAAGGAAGTTGCTCATTCATGGGCACATGCCAGCTGAGTGTGCTTGATGCTGCAAAACATCTCGGGAGGAGAGTAGACTCCAAGGTGAATCTGTTCTACTTCCTCCAATATATTCCTTCAATGAAACCAAACACTGGAGTGGGCACATCTTACCAAGTAAGGTTTATGTCCTCTTAATTGCACCACATT
The DNA here is from genome assembly GCA_003342815.1 of Eudromia elegans. Taxonomy (NCBI): domain Eukaryota; kingdom Metazoa; phylum Chordata; class Aves; order Tinamiformes; family Tinamidae; genus Eudromia; species Eudromia elegans. The sequence continues at coordinate 2,744,453 of PTEX01000009.1, forward strand.
TGGCTTTCATTTGCAGATTAGTCTAATTTTTAGAAGTTTGCAAATGCAGAAGAACCAAAAACCAAAAAAATGTTATTGCAGTCGATCACTGGAGCTCAGTTACTGGAAGGAAAATACAGAAATTAGGAGTTTTGTAAAATAATATTTCATGCAGAGAAGATGAAAGGATGCTGCTGCTGCTTTCTGCTCATTCAAGCAGTACTGAAACCAAAGAAATTGAAGGGCATCCCATTTCCAAGCAGTGTAAGGGAGTAGCCTTTAGCTTAATGGATTGTATAGCTGTAGAACTTAGTAATGTTTTCCTGTTACTTTTTGCTTCAATAAGTCCAGTGCAGCATTAAAAATAATACAGTTAAAATAGAAAGATTATCTGGCAGCCTTACACAGAGTCTGCCATCACTGCTACTTTTCCCCTTCTGTACTATTCTCAAAGGCTACAGGAGAAAAGTGTATCTGGAAAACAACGTTCACACTTGTGTTAGGTAATACAATTGTAATGGATATAAAAACTTATGTTTCAGGGTATAAAKCAACCATTTGTTGCCTGGAGTTAGGAAGAAACTTTCCCTGTGGTCATGTTGTTCATAATGAACATTTGAGGATTCTTGCATTTTTCCTCTGAAGCATCTGTTTCTGGCACTGTTGGAGACAGGAACCAGACTAGATGGATCACTTGTCTGATCTGGTATGATCATTCTTAGGATGTAAAGGCAGATGCCCTGCATCCTCTAGTATTATATCCTACTGTATCCAACCAATTCACTCCCACATTATGGAACAGGGAGGCCCTGCCTTTTAGTTTTGAAGCTATCACAGAGCTGAATTAATGTATCTTTAAGACAATGCAGTCCAGAATTATGTATTTGTAATAAGTCAGACAATTTTATAAACTAAAAATAGTAGGTGTTGATTGTTCTTGTATGTTTGTTTTTGTCTTAGCTTAATAGACACTGAAGAAAAGCATATGATTTTTTTTCTCTTTCATAGGTGGGCACAATTCTTTATTCACCCACTCATGATCAGGGATGCAATAGATCGAGAGGTCGAGGCAGTAGACAGTGGTAAGAGCTTTTTTTGTCTGTGTAGCTCTTCTTAAAGAAATTATATCTGGCTGACAACAATGCGTGCGTCTTGTTTCCCCCTTTAAACCATTCATGCATAGTTCATGACTTTATGGATTAAAATCTTACAGATTGCTGTTTAAATTGGCAGCTATTTAGGGGAGAGACACTGAATGTAGTTCCACCACTAAGAGAATTTACCATGTCATTTCTGTAATCAGAAACTAATTTGGGCTGTTTGACAGCAACCAGTAAGACAGTTAAAGGAGCGTATGGATATTTAGCACCTGCCTAGCCCCAGTGCCATCTCCAGCCCTCTGTAGAGGTAATACAGAGAGTGGGGGTGATTGTGCCTTATCTCCTAACCCTAACACATCTAATAACTGTGAATTCACGTGACTCTGATGCACAGAAGGAAAAGAAACCTAACTTAAAAATGAGTATTCACTTATTGAATGAATAATGAATAGCTGAAAGAGTGTTTCTTTTTCTTTTTTTTTTTTTTTTAGGATAGTCTAGGGAAAAATGCTATTTGCAGATATACAAACAGTTCTAGTATGCATTTTTAGTTTTCCTTTTTCCTCATTTTTTTTTTCTCTTGAAAAGGAAAAGCAGGCAATTGGATCTTCGTATTAAAAAACTGTTATATAAACAGGGACTTATAGTTTTGGGTATTGGGCATGATGTCTTCAGCAACTTAAACTACCCTTCACTTCTCTTATACTATCTTCATTCAACTTGATGAACTGGCTGCATTGTGATCCAGCCAAAAGATTCAGGCTTCAGCTCTGCTCTGCATGATTTTTATTACCAGCCAATACAGGAGCAGGAACATGGGGTTGCAGAGAGTGAATTCTTGCTTTTTGATGGATACCTGTGTTCAGATCAGTGTAAACTGCTTGTGAAAGTAAACTGGGRGAAATTCGCTTACTTATCTTTCGATTTCTGACTTTATTATTTTGGTAGAAGTTGTATTATGTGATGTAAGAGAGACAGAGATTTGTTCTCTGGCCCTTCCTGCAGGATCAGAATGTGCAGAAAATTGATGGCTTTATATTCCTGTTAAAATTAACAGAATTTTAGAACCCTCAGATAAGACAGATTTGGGCTTTACATGTTTTTTCCCCTTTCCATTTGTTTCTCAGCAATGAGCTAAGGTGTTTTTTTGTGTGTGGTTTTTATTATTATTATTATCGCTAGCAAGTCACATTTCTTATCATTCATCTTCCGTGAAAACAAAAATATTCCAGGCTCTGTTTGTGTGACATGTCTCCTTTTCAAATTGATTTTGTTTTGCATGGGAACCTGTCATCAGAATTTGATGAATGATATTACAAATTATTTAAATTAACAGAGTATCAGCTAGCAAGACCCTCTGATGCAAACAGAAAGGAGATGCTGTTTGGAAGTCTTGCCAGACCTGGACATCCTATGAAGAAATTTTTTTGGGGTAAGTGCTGCATTAATGCAATAAAAGTGATGATAGTTTTGCTTATTTTTTATCTACTTAAAAGATTCACTGACTTAAGATGTACTATCACAGCAAATACTATGCTTGCTCAAATGTATGAGAACACTTTTTCATTTAACACTGTAGCACTTGGGAATAGAAGCAGCTGCCTTCATTTAAGATGGCTGGTTCATTTTGGTGCTGCGTTTTGCTGATGTTAAAGCTACTTTGCCTTAGGCTTAGAATCATTGTAACTTTTTATTAAAGGTAGACAGAGATTGACTCAGAGAACACTAAGCCTTTCCCGCTGCCCCCCATTAATATACCTTGGAAAGATGAAATATTTTTGGATTTGAATGTAAGGAAACTTTTGAAAATAAATATTGTTGAGGTTTCAGAAATAGACCTTCATAGCTATGTGAGTGGAGTAAAGGGTAATTTAACATTCCTATCCCAGACCATACATCCCAACAGAGTCTTAGATTCCCTCACATTCATTATGCTGCTAGGAGTAGCAGGAAAAAATTGTTAGAAATAAATTGCAAAGTGTGATGGGTAGTAGAGATAGAAAACTTTGAAATATAGATAATTTTCCTGAAAACCCATAGTGGCATATATTAAATCATATTTTCCCTCATCCTTTAAATGCTTTTTTCCTCCCCCGTTTTCAAAGTTGTGTGRGTGAAAGAGTAGCTGGCAGCATACACAAAGAACTGTGTTGTACAAAGTGTAAGTGATATGTATGAAGAAGTACTTTCTCCTCTCATGTYATAGAAATAGCAACTGCTCTTACAATAATGGAACTAGAAACTGAAAGAAGTTTGATTTCAGTTATCATTCTTTTACCTCCAAACTTCTAATGATTGCTTTTGAAGTGCTTACTACTGAAATTCTGGCACCGGTTAGTGGGATGTGGGTGTGCATTCAGCTTGGCTGACAGTAGGCACTAAAACTGGCTGCTCTTTCCTCTGTTCCATGTACATGTATACATGAGACCTCTTTTTGTATCTGGATGTGAACTCTTTGACAGAGGAGGAAAAGAAATTCAAGATATATGACCTTGATATAACCAGTATCTAGATAGCTAACCTTTGTTTTTACATTTACAGGTAACGCAGATACCCTCAAACATGAGCCTAAAATGAATAATATTGATACATACATGAGACTGAGAGACTTCTGGCAGCGCCATTAYTCTGCTCACTATATGACTTTAGTTGTCCAATCTAAAGGTAACAYGAACTGTTCCTTAAAAGCAAGTTCTTTGCTGTGTTTGGAGTGGTTGGTTGTGCTCTAGCTTAGCTATAGCACAAGCCATTCAGTGGATTGTCCTGTTCTGCAGGGGGTGTTTACATGTAGATTTTGGCTTCCTTTCCAAATGAAAGGAGTCTTATGCAATTGTACCGTGTTACTGTGATCCTGCCATTTCTTGAGAAAATTTAACTGAAAGAGATGAATGGGTTCCAGATTAACATGGGAGATGAAGTTTCAAAGGTATACTTTTAAACAAACACTTGTAGGAACCTAGGATCATATCACTGAAATGACTTAATACTGCTGCTTTTCCTGCAGTCAGCAGTGAAACTGCACAGAAAATGAGGGAGAAACAGGGATATGGGTGTCTCAATTGTTTTGCTCCTTTGAAAAGGTCTTTTTCAGGAGAGGCTTTAAAGTAAAACACATTCCTCTATGGAAAAACATGGTCCTAAGACTGTTTCACCATAGACTGAAAAGTGCTGTGCAAAACGCCTTGGATTTCATTTCAGCAAAGCTCTTTAAATCTATTGTTACTTTCTACAGAGACTAAAAAGATATAAATTGCTTATAACTTAAGCATGTATTTGAGAGCTGGGCTGAAAATAAATAGTTGAATACATTTAAGTTTGGTTGGTGTTCAGGTGTTTTGTTGAATGCCCACAACTGGTTGCAATTTCCTTCCATAAAAGGTGATGGTAATTCTTTTATTCTCTACCCTTTTATTTTCTGTCTAGACTGTAAATATATTGGGCACTGTTTTTTCCTTTAATAATCATTTAYGTAGCAATAGATTGTACTGCTATTTCTTCCGATGGGAACTGATAGCRAGGCAAGTTGGAGTTGTATTTCTCTCTGTTAAAATAAGACATACGTTGAATCCTTTCTTTTCTTCTCGRCCTCCTTTTTTAACATACAGCATCACTTTCTGAATACTCACTTTGATGCACTCCTCCATTTTTGAAAAGTAAACTTCTTCTTGACTTGTTTCCTTTAGAAAAGAAGGTGAGGGAATGGAGTTTTTAGCACTGCAGAATTGTGTTTATGTTCACAAATTGCTGTGTATGCGCTAGCTTGGACATGATAGAATTGAATCTAGCATGTACCAGTGACTTTGCAAGTTCCAAAGCTGGTAGTTCACAATCATATCTGCTGGTACCAGGCTTTAAAACCCAATTGTCTCAGCCCTGAAATACTGAAAGTGTATACAGAAGCAGAGGTATGACCAAAAGTGTAGAGTCTAGTAAAATTAAAAAGCTGGTTCAAACAAGCTTTGAAGCTTATGATTTTTAACTTGCCAACTTTATGCTGACTTGCAGCCTCTTTAACTTGTCTGCTGAGGTAGGATATATTAAGACCAGTTAGTCTTCAATATTCAGGAAATTAATTTCTAACTTTTTTCATTTCTTACTAGAAACACTGGATACATTGGAAAAGTGGGTGACAGAAATCTTCTCCGAGATCCCAAATAAGTAAGATTCTTCTGATGTAAAMTGACATTACAAACTGTAGAATTCTTTTGGTACAGTGCTCAAAATGACTTTTTAATTCCTTACCAGAGGTATTATTTAATATATGTTGTTAAATAAGTGTTTATCCTTATCCAGAAAAAAAATGCAACTTGGAAAGTTTAAAACTATCCTTAATTACGTCAGGAAAACTTACTTAGTGTATTTAGTCTGCAGATTAGCAAATTAGTTTGCAGAATTTATGCTGACCATTTTATGATAGAATCATTCAAACATAGGGGATCCTTTTATAATTTTTACCTTTGCTTTTGACAAAAGTACTTAGCAGCAAAATAAATTAARGTGGCATGTTGAAGAGGAAGTTAAGAGTTATTTTTAGAGTGCCAAATGGTTAGGATTTGATCTGTTTTTAATAACTCACTCTGGTGTGGGGTCCAAAAACTTCCCTAACTTAAAGAGCATTTTGTTTTCCCTCTCATTTTCCACTTTTGCAAGATACTTATTTCTGTGATGGGAATGAACCTTRTGAAAGTCTAATGCCACATGTTGCCATGTTAGTCTGTTGTTTGTATGCCCACCCCTGCCCATCTCCTGTTCCTCCTCACAAGGCAGCAGTCCCGCAGGCTCCTGCGAGCCCAGTGCCCACTGGAGAAGCTCATCACTGTGCTTGGCTTCCCMAGCAGGTGGTGTGTTGCTGCTGCCTTGCACAGGAGGAGAAGAGGGAGTTGGGAGCTAACTCCTGATAATGACCAGTGAGCTCTGTTGTATGGGCAGAGGGCAAATAAAACGGGTTCCCTTTCAGTCTGGGCTAGGGGGATCCCGAATTGTACCTTTTTGTTAAGAGGCATTTTGGGGTTGTCTGGGGTAGCTCTGCTCTTGCTTCAGCCCATGGATGCTAGGCTGCGTGTGATAATCCCTGTGCAGCCTTGATTCCTTGCCACTAATGACCACACTTCATTTTTCCTTTCAAGTGGTTTGCCCAAACCCTGCTTTGGTCATCTGACTCAGCCTTTTGACACACCAGAATTTCACAAGCTGTACAGAGGTGAGTAAAGCAGATTTGTCTGAAAGGTGTGAACCCACAGATTCATATTTCCTTTGTGTTTCACAGGGATCTGGATACTTTGTAGACTAATTTTAAGTGGTTCTGAATAATATTTCACTTTGCATTATGCAAAATTTCTTATCTTTTGCTAATCGTGTATTTGCCTTCCTTAATTTTCCTTCTGCTCAGTCATTCCAATCAGGAAAGTTCATTCTCTGAGTATCACCTGGGCACTTCCTCCACAAGAGCAGTATTACAGGTAAGGTGGAGCTGCATTTCCTTTGCAAAGTGTTTACACTGAGAATATCTTTACTGACTTTCAAAAGAAACCAAAAAATCTTACTCATTTGTGTTACAGTTGACTTTCTCTCAGTATAGGAATGTATTTAAAAAGAATTAAGCTTATRCAGATACAGTTCTTGCATAATTTCAGTGATTGGCACACAACTAATTTAATGTCATTCTTCACTGACTCATATTAGTTGTCATATTCTGAACTCCTACATCTCTAACTTGTTATCTTAGTACTATCAGTGAAAGGAATACTTTTCATGAAGAARTAGCTTATATWAYAGTCATTTGTGAATTAAGACTTGAGTTCTTCYTGTAATAAATGTTACTTCCTGGCATTTAACTGCCTTCTCTCTCTCTCTCTTTCTCTCTCTTTAGAGTGAAGCCRCTTCATTATATTTCCTGGCTTGTAGGACATGAAGGCAAAGGCAGTGTTCTTTCCTTTCTTAGGAAAAAGTATGTATTTTTTCCAGCATAGTGATCAAATGCTTTACTATAATTTAATTAAAGGTGGACTTTTTTTTTTTTTCTTGGTAGATAAATATAATCAAGTCAAGTCTGCCTTATTATGGTATTCTTTGAAGCTGAGAATAGTCCCAAGTAAGAAATAAATGGTTTCTAATCTTTTTTTTGTCCATGGACTGTTAATCAACGGTGCCTGTGACTGTTTTTTAAGATTTCTCCCAAAGATAGCTTGATTTTTGAATTTTTGTCTTAAATTCTGTATTCTAGATTTCACATCATAGCATTGAAAACTTTGTGCATTCTAAAAGCAAATGGGAAAACAAAGAAGTAAAGCTATAATATGCTAATTTCGATTAAATGTAAGTAAAGCTGAAAGGAGTAATGGGTTTTTAACTCTTCATAGGTTTTGGGCTCTTGCATTATACGGAGGAAATGGTGAGACAGGATTTGAACAGAACTCTACTTATTCTATCTTCAGCATTTCTGTGACTTTGACCGATGAAGGTTACAAGCACTTCTATGAGGTATGATTTAGTGCAACTTGATTTTCTTACTGCTTTCCTGATACCTAGAAAAGTTAATCAGTTCCTTTCGGTCTGCAGGTTGCCCATGTTGTATTTCAGTATCTGAAGATGTTGCAGAAAAGAGGGCCAGATAAAAGGTGAGAATTTGATGTCACATCAGCTGTCTTGAGATTGTCCCTCTCCATTAGCCTTTTTTTTATAGCGTGTGCACTGTTTGGTGGGAAAGATGTTTAATACAAGTTTGCAAAATGTTTTTGTTCTTGGAGCTTTTAAGTGTTTTATTATGATGTGATTCTTAATTTTACTAGGCTGAAGAAGTGTAAATGTAAAATACAATTTTGCATTGATTTAAAAAAAATAATAGTGGAGTGCAACTGGTGAGACAGGTCTGACAAACTCAGGAATGTGGTGTTCTGGGGGTTAACCTTTATGTTAATTTGAAACTAGATTTTGACAGTGAGTATGTCTGTCCCTTTTTGGAAAGCAGTCACCAATTATGAAACCCTTTCGGCTCTTTCAGTGGAAGGAGGTATAGGGCGTATGTGTGGGTGTGAGATTTATACATGGGTTTTATACCTGAAAGAGTTGTTGTGGACAAACTCCCTCTTGATGCCTTTCCTAGAAGACTGCATTTTTTCRGTTTCTTGATAAATGTGGTGAAGTAGTGAAGAACACTTTTATCTTTTTCTCCCTCTTTCACAGAATATGGGAAGAAATCCAGAAGATTGAAGCTAATGAATTTCACTATCAGGAACAGGTAAGCATGCACTGTTTTCTGTTGGTGTATTGGTAACCCTTAAACGGGAATCTAATTTTGTTGCAGATGCTCTAGGTTTTTTCAAAGCCTAAAAGCTGCTAGTCTGCTGTGAGCATCAGGATAATARAAATGCCAATTTGTTGCTGTTTTTCCTTTTCAAATTCTGGCATCTGTAATTGCCTTCAAAATGACAAATGAGAGCTATGGAGTGTCTTCAGTGTTTTCAAATACCAGAAGAAAGTGGTATTTGATAGTGATGGAGACAACAAGGACTGCTACCAATAACCCCAAATAGTGTATAATAGAACAGTGGCTTTTTTGCTAGGAACAACTGYATATCAATTGAAAATGCATCTTTTAAATTTTTGGTATTTTAACAGAATATAGTTTCTATGCGTTCATTAGCAAAATGCAGCTATTATAAAACAGGAACTAACTAGCATTTTCTAGTAAAGGCTTTGCCCCTAACAGTAGAGCACAACTAAAACTTAGTATCTCTTATGGCTAACTATTTAATATCCATCATATCAAGATCAACTGTTGTCAATCTCTAATCACTGGAAATTGTCCCATTTGAAGTTTGACCTGATAAAGGTGAAGCTCTGTAGTACTGAATTAGTCATCTTGATTCTTTTGGTTCCAGGCTGGCCTTTTGCGCTCCTCTAAACTGTTACACTGTTCTAATAAAACATATGCTTTCCAGGAGCAAGTCAGAAAATACAGTTCACACTGGAGAAGCACCGGTTATTAAGTCCTGTGTACAGCATGGTCTGTATCCAGACCCAGAATCTGTGCAGTATGATGCTGTCTGGTCCAGAAGGGCATACAGCAAAAAGCTGTCCTCTAGGAAGTCTTACACAACTGAAGTACAGTCTGAACTTTCACRTCCAAGTAGCAGGGTGTTTTTCTTTTCTGGATGCCCTTCCTCCCAGAGAACATGGAGGAGGGGTGGAATCGAAGAGGTGCCCATGCAGTTCCTCAGCTTGTTCTTTCTGGGTTCCAAATCACTTTAAATTCTGAATTGCTGGACTCGCTCGTATTCTCCAGAGAAAAGTTGCTCATTATGCTGGGATTTTAACTTGGCAGATTTAATGACCATAAGCATATGCTAAAGGCTGTTTCTTCTGTAAAGATGATGTCTCTGATGTTTCAGGATCCTCGCATAAGTCCTGAGCATTAGATATGGTTATGGAATATATTTTGTTTAATAACAGAGAGTGAATGCAGTAACAAACACAACTTGCAACCCATGCTTAATACACTTGACCACTCAAGCTATTCTCGGCACAGAAAGTTGGTGTTCTAGTTTCCCAGTTTTATGAAAAATAGCTTTTTAAATGTATTCACAGACAGATCCAGTTGACTATGTGGAAAGCCTGTGTGAGAACATGCAGTTGTTTCAGAAAGAGGATTTTTTGACAGGAGACCAACTCTTGTTTGAGTACAAGCCTGAGGTAAATACTCTTTCAACTTTGCATGTATTGATGATGGGAAAATGTAAGCACACTGGGGTGCTTTAATAGRATCACACTTTATTCAGAAGGCAAATCTGTTTTTAAGCTTATAATGTCATGATCTTCGTGYGTCCAGATGAAGAGCTCTCAGCAGGGTGAGGCAGAGCCGGGGTTGCATTTGAGCTGACGCCTTGTGCTCAAYTTGCAGGTCATTGCTGATGCCCTCAACCAGCTCACGCCACAGAGAGCCAACATCGTTTTGCTCTCTGCTGCCAATGAGGGCCAGTGTCATCTGAAGGAGAAGTGGTTTGGAACGCAGTACAGTGTGGAAGGTAAAGCAGCAGCAGAAACACCAGAAATAATTTATGCACTAGGGCTTTTAAAAGGGTGAGAGCGCAAAATACAACCACACAGAGAAGAGGGTAAATGGCCGCTCAGTGGTAAACTGACCTTGTTATTACTCACATACTCTGTCCCGCTATGTAATCGCTGTTTGTTTAGTGTCAGTGGGTTCCATCTCCCTGGTTCAGCGGTGCTCTGGGAGGAAGGGGCTGCACCAAGTCCTCCCACATGGAGCAGAGGAGAACAGCAGCAAAGAGGGGTTAGCTGGGTTGCTAATACCTGCAGGCTTGGTTTGCTTTTAACCAGGACTACTTTGCTCCTGAACCAAGAGAGCTTTAGGAAGGGATTGAGACAGAATTCTGATGAACCAGACGACACAAAGACAGTGAGTCATAGCGCRAATGTTGTAGAATGCTGCGGAAGTAGCAAAAGTTGAGAGATGAAGCAACTGTTACAGAGAATAGAAGAACAGATAGAAAGAATAGAGTAGTAATACCTTTCTGTTAAACAAAATACATTGCATGTTTTTTAATAGATATTGACAAGCACTGGAGTGACTTATGGGCCAGCGACTTTGAATTAAATCAGGATTTACACCTTCCAGAAGAAAACAAATACATTGGTAAGGCATCTGAGCATGAATAAGATCTTCCCTCAATAGTTTATTTTGAAACTTTGCTAACATTTCGATATACCTTTTTTTTATCTGAATATTAACTTTTTAAAAAATATRTATGTATAAATTAATATGGTAATTATGCTCATCAGCATTTTATTTAATACTTTTTTGTTTATAAATTTGAGAACTGATTCTTTCTAGGATGCAAGTTTATGGATTATGTTACTGCAACAAAGTAGGCCTCATGCAGTCAGAGAGAACTAACAGAGCTCTAGCCACCTGAGGAGGGAAACTTTGTTTACTTAGCACTGCATAAATTCAATGTGTGCGGCCTTGCTGTGGCTATGAAGTGCAGTAATTTCCTTTTTTTTTTTTTTAAGCCACTGACTTTGCTTTGAAAGTTGCTGACTGCCCTGAGACAGAATACCCAGTCAAAACAGTAAGCACGCAACAAGGTTGTCTCTGGTACAGGAAGGATGACAAATTCAAAATCCCTAAAGGTAAGTGGCTTTCATTTTGTGTCCTTAACAAACTGAAAAATAGTAAAAGAGAAAGCAATAGGCCCTTGAGTAGTGTTGGTGATCTGTGAGCCTTGTGGCTGCTTCTCATCCCTCCTGTTCCATGTGCCTTGCAGACCATCGCATGTATAACAAACAAGGAAGGTGTGTGCAGACTCTGGTGTTAGTATCTGTAGTCTGTTTGCTTTTCTGTTTCCTTCAGCTGTTCAGAAACATTTAATTGATCATGGTAATGTCATGGCCAAAGAATAACYTGATAGAAATGTACTTGGCTTTGGAAAGCTGCTACTCCTTACACAAATGCTCATTCAAGTCTCTTTCTCCCCACCAGCTTATGTTCGTTTCCATCTGATCTCTCCGTTGATACAGCAGTCTGCAGAGAAGTAAGGATTATGTTATTTGTGAAGTAATTGAATTCTCATAAGTAGCCAAAAAGTACAGAAAAAAGATTAGCTTTAAGGTGGAATAAAGTATGTCTGTCTTTGCTCATAGTCCTGCACTTCTGCAGTGGTTTTATCTGTAGTTAGATGAGGGTGTTTTTGCTGCAGAGCATTACTATAGCAAATGATCTGGTGTGTCATTCCCCGAGTAAGTTTTGGAAAACTAATATTGGCAGCAGTATCACGAGTGCCAGAAGGAAGTGCCCAGGTAAGGAAAAAGGGCAGCTGAAGAGGCTGTCAAMAGCGTTTGGAACCAACTCTTACATTGCCTTTGAGACTGTAGTTCTGCACCTGCAGCTTTTCTGCTAATCATAGGCTAGCTCTGTTATTTGTAACAAATTTCCTAGTAGTTTTACTATAATTCTTCTGAGACCTGCACAAGGCACGTTTTGGGAATGCTTTTGTAAATGTTTGCATCAGGACTTAGGTGGTTTGAATGTTGGAGTCTGGGCAGTAATGAAAATCTGGATGTACAGAAGTGCAGTCCTTGTCTTGCAGTCCCCTTCTCTGTAGCTTATTTTTATTTCTTTTTTTGTTATAGCTCAATAGATTCCTTACACAAAGTGCGAAAAGCTCATTTTCTGTGTGACTGCAATGTTTTGAGCATTGGCAGGTTGCAGTACACATTCCTGCTTTCTGAAGAATCTTAAATCGTGTGAGGTTGGAATTTTAGTGCAAAGGGTAATTCAGATTATTTTATCTAGTTTTATGTGCTTCCTTGGCCAAGTGAACTTTGCATTCTGTATTTCCAGGTTTTCTGAATATTGCTTTTGAATCTGATTTTACTCCATTTCTGTTGGAGAGTTTTTCATATGTACCATCAAACTCATTGGCCTTGATTTTTTTTCTCTTTCTCCTGTTCCATCCTCTTCTTTTTTTTTTTTTTTTGTTTTTTTTTTTTGACTCTTTGCCCCCTTCTCCATGCAGCATAGTATTGTTTGATACGTTTGTAAACATCCTTTCCCACAATCTTGCTGAACCAGCTTACGAAGCAGACGTCGCTCAGCTGGAGTACAAACTAGTAGCCGGGGAACACGGCTTGGTGGTTCGAGTGAAAGGATTCAATCATAAACTACCTGTAAGTCCTGCTCACCTGCTGAGTTCCCAGCTTTTCAATGTTGCTTTGCTGCTAGCAGCAGCTGAGCTGCTCTTCTGACTTGCATAGGAAATTGATATTGTTGAACATATGTTCAGCTATAGGAAATGAAGAAAACATTTATCACTCGATTACCTGTATAAAGACACAGGTTTTTTTTCAGTTCTGCAAGCTCAAATTACTGACTTTTGCCTGGCTTCTGTCCTTCAGGTGTTAAAAGTACTTGCATTAACTCTAACTGGCCCCTCCTTTAAAATGTGCTGCAATGAATCCTGCTTATTTAGGATATTGAAGTTATTTAATTCACTTTTTAAAACTGCTGTCTTTATGAAACTGACTATAATCTGACTTAGCAGTGACTAGTGAGAAATGTCTAAGACTTGAGGAATTGCCTTAGTTAGACTCTGTAGCTTTTTATACGTTGATCAAACAGGGAGTTTTTTTTAATACATCAAAAAACAGATTAGACTGGTYGTCTTTTCAAAAAATRACTTGATGCTCTATTCCTTCCAGCTTTTATTTCAGCTYATCATTGATCACTTGGCTGACTTCAGCTTTACTCCAGCAGTGTTTGAGATGATAACAGAGCAGCTGAAGAAGACYTACTTCAACATCCTCATCAAGCCCGAGACGCTGGCCAAGTGAGTCGCTGTGGGAGGGCGGACGCTGGCGGCACCCTGGGAGTTGAGGTCGAGCCGAGAGCTCAGGAATCTCTGCCCTGGGCTCGTGGGGGCTCTTCCAGGTTCACCGGTGCCTTAGAGAGCTCGAGGTGCCCAGCATGGGGGTCGGGGCAGGTGAAGGTAGGTGCTGCTGAACCTGCTCGCAGCCACAGCRGGCACGTGGGGAGGGCAGGGCAAGCCTGTAGCAGTCCTCCTGGCTACCACCTCCCCATCTCCRGAACATTCCTGAGTCAGAGATGGGATCTCTGACATGAAAMAAGCTTTACAAAAGGCTGCSTAGAGAGGCTGTGGAGTCTCCTTCCTTGGAGATGTTCAGAACCCACTTGGATGTGACTGCCACATGCTCTAGGTGTCCCTGCTTTACCAGGGGTTTGGACTCGATCTGTAAGATCCCTTCCAACCTCAACYGTTCTGTGATTGTGTGAAGCAGCTCCTGAGAGATGCATTTTTCCTTCTCACACTGCAGGGACGTGCGTCTCCTGATTTTAGAGCACAGCAGGTGGTCCATGATCGACAAGTACCAGACACTGATGAACGGCCTTTCCATCGAGTCCCTCTCAGCCTTTGTTAAGGCTTTCAAGTCACAGCTCTTTGTGGAGGGTCTCGTACAAGGAAACTTCACAAGCCGAGTGAGTAGCTCGGCAGCAGCTGACCCTTCTTGAACCTYGTGCTTGACAGGTGCTTCAGCGCCGTTGTTTCACTGTAGCGCTCACCTGGCAGCCGCTGCCTCTGGGTGCTGGTGGCCTGGGGGCTCGGGGTGCTGCACAGCTTCAGCACCCACAGCTTGGGAGCACGAGTGTGAATAGGCACTGGGGAGCCCTTAACTGCCCCTTGGAATAGAGGAATTTGACCTCAGGAGTTTGGGTGGGAACCACCAAGTGAGAAAAATGAGGCAAACATAGGCACATAGCCTGTTTCTACCTTTGCTACCAGTTTGATATTGTTTGATAAATTGATTTATTTGATACTCACAACTTTTGAGGATGGTGCTACAGGGGGAATCTTCCCTCAAATTCCATTTTTATTTGGTGTTTTAATTGCCAGCATGCTCTGGGTAGACCTCACTGTCACCTTGGCTCTCATTAATGGCCCTCCAGGCTGCGCCCCTCRCTGTTGCGATGGCTGACGCTCTGCCCCGGGTTCTGCACTCTCCTTGCTGGGAAGCCAAAGTGCAAGGACCTGATTAGAGATTTCTGTTCTGCTTTGAGGTCTCTGTCTTGACACTTTGGTGGGGTTAGGAGAGGGCGGGTCCTTGGGGAGGCTGCGAGGACCTCGGGGCCAGAACGTGGCTGTGCTCTGCAGGGGGATCGTGTTCTCAAGCGCTGAACTCCAGYGTGTGCTTGTGAGTTGGGGCTAATAATTCCATTCTAAATAAGGCTTATGTTTATGCTTTCTCCTAGGAGGCAAAGGATTTTCTGAATTACGTTGTTCAGTGAGTACCTCTGACACTAGCACAGTTCTCCCTGGGGAACTAAAAAACAAGTTTAGATCCTTTTTTGGAGGAAGGCATTGGGGTTGGGAGCAGCGTCAAAAATGTTTTCTCCAGTAACAGGTACAGAGCTGGGGCTGCTGCTCCCTGGAGGTTTGTGGTGGCAACTCAAGCCGRTCGATRCTCCAGTTTGGGGAAAGGGAAAAGAACATCAGTTTGGGCGTGTAAACACCTRGGGTCTCGTATTGTTTTTGGCTAAGGTGTGAGGATGTTTGACACGTTGCTGTTTGTGCTCCCTTCAGAAAGCTCCAGTTTGCCCCTCTGGCCCATCCCTGCCCCGTCCAGTTCCGCGTGGTGGATCTGCCAAATACCCATCTGCTCTGCAAGGTGAAAACTCTCAACAAAGGTGATGCCAACTCTGAAGTAACAGTTTATTACCAGGTAATGTCTTAGTTTTGGTCTGTACAAGTTTATTTCTGCTGATCCTTGCTGATGCTGTAGTCGTACTTGCATCCCAGTCTTGAGAGCCGATCTCTGGACAGGGATTTTGCAGCATGCAGTGAGAAGCACCACAAAGGCATCCCCTGAGCCTCAGTGGCTGCAGCCCTGTGGGCGCTCAGAGCACATGGGGGAGCAGGTACCTGTCGTTGTGCTGCTCTCTGCCCTTCTCCTCAAACGCATGTCTTCCCCAGCAGAAGGTAGATGGGTCTGCTGCCTTAGGTGTTTCCATGTTCCCCTATGGTCTTGGGTGAAACCTYTCTCCCCTGTTTTGTCAATTGTGGTTTCCTTGATGCTGCAGTACAGGCTGAGGTTTGTATGTCACAGGTGTCACCTTAATCTGGACCACAGCACTTAACACCATGAAATCATCCTAAACTCTTCTCAATTTTCTTTTTAGTCTGGTGCCAGGAATTTAAGGGAATACACCCTTATGGAGCTGCTTGTGGTAAGTTGCTTGGTGTTTATGTCCTTTCAAGCAGGCTTTTTTAGTAGTCATAGCTATGAAAGAGTCTTGCCTGAAAACAGTGAGTGCTTGGAGCTCTGTCAAGGCCCTGGGGCTGAAGGGGACAGAGGTGCCAGCAGTGCCCGCTCTGATCAGACTGAGCGGAGGCGACGTTGCCTGGATGAAGGCGATGTTTCCCGAGTGTCACCCCAGAATTGCGGCCTGTCCTAGTTCAGTGGGGGGAGCTGGAAAGGTGGCAGTTCCCTCCTTCGGGGGTGGCTGCTGAGGAGCCATCGCCGCTCCTGCCACGCGTCTGTGCTCCCTTTCAGATGCACATGGAGGAGCCCTGCTTCGACTTCCTGAGAACCAAGCAGACTCTCGGGTGAGTTCCCTCTAACTGCATCGCTCTGTGTCGCCTGCTTTCGCTCTTCCCAAGTAGTTTTACTTTGGAAGCCTCTTCCTGCACCATGGCTAAGTCCTGTCTGATTGTAACTGAAAGAGCATCCTTACACCTCAAACCCGAGAGCCTCCCTCAACACAAACTTCAGCCTAGTTGTCCTGGGTTCCAGGAAGAACTGTATTTATTACCAGTATGCTGACTTGGAATTAATGAGCACCAAATTGTTGTTCTGCTTCCCAGAGTTTGCCATCCCGTGGCCTGTTTCAGTAGCCGCTTAATGGTAGCTAAGACTGAGAGGCATCCTCTATTCCCAGCAACTAGAGTCATCTTTTCAGAGCTACAGATGCATCACTTTCTCTTTGAACTGGTGYCCAGGAATTCCTAAGCAAAAATACTTTGCAGAGATTCAGAGGATTTCCTAAAACGGAGAAAAAATTGAAGTGCCTTGATGGAGAAAGTAATGGAAGGTGTAGATGAGAATTGTGCTYGTGGAATGACTTTTTTATCTCTTTGCTTTAAGCTACCACGTGTACCCCACCTGCAGGAACACATCTGGCATCCTGGGGTTCTCYGTCACTGTAGCCACGCAGGCGACTAAGTACAAGTAAGTGCTCGGGGCCAGCGTTTGCAGCCTGCGCTYGCCGCAGCGATGGGGCTGCTGAATGTGAGGTTTGTTGGGTTTTGCTGTGCAAAGGGATGCTGTAAACGGCTCCTCCTGCAGCTGCAGACTGAATGCAAAGGACCCCAGGGTGGCTGCTCCATGTGCACCAGCCGGGTTTTGCAGAAGTGACATCCAGCAAGGCGGCTGGGGATGACATATGGGTTGGGTAGCAGGTGTATACTGGGTACAGCRAGGTGGCAGACTAGATACGTGCCTGTATTGCGTGCTCTGTTTTAGGTACAGTGCACAACATCCAGCTGAGGAATTATTCCCGAGTGCAGTTCACTTAAATCTTTTTAGTCAAACACATCCCRGCTGAGCTAAGGTTGCTTTTGCCTGACCTTTGAGTGCACCTACTCATTTGAGAGCCAGACGCAGTAACATTCCCTTGTTTCAGGCCAGCAGCTTTTATTCAATCCAGCAGTTGTGTATGATCCCAAAGGGAATGTGAAGCAGCAGTGCTTGCATTAAATTGTAACATTCCTGGCACAGGGATTGAAAAGCAAGCAAAACCCTTAAGCTTCAGAAAGTGCTGCAGTCTTGACTTGCATAGAGATAAATAATGCACAAATTCAGTAAAAATAGCGCGCTCTCCTTTGGAACACGTTCTGCAAGGAGAAACCGCCATGTGGCTTTTCTTCTGACCCGGTTTCAGCAGCCAGACCACCCTGTTCTTGTTTAAACCTCGAGCTAACTACAGGTATTTCCTCCAACGACCTGTACTAGGGCATCTGTCAGTGTTAGAGATGATCTATAAAATATCTGCAGCTTATGAAAAAGCTCTGCAGTCAGTGCAAGTTTAATTAGCAGAGTACTGCTGCCTCCCTTTTCTACATCTGAATGACATCTGTAGGATTTAGCTRTCGTCTGTGAAGGTTTAATGTTTCCAAGGTGCCACAAGCCATCAAATCACATCCCCTCTCTCTMTTTTTATCTTAAGTGATTAGAATTTAACCATGAGCGCGTAGGGCTCAGAGCTGAAGCTTAGGCTGTGGTCCTGCCCTACCCCCTGTTCAGCTGTGCTTAGTTCACCACAGCCTGGGTCCCCCAGGGGTTTAACACCACAGCAGCTACCTGCGTAGGGGGCTGTAAAACCCTCCTTGGTTGTATGAAGTCCTCCTCTCTGCACAGTACACAATATAACTGAGATCTGGGCACTGGTTTTTCTTCCTGAGGATAAGGGAGCTAGAAAGGCTGGTGGTCACAGATGGGTGGCCCTTCCAAGGGGAGGGAAGGGGCAGTCGTCCCCCTCTTCCCTCTCTGTTTCCTTGGTTGCTGTTCTGCCACTTTACACCTCAGAGGTGGTGGTTTGTTTGTTTTTTTTTTTTCTTTTCCTGAGATGATTTAACTAATTCTCTTTTAGTTCTGAATTGGTTGACAAGAAAATAGAGGAGTTTCTTTCTTGCTTTGAAGAGAAAATCAAGCATTTAACTGAAGAAGCTTTTAGCACCCAGGTAAATAGTTGATCTTAAAAAGCTCTTCCCTTAACTCCTAACTAGTATCGAAGGTGCAGGATGTGGTTACACAGACTGGCCTATTTCTGAGGTTTTCTGAACAAAGGGCTCATTTCTGAGTCCTGCACCTCTCTCTGTCTGCATTCATCCTGTTGACACTTGCTTGTCTAGAAGTTCAGTCTGAACTGTCAGTTACAGTTCAGTCTGAAAACCATTACCTGCCTTGTTCAATGTAACCTAGGATTTCTTTTAGTATCAATGTCTATAAAAGATGGATAGTAAATTAAGGTACTTTAAACCCTTTGAAACCATTTTTTTTTTTCTCAAATGTAGGTTACAGCCTTGATAAAGTTGAAAGAGTGTGAAGACTCCCACCTCGGAGAAGAAGTCGATAGGAACTGGAATGAAGTGGTGACCCAGCAGTATCTCTTTGACAGGCTTGCCCGTGAGGTAGGTACAAATTAATTTCCAAGCACAAGGAGTGAAATTTTCTTTTTTGTTATTTTTTTAATAATGCCAAATGGAATATAGGCACTGACTTTATGCAGCCATGTTCTGTTAGAGTGACTCATGGACCCTTAACATCCCTATTCTTCTTTAAGGGCTGCTCTGTCTGAGGGGATATAGTTCATATAGTATTTTGGTTTAAAAGGGCTGGTCCCTCTCTGTGCTCTTCATGCTTCATCACTGCGTGTTTTGTGGGTTTTAGATCGAAGCTCTGAAGTCTGTTACTAAATCAGACCTGGTCACCTGGTTCCAAGCTCACAGAAGCAGCGAGAGGAAGGTGCTCAGCGTTCATGTGAGTGTTGCCTGGCACTGCTGYGTGTCCCTTCTGAAATGCCCAACTCTTCCGCCACAGCCCCTGCGCTAGGAGTCCTGCAGGGGTCTCAGTTTTAATTTGTTAGYTTTCCACAATATTGTTCATATTTCCTACTTTCATAGTCCTAATGAATATTGGCAATTAGAYGGCATTTAAGTATCTAATTTTCAGGGCAGATGAGCACTGAAGGAAGTGTGATTTATAAAAATTAGAGACAAATTTCTTTTTTGGTAACTTTTCCAGGTGGTTGGATTTGGAAAATATGAAGGGGACTCAGAGGTGACAGCTGTCTCAGAAGCACAGAATTCTTCATCTGGTGAAATACCTCATCTTACTTTCTTACCCCCATCCTCCTTGATGACTAACGTTACTTCCATCAAGGACATCAAAGCTTACACATCTACTCTGAATGTTCTCCCTTACCATAAAATATTAAAATAAAAGTGACATCTTGCCCTGCAGTGATGTGTAATACAGGTGCTTTTTACAACTTTAACATTGCAAAACTGGTTTTATTAACAAAGCTGCAGTGGTAGCTGAGACAAGGAAGTCCAGCCAGGTACGGAGGTAGCTTCCCTCAAGCAGTTTCCAACCAGCTTCTCATTAATGTCCACGTTTAACAACAGGCCCAGCGCTGACTTCCTGCTGGACAGAGGGGACTTTTCCCTTCACTAGAAAACACCGTGTGCTCCTCTCCAGCTGCCTTGTGTTCAGGCTCTCATTGCATCAGTCCTACAGTGCTGTGGCAATTGCTTATCAGAAGTTACATTTCCTCAAAGAAAATACTCTGCAGTTCTCCTGTAGGAATTACAAAGTGCATGTGGAAGAAGAAAAAACAAAAGCAAAAACCAACAAACCTTAAGGCTTTGCTCTTAGACTGCTTTTATGGTTTTTATGTATGTGCAAAGTAGACAAAATTGAGGTTAAAGTAATGCTAATTTAAACTGGAAGGAAAAGTAATTTGTTTCCTATGTATAGCTGCTTCCTCAAACATTATTTAAATTCAGGCTGTATCACAGAAATGCAAAGGTTCCTACTCATGAAGCTAGTTGTTAGAGAAGTAAGGCCAGAAGAATTCTGGTCTGAGTTGTACAAATGCTGTTCCTGGTGCTAGTTTATTATTAACTACTTTAGGAACTAGGTTTAGCTACACCCATTCCTCTAGAAGAATGTTTGCATTTCCCATGAAACAACTGATTAAAACTCAGCTGCAAAAACAATCTTGCTGCAAAGGTTTATTATGAAATAAATAAAAAGTCCATAAGAGAAGTTTGAAAAATCTATTTTATGAAGCTTTAAGATGCATTGAGTAGAATTATCTATGGTTACATTTTAATCTCTAAAATAAAATAACAAAGTTATTTTGGGCAAGACACTGAAATGCCAAAAGAGTTGATTATCATACAGGTGGAGGATAACATTTATGTAGCATTTTCTAACAAACTGTCCCATCAACGGAATCCTCATATTTACACATTGCAAAGAGTAGCTAGATTTAAACGACATCTTGCTTTTTGTTTCTGATGTTTAATTATGCAGGACCCAGGAATATTATGCACCTGATACCAACTGTCACKGCCTTTCCAGTGGTTATACAAAGTGTATACTTCACAGCCCCGATTTTYCATGCTTTAGAAGTATTAATAAAAGGGCTCCAGCAGCCTGAATATACTACCATTATAGCAAAGTCCGATATAAGTTACTGCACAGCCACGTTTTCTGTTTCAAATAACTGCTTATCTGCATCAGTAAGTCCAGTATCCCTGAGATAGGAACCACTGTAATTGGAGGGTGGGTTCTCCCAAAGTTACATACGTGATAACTGGCGACTATCTTGGTATCAGATGTAAACTCTGCTAAGCCAAGGCTTGAAGGTTGCAGTTTTTATAACCCGCTTAATGTTTATTGGCAGCAAGTCGTTTCAAGAGTGGCTCATCATAAACCCAACATTCTCCATCTTCATGGAATAACTAGAAAATAAAGTGGGACAGGATAATTACATGTAAGCTTTTTATGACTAAGCTGGAAAGGAACAGTAAAATSCTACAGGTCAGAGGACTGACGCTGTTTGAATAAAGCTCACCCTTGTTTCCCATGAGGTCTCATTCTCCTTTCTGGCTCTGGCTTCAGCTCTCTGTCTCTCTTCAAGCCTGTGCTTTGCAGCTGTAGCTGCATCAATGTCTCTGATTTTTAAGTTGTAGGTTACATCCTTCCACAAGCTTTAAAAAAAAAAAACAAACACATTTGAATGGAAAGGAGACAGCTTTCTGGAAGCAGTGCTAGGATGTTGTAGAAACATGTTACTGGCTGTTAGTTATCACTGTCTGTTTGAATTAAGTACAGAAATGAAATATATATGTATTTATTTATTGAACACAATCACTTTGTCAGAAGTGAGAAATTTGGAGAGATGCCCTCTGGACCTCCCTGTTACACTGAGGAGGATGTGACTGAGAACTGCAGGTCTTCTTGTCCCTGCTAAAACTAGACCTGCTTGAAACGTGGTTTTGTCCTGCACAGGGGGCCACTGAAGAGCCCTGCTCTGTGCAATGAGTGGCATTAGGGACATCCAGTTAGTCACAGTGTTCATAAAGGCTTGGGTGCTTATGAACTACAAATGTCTTAATTTTGCAGTTTAACTCAAGTTCTTACCAGCGAGACTCATAGTCGTCTTGGTCCTCCAGTTTCCTCACCTTCTTCTTAATCGTAGGCATTTTCTTGGTATCTATAAAGACAGCATTCTCCTAGAGATAAGGTAAAAAAATTTTTAAATCAGTTCTTCATATATACTGTTCATGTATATGCACTCCTTCTTGTCAGATAATACATTAACATATTATTTTATTTTTATAACAAGAGGAGAGTCAGACTACTGTAATAATTAATTAACAAATAAATCCAGGACTCTTATCATGAATTAAGCATTCTTGTGATCTTTGGGGAATCTCTATAGGAGTTACAACTACTAAAGCTGGTATTGAAAGACCCAGCCCTTCTATTTTTCTGGAAAAGAAAAAAATATAGCAGTTTACCCCCGTTGTGTATTTTGCATACATGACACCATTCCATTCTCCTTCAATGGAGCAGAAAGGTTTCTTGTCATTAGGAGAACTAGAGAGGAAAAAAAAACCCAGTCATTTTTCATTTGCATTATACTAAGCAAAAGAGCCCAAAGGCTCCAAACTTTATCGACATTTGTTGAGGTAAAGGGCTTAAAGTGACAACAGACTAAAGTCTGTTTCTGAGGGGAGGGTTTTTGAATATGTTAGTTCAAGTGGCACAAACCTTAAAAGAAAATGCTGTTGCAATATACTCTTGGGTCTTGCCTTAGGTTTGTAGTTAAAGCTCTGGAAACTACCAACAGGCTTTCAACACAGACCGAGAGGGAACTAGAGATCTTTAAAGCTAGGAAGTACTCAGAGGTTTCTCCTGGTATGAGTGGAAAACACAAGCACCATTTTAAAAGTGMGGTGCAAGTGCCATGAAGTGACTTAAAACCAATCTACAAACAGACCTTGGCCTGCATCCCTTTCTGATGTTTATATTACTAGCCGAGCAGCCCTCCAACATGAGATTCTTGTGTAAATTCTGTGTGCACAGGATTGAACCAAAAGGCACCAGACCACAGGTTTAAGTAAATGGGCTGCAGCAGTATAATAATGCACACCAGCCAGTTACCGAGTAGAGCAGTTTCAGGATTTTACACTGGCAGATAATAGTGACGTCTTTAAAAATAACCAGCAGGTAGAAGTGAGCAACCAAAGAGAGAAAGAGACTTACAAAATTTCAGCTGTAATTCTGTGCTTCTTTCCTCCATAAAATGGTTTCGTGTGGAAGACTATGGAAGCATTATAGCCTGTCTTTGAGCAATTAATACTGCATTCTCCGCCAAGTTCAATCCATGGTACAGTGAGAATAGATCTGCAATGAAAAATGTATATTTATAGCCTTTTAAGCATTTAAGTGTTAAATAAGCATTTAAGTATTACAAGACTTTAGAAATGAAAATATCACACAGAAGATTTACTTGCCTTCCATAACCATTAGGGAAGGTCAAAATATAGTGTTCATCATAGTCTAGACATGTGACGCATCCTATCAAAGAAAAAAATAAATTTAAAAACATCCAGCAAAATTCCTAGAAAACTCTTCATAGCAATCTCCTGAAATATTTCATTAAAAGCAGGCAGAAAATTAAAAAAAAAAGGAGAAGAGCTGTATTTTTTCATAGACATTACGTACRATTAGCTTCTAGAGAAAGGAGAATTGTGGTGCTCAGAAAGACTAGGCCTCAAGGGAGTTAAGCACACTTCGTGTAAATTTTCTACACAGGGAATCTGAAGATTAATTCAAATGCTCCTCAGGTTTAAGAGAATGACTTGAAATATTTTCTGTAAAAATGGGAGTCGCAGAAAGTTGGTTTCTCGCATCACATGCACACTTACCTTGCCCTATATTATGAACACCAATAGACATTCCTAGGAATTTTGACTTGGTCCATATATGAGCATTGAATTGTATCCTCTTGTTAAAACACTCTGCATAAAATGC
This sequence comes from Eudromia elegans, assembly GCA_003342815.1. Classification (NCBI taxonomy): domain Eukaryota; kingdom Metazoa; phylum Chordata; class Aves; order Tinamiformes; family Tinamidae; genus Eudromia; species Eudromia elegans. The sequence continues at coordinate 2,768,176 of PTEX01000009.1, forward strand.
TGAAACTGAAGGGAAAAAAAAMCCGCATATTAAAAGAGACAGCAATACTTTCTCCAAATTACTCTTTCAGGAAATATTGCAAAGGGCTTACATGACTACATACTTACATGGCTACAAAGTTTGCAAAACGTTTCTCATTAAAACCGGTCTTTAGCAAAAGATAGTTTTTAGCACTCAGAGTCAAAATGAAGCCCTAAACTAAAAGCTGACTTTACTATTGCTCCTATCTAGACAAATGAGATACCATCTCATTAGCAGAGTTACTGTCAACTTACTTGGGGGATGATGAGAGACCTGCTCTGCCACGAACGTTACACTGCTTTTACTGACCCAAGGAATTGGTCCTTCTGAAACCGGTTCCTGCAAAATAAGAAAAGAATGGGRATTTTTTTCATTCACTGATGGTCTTTTCAGAACACCAGAAAGTGAATGGATTCTCCTTCTAAGAGAGGTGGCTTCCACATTTAAAATAGGCTTCTAAAAATGTATTGCAATATTCTTAATGTAGTTGCCTGTTCGCTAATTTGAGTAAGGAACTCCTTATTTCTAAACCTAAGATGCCCTTCCAATTTTTGTTCTCTCTCTCTCTCTCCCCCCCCTCTTTTTTTTTTTTTTTTTATAAACTCTCAAGTATTTAGAGGCATGATAGCCCCCCTCATCCYGACATTCTCCCCTCAGGTACTTACACATATTGATCAGATCCCCTCTCAGTCTTCTCTGGGCTAAACAGGTCCAACTCCTTTAGTCTTTCCTCATATGGTAGATGCTCCAGGCCCTTAATCACCCCATTGCTCTATGCTGGACCCCCTCTAGAAGCTCCATGTCCCTCAGAACTGCCCCCAATACTGCAGGTGCGACCTCACCAGGGCTGAGCAGAGGGGCTGGATCCCCTCCCTCTCCCTGCTCCAATGCTTCTCCTGATGCAGCCAGGAGCTCATTGGCCTTCTTGGCCACAAGGTCACATTGCTGCCTTGTGGTTAACTTGTTGTCAACCAGGACTCCCAAATCCCTCTCCCCGAAGCTGCTTTCCAGCAGGTCTATCCCTAATCTGTGCTGGTGCCTGGGGTTATTCCTGCCCAGGTGCAGAACCCTGCACTTGTCCTTGTTGAACCTTATGAGGTTCCTCTCTGTCCGACTTGCCATCCTGTCCAGGTCCCTCTGGATGGCAGCACAGCCTTCTGGAGTGTCAGCCTGCATATATGCCAACCTAGAAATTTGTTGGTTGCACAAAGTACCTCTGAYAAAAGAAAAATAACTCTTAACATCAAAAACTCATTAAATTGAAAAGATGCCACCTCTTAATTACATGTAGGACATACTGCACCAAGGTTAAAAGAAGTCTTTCAGCAGATCTCCAGAATAATGCCTCACAGATAAGATGCAAGCACCTCACTATTAAAATACAAGGGATTAGAGAACTGATAAAATCAGAATTTTGGAAAGCAATAAATTCAAACTCAAGTGCCAGAAAACAACTAGAAAAAAGGCATTTTCAACAAGTCAAAAGGATTTTAGAAATAATAAAATCACCACTTGAGTTTTTCTATGTAAGATATTTTAAACATCATCCACCCAAGGAAGRAAAAGAAAAATAAGTTCAGAAAACTGCCACATTTTTGTTGATTTTGCTACATAAACACAGCATAAGACATTCCAGTCAGTACATTAATAGAGCTTTAGGGAATTACTTGTGTTTATCCTAAGCACCAAAAAAGATACCACTAGAAAACTAACCATATCATCTTCACCTTCAGTGCCTGGTAATACCCAATGGCACCGGAAGATCTCGCCCAAAATGGGATTGTAAGGCTTTTTAGCAACCGACCCTTTTCTTCCTGCATGAAAAGCTGAGAGGTACCATTTAACCACTTGAACCATTCGTTCCTTTGGATCCTTCTGGTCACTGATGCTACATGAAACAAAAGAGAGAAAAAAACAAGGCTAGACAATMTGTTACACAAGCAAGTCATTGCTTCCTAACAGGAATCTAAAGGTAAATACTAATGTTCCAAGTATTATTTTTGCRGCAAATGCAGCGGATTTTTTCCATAGAACTTTGACTAGACTACTGTGTTTAACTACTTTAACTTTTAAGTGCAGATTAGAACTCCAGTATTATTATTCAAAACCAACGAAATTTCTGGTCAGTCCACCAGAACTAATAACAACACATAACCTGTTAAAATGCTCTTTAGAAATCAAGTACCTGACAAATAAGTCTGGATGTGCAAAAAAGTCAGCATACATTTCCAACAATGATCTTCTTTCCAGGATAAAAGTTGGAAGAACCACCTGGGAAAAAAAGGGAAAAAAAAAACCCACAACTTTTTACATACTAATCATAAATAGCTTAACACACCACTCAAGGTTTTATATGTCATTAAGTTGACCATGTTCTCAAACTTACCAATGTGTTCAGACATATGCAGGTCAATTGGCATCTTCTATATAACCAAAGGTCTAATTGAATTGCCTCATTCTGTGTGTATTTGAGTCACACCCAAAGCACATGTAGCTTTATGGATAAGCTTATAAAAAGCTGTTATTTATTATAGTACCACTGATCACATTTAGTTTCTTTTATATGTAGACTSTCATTTAATTTTCATTCACTGCCCAAATCTCATTCCATTTAGTCACATCCTCTTATATACCCAGTGGAAATGACAGTTTCATTTACCTCTATCAAGATGAAAATTAATCTCTCTCCTAGCACTATACTTCCCTATATACTCCTAGGATTCACTCATGTGGATCAACTCAGTCTGATTCAGTGCTGAAAGCATCTTGGATTGCTGTAGCTGACTTCAAAGCAATGCAGACAGAAACAATCACACAATGCTTTCTTGCAACTTAAGTGGTTTCAGTAACTTTGGTACTATTTCAAGAGTGTCCCAAACAGACAAATTTTGGATTGCTTACTGTTTAGGATAGCTGGAACCTGTATTTGTATGTGAGCTACTAGCTACTTCCTCACAAGTGTTTTCAGTTCGTCTTTTTACTGTCCATTCCAGTTCCAGATTAGAGGGTTTATAAAGTCATTCATCTAAGGAAGCTGATGTTATCTGGAATTGTTTAATTAAGGTTTCTAGAAAAATCGTTGCCTCCAAAATGTTACTCATTACATCATGAATCACATTCTGGAAGTGCACAGTTCAATACTTGTCAATCCCACATACAGCATTTTAAAATAAGCAAGTAACTTTTCAACATGATCCCAATTAACCAAAGCATTCCCCTGTATGCTCAGTTCTCCCTTTCATTTTATCTTAGTKAATGTACCATACGTTTGGATCTTGTAGACCTTTGCTCTAGAAAGCAGGTCAGGATAAAAATACTGCTACATACAACATTCCTCTTATTCCAAGTCTACAGACAAGGACAAGTTCCAAAGTGAACCAACAGGTTATTTTCCATTTTCAAGCTATTCCTCCAATCTACAGGATTTTAGCAGTTAGATATATTTAGTCTACTTTGATTTCCTTTCACCCAGTAACAACTCCAATTAATACATTTATCACACAAAAGAGATTAAAGCTCAGCTAGGTCTCAGAACAAGTGTGCAGTTAAGACATTACTTTAAGATTGATTTACACATAATTCAGGGTAAGTCTGTCAAGTAAACAATAGGGAAACTTACCTTGGTTAGATCCATTCCTAATCTAACTTGTGACAAGAGGTGCATGATAACACTCTTATGTTCTTCTACCGATTCTCCTTCCCCATCATCATCTCTGTCATCAGGAGGATCAAAAAGATCTAAAGAAAAAGACCAAATAGCTTTTGTTATTCTCTTCTGAAAGATATAACACCTTCAAAGAATGCCTGTATTTAATTTACCATGTATATTAGGTGTTAAAAAAGCCTTAATCATAAAATGAAGATTTTAAAGTCTGCAAATTTGACAATTCTCCATTAGTAAAGAAACAGCAGATAAATCATCTTCCACAAGTATTATGTCACATATATAAGCATACATATGTCAACATAATTTATTACACATATCAGAACAAAGAGCTCCTCCACTGAAAGTTAACGCAGTTCTCTCACCAGCATCGTTTGTCCCATTAGACATGGAAGAATTGAGGGACTCAGTGGTATCCGGGCGTTTCAGACTACTTCCTGTGCTGCTGCGAGTCAGAACAGCGGCAGACCCTGATGAACTGAAGAAGAGTATTAATTTTTCATTATTCACAATGAGCTAATTCAGACCAAGTTATTAGAATTTGATGTACATGGGCATCAATTTCCTAAGGAGATCATTGACAGACATTAGCATATGCTACCTGCTAACTCAAAGAAATCTTGAAATGGAATAGAGTCTAATGCCTAGGAAAGTCTGCAGCCTCAAGGTCATAAGGTAAAGRCATAAAAATTACTGTAATTCCTCTTTGAAACACATATCATCTCATAAAATTAATTTTCTAATTTAAAGAAAAAAGAGAAAGAAAGACTGTGAGCAGAGATTTCTGGGGAACATAAAATCAATTTATTGAATATTTTCTAGTTTTGAGAAGGATCATTTATTTCCCAAATTCTGAAACAAATATGTATGAAATACCCAACGGTCACACATCAATTCTCTTTCTGAGCAGGTGGCTTCCCAAGTTTGATCTGCATTAGTTACGCCAGCACATGCCATGTGCAGTGGGGAGGTACAAGAAGAATAGGGGAGGACAGAGAACTGTGCTGTGGTGGAGAGATTTTACTCTGTCACATGAAAAAGTTTATTYCTGGTAGTATGACTTATTTGCTTTTTTAGATTAATCCCTAAAAGTAGACAAGCCATGCACTGTTTTCAGCAGTCTGAGTCTGCAGTATTTCAGCTACTTACTCTATACAGCGCTTTGGGGAAGAACTGCTCTGATAGAATTCATCAGCATCATAGAACTCATCCTCACTGCTCGAGTAGGAAAAATCCGGGACTGTATTTGGAGAAAGATTTACATGGCTTGGAGAAGTTAGGCTGCTGCTAGGTGCTGACTGTCCACTTCCTAGAGAGTATTAGAAAGAATTACAGATTTAGTAAAACAGAAATGATTTTTAAATCCTGCACTTTTAATTTATGACTAGGATAGATCAAATTAACAAATGAAGGGAATTCAGAATATAAGGTAACCTAGAAATTGGAAGTGATATTTAGTCTGATTCAGATTTGATTTCATATAGTAGATAATAAAAGAAGAGTTTACCAGGAACATGACAACACAGAACAACAGTAACATATAAAGATTTTTCTCTCACAGTTATAGATTAAAAGCAAAAAGTAACAGATAGATGAATAAAATTTTATGTTAGGTATGTAACTGACTTTTTTTCTAATTAAAATATTAGCTTTTTAAAGGGCTTATAAAGAGATGATTATAGTAACTTCATATAGTTCAATAGAGCAATCTGGAATAGTGTATGTAATATTGATCAGTTTGTCTTAAAGCAGATGCTACAGGACTTCAAGCAAAGAGGCATTCAAAGACTAAATTGTGTGAAAGAATAATTCATAAAAGTAGCTTATACTTAATGTAAATGAGCAGAAGAGTATATGATATAAGTATTTGAAACAATATCGGATATATATAGGATTTCATCTTCCTTTTTCAAAACACAAGATTTTCTCTATTACATTAGACAATACACCTAAAACTAGTACATAAGACATTCCCTCAAAGCTTAATTACATGTTGTATAATTCATTTCATATGAGGTATTTGAGCTCAAGGACTCAGAATTTAAATACTTATAGTTAGCAGTACCCTGCATGATACTTAATTATTAAAACTGTGGAAAGAGTATTAAACCTTGAGCTTCAAAGGTTAACCAAAGCTCTAGCTGTTAGCATTCATGCTGACACCTCCTGCTGGGAAGCAGATTATCCCAAAGCTGCTTTCTGCAGGGTTCTTATTGCTTCTTCTGATACAACTGCAGGCAGGTAATGAAATAAGATGGATATCAGGTCTAATTTAAGATGACAATTTCCATGTTCTCTCTACATTCTTAAGTCATACTGAAGACAAGAGAAGAAGAGACAAAAAGGAAAGAGCATGCAGAAATATATTTATCTACTTCCAATGCTTTAAAAACAAAGTTTTGTAAAGCCAGTGACAATCATCCAGATTGTATTGATATTTTCCCCTTACTAAGACTCTAAGTCAAATTAGGCATTTTTGAAATATGGCAGTCACAGCTAGCACAAACAAGGAGAATATAAAGGATATTTTTCTTTTATTTTTGAAGCAGGTGGTAGTAGTTAAACACTTCTTCAGCCTGGTAGCTTCTTAAAATATAAATGAAAGCCAAGTAGTGAGTGTGTGGACATATTTTTAAGTTCTTTATAACTTCAGTTTTGGCAACATCTCATCATGTTTTTCAAAGATGGATTAGTTTTTAGGTATTTGAAAAAAATACTATAATCAAAAAAAATACCACAATTCTGTAGTTCAATTTCATTGCAGTTGTATATCGTCCACCTTACCCTCAATCACATCAGAACAAAAAAGGTGAAACTCTGATGAGTGAACATTGAGAATATCAGTATCACTCACAGTGAGAGAAGACTAAGAATAAAACATCTAGTAGTTTAAACTCTTCCTTTATAATCAGTCGATAAAATATTATTATAATAGMCAGTTACATTAGATTATAGACAATATATACTCAGGCTTTGTTTCTCGTACATTGGCATAACGGTCTCACAACATTGTACCTGTGCTATTTGGTGTTGGAGTCTGATTTCCAAGTGATGCTACCACAGGTCCCACTGGTAAGGATGAGGGTCGCTGCTCTGATTTGCACAACTGAGCAGGTTCTAGGGCAATATTTTCATATGTTAAAACAAACATCCCAAAAAACATGTTTAAATAGAAGAATTTGAGTTTTTGTTGGAAAAAATGCCTTTTTCCCCCATCATTGTTATCTACTTTTATTCATTTGTTGTTAAAAAAGGCATTAAAAAAATTGCAGTGCAGAGTATCTGCTTTGCAAACATATCACAGAAGCTACCCACCATTATGCAGTCTCTGCATTTAGACTGAAGTTTTATCCTCCTCTGTTCTTTACTACTCCTATTACATTCCTTTCTGCACACCATACCTGGAGGTATGACAGTCTGGGAAGGCATTGTGCTGATCACTGATGGCTCCAGAGGACTAGGCTGATACACGGCATCAACAGGATTTATAGTACTCTGAAATAAAGTAAGAAAAGTACTTTTTTTCCCCCCTTAATTATGGGGAAAAAAAAAAGAAAGGAAAAAGAAAAAAAACATAGGTGCTAAGAACATTGTGAGCATAAGAAATGCCCATATGCAGAACAGCAAAGTCCTGAGAGAGGAAAAGTGACACACAAACAGACAGCAGAGGACATACTTTTAAAACAGTAATACTTTGATTCTTTACACAAACTTTAAAATACTAAACTGAATTTKCTACAGATTTCAATCATATTATAAAGAGTTGTCTTTCAAATTTTATCTTTGATTATGCTTTCCATGTTCATTAATAACTTTTGTGTATCAGAAGAAACCATCTGACAAAATTACGATAAGAAATCGCTATTAAAAAAATAAAATTCTTCATAAAACAACTTGTCCAGACAATACTAAGCAGGATATTTGCACTTTTATAGTCATAAAGTGGCACTTCACTGCCAAAATTTCTTTGAATACAAACAAAACTTGAATACAAGTTTTCAATACAACTCCATCTCCACAGACATCTCAACTTAGTAGTAACAAACTCAAGCTCTCTGAAAACCAAGCACCTACCCAGTTCAGCACTCAAAAGACACTGGTTTCTGTAAATATTTTTGGCTTTTAGATTTCCAAGATGCTTGCTGGGGAAGTGACCACGGCCTTTAATTCAAATTAGGAAGGTTTTACCTTTAATTGACCTTTAATTTTGTTAGAATCTAACAACTGTTCCTCTATAAGATAACATGCAAAAAAAAAAAAAAAAAAGTCCTGTTGTTCTGGCTAAAAGGCATATAAAACCTCTCTCCAATAACTGTGCTTTTAATTCTATTTTCTTTTTAGATCAGTATCTAAAATTTTACTATTAAGAAGTCAATCTTTTCCCCTTCCTTTACTCTGAACTAATTTTCATTTGCATATACACTGAGGAAAATTATCATTTTAACTTTCCTCCCATCTTCCTACACATAGTTGACTTCTTTCTTGCCTCTTTTCTCAGTTAACCCTTATTCTCAACTTTATTCCTAGGGTCAGAATCAGCAAACTAGTGAAGTTTACTTATAGCATAAAATGCATATAATGGAAAACACTATTCCCTGCTTATAAAACTCCAAAGATTTGGCTTCTGATTTGATTTCTGATAACATGCAAATAATTAATCCAGTCACATGTACTACTACTCCACGACATTCCACCACATGGTTTAGGAAAAGCCATCCCTCACACATTACTTCAACTATTTATGTAGTTGCACATGCACCATAAGTAGGTCCCCGTCTCATACATTTCACAGTTAAAATCATTATCACATCAGAGAGACCATAAGAAGGAAGATGAGCCCTATGATACACAAAATGCCATTGCTATTTCTACATGCCCTAGCTTTCAGGAAAAYTAAATATGGTGCAGAGCACTAGAGAAAATCTCTGACCTTGTGTGTAGGTTTCTAACCTTACTCTTAAATATTTCTCCATCCTCCATCATTAGCTAGAGTTTTGCCTTAAGTGTTTTGGGGTATGCCCTCGTGTTTAGAAATGGGCAAAGTTATATCTAAAAACATTTCCATTTCTTTTATTTTAATATCAATTGAAAAAACAAAACAGTTAAAAAAAAAATTATATAAAAAACTCCCTTCACCATGATACCAAGCTCACTGTCCATTTCTGAATCTGAAGCAATATCCTGAACTTAAATTCAAGCTAATTTCAGCTATCCTGTCAACCTTGATGGCATCAAAACTGAAGCCTTCGTAATCACTGCTGCATCACCTTACTTATCCTTACAAAAATACGGATTTTCTTTTTTTAACATAACCTAGCCTGGGGACATTCACAGTAGCGGCAAATAAAATTTAGGACTATCGGAAGTCCTAGTATCTATATTGCATTCAGAGAAAAGATATAGCCAGGGGGCAAACACACAGCTCTGTCTTGGGAAACTGCAGGAGCAGGTGGCTGCACAACCTCTTTTTCAGGGCAGGCAACAGAACATGTTCTCTAACTCCAAGAGCTGCATAACGCAACTCTCCACATATATTTACAACAGGTATTAAAACAAAGCTTGTATTTCAATTTCTTTAATTCAAAGTTCACACCAGAAACATCATACTACTAAAACTGTATGTCATAGAGCTTAGGAATCAGTGTCAAATGTAATTAAAAAAMCTATGATTTCTTAGAGGATTAGGTTATACTGAAAACAATCTCCTAACAAAAGTATCTGAGGTATTCAAGGTATTCAAGTGACAAAAACAAAACAAAGAAACAGAAGTCATGTATGACTGAAACCAAGGATAACAGAAGTAATTAAAAATGAAGAAGATACAACTTGGTGTCAAATGAGCACATTGGAAAAGACAAACTATTTGAAGCAGGTGGATAGCAGATCTATTTTACATACATAGATATTTTAGACGGAAGACAAAACTATTTCTATTTCAATAACTGCCTCTTTCAGTTCTTCAAATGGCAGATTTTTGTCTAGGTGTTCAGTCATAACACCGCCATTTAAAATAGTGAGTGTAAAACTGGTCACTATATTTTCTGACAGAAAAAGTGGCAGCCAACCTCAGCAGCTAACAACTCAGCAGTATTTTTAACATGAGAGTTGAAGCAGTAGATTAGAGAGAGAAGGAAGTATGTTGCAAAGTGAGTGGAAATTCAGGTCTCTGTTCACATGTTCTGCAGAAACAAAGGCAGATAAAGATTAGATTTAAACTTACTATAAGTCCATCTGCGTGCTTCTCCTCATTATTTTGGTCCTTTAGGAAAAAATGTTAAAAATATCAACATATCAATCTTGTATGACTTGTAAGTTCTGTGTTATGTGAGAGCTGTAACAGTTCTCTCAGGAACGTTCACCTTTTCAGCCATAAAATGTTAATGTTTCTAATCATGTGAAATAGCAACTAGATTCAGAAAAAACAATCCTATACATCATCACTGCATATCTGATGAYTAGTGTGTTCCTAAGATCTGTCCACACAATTTCAAACATTTTTTAGAAGATATTGCTTCCAGATTGTACAAAGCCATTGCACYTTACAATGTAGGTTCCTGTTAAATAACTATAGGAGTCCCCCAAAACCTGGTCTGTAGTATCAGTGAGTCCATAAATACTGAAACACATCAAGTGCTTTTTTTCTTAGGAATAATGGTGAGCATACAGGTCAAGTTTTCAAAACCACTTTTGGGTTTTGAAAGGTAAAAGTGTCTTTTTAAATTAAATGTTTTAAACAGGCTTTAAAACCTAGTAAAGCTCATCTTATTAAGAGACTAGCTTTGGCCTAAAGGCTTATGTGAAGAACAGGCAATGAATGGAAAGAACTGTCATCAGGGGAATTATACTAGCAACAGGCAAGATAATGTCCATTGACAGTGTGCACAGTTTTAACCCTGTGCTAGCAATAGTGTTAAATTTTATTAATACACTCAGTCAAAACTCTTTGTTTCATATTAGTTCATATTAGCCAGCATATCTATTCACAGCTTTGTTCAGTATAATCTGTAAGATATCTGTAGAGCATTTCTCCAAAATTCCAGTTGTCATAGTTATGAAGAAAAAGAGAATCAAGAAAACAAAAAAAAAAAGCTGTAAATAATATTGAAAATGAAGTTAAGTCATGCACACRTTTTGATACCTAAAATGGCTTCAATATTACACGCTTACACACTTTGCAACAGGCTGCCTAAATCTGCTAATTGACATTTCCTAAGGAAGGCGTTCAGTGACAAAAAGGGGACACTAAGGGTCCTGAGTCCCACTGGGTTATAGAGCGACAAACAGAAATGCCACCTATGTCCAAATATATTAACATTTTTTTGCCACTCACAATATTTCCATGTTATACTATCGTTTCTTGTGTATAAGAAACATTAACAAAAAAGAAAAAAGCTTGTTATCCTATCTCAGCAATGCCAAACCAGCAAGGTGTGCAGCATGTTGATGGTGTGAGGAAAGGAGAAATGCCACAAAGCTGGACAGGCAAAATTGGGATGAATGAGTTGAAAAAGGTAAGGTAAAGATCCAAAATTCAATATCTAATTAATAAAAGTTCATTAAATGTATAATATACATTTTGTGTCATAAGACTGCAGTTTAGCAAATTACTGGGACACTATTACACATATATTTTACATACACAGATTATSTGCAAAACCAGGCAACTCCAATTGTCATTGACATAAGCCAAATGCTWCACCTATCCATCCCACTTAGTTTATTTTGATTAATTTTTCATAAGATGTATTTGCAAAATCATTGCACTCTATTATATACCTATTGAGTTGGTATTTACTTAAATATTCATTATAAATTTTTTCATATTCCTATTATCTATAGTAGTAGAAAACAGGTTGTTATAACTCCACAAAGCAGTACCACTTAGTATACAGTAAGAAACCAATTTGCCTCACTGCCTCAAAATTATCCAAATAATAGATGGCTACATATTTGAAACCAAACACATCTACAAAAAGTGATGCCATTTGTCAACATATGCAAGCAATCAACAGGTAATCATGAAGTGAGTCCCCTAATAGGAAAGGCCCTGGAGAAGCAAAAATGGGAGGGGTATTGACAAAAGTTTTTATTTTAGCAGCCATACTTGCGTTATAGCTTGGTGCAGGGGGAAGAAAAAAAAAGGAATGGTTATATACTGATGGATTTAACAGAAAGCTGCTCATCCRAATCAAGAAGTTTTTACATATATAAAGTTTCATATATATGCAACTGACAGACTTACTCTCTTACTTTCTACAGCAGTATGAAATCAGGATATCTGTAAAGCTCACAGAGAAGAAAAAAAGGAAAACCAGCAATACCATGTAGTCAAAAAGCATATTTGCTTGAGAGAGAGATAGAAAGGGGGAAGACAAAGTAGAAGAGAGATTATTGAAAGTGCAGGAAGACTTAGAGGGGCTGTGCATGAAACAACTTCTTCCATTTATTGAATTAGTCTCAAAAAAGTCCCTGACTCCACATCTACTTTATACTTACATGCTACCTAGAGTAGTAGAGCCAGAAACCTGATCAAAAAATTGGCCACTACAAGTTCAGTTTGCCCACTGTTAGCAAGACACTTTTCAACTTTAGAAATATAAGATAGATAAGCTTACTATCAGTACAAGATGAAACGGCATTTACCCTCACGCCACTAAACTCACCCATAGTACATTACAGAAAAGGAATCCAAAGGTCCCTGAGCAGACCAACTTAGCTGCCTATAGTCAGCTTTGATCAAGAATCTGAAAAATAGGCTATAATTCTGCTCCCAGCTTTGCTACTGTGTTGCATAATACAGCTAAAATGTGCAAAGTTTCACAGGAACTGACCCTCTGCGACTATTACAACAGTTAGATACATTTATATAGTAAGTAACCAAATACGAGGTAGTCACTTGTTACACATTGTTTTTCCAACAGCTACTTCAAGTAACTTACAGGTGTGGCCTTCTTCCAAATCCACCCAATAGTGACATGCAACCTACTGGTACCATGGCACTAATGTAATTCTAAATACATCCAGTACCAAATGATAGCAAATTATTAGGCACTAACACTATTTTACTGAACTACTGACACTTTACTGATACAGGCTTCACATTTCTGTAAAACGTCAGACATCTAGAAACGAAGACGAGCAGCAGCATTTAATAAGTTAAGCAGTTCATCCAGAGTACAGTGCCTATGCATATTTCTGAATAAAGTAGATTAAATTCAGTCTAAAATTCTGAAAATGGTATAAGTTACTTTGCAGTTTCTTTCCTGACACACAAACAGCTCATAGTTAACATATCCTACATACCACATATGAAAGCCTATCAGAACAGAAGCTCAAAAAAAATCCACTAAGCTAATCTCACTATCTTAAACAACGTAACAAAACAAAAACAAAACAAAACAAAAAAAAAAATCAAGTGCTGTGAAAGTCTAAGTACATCACCCAATTATTTCCACACATAATTCTTATTTCAAGAAGCTCCAAGATCATCATAATCTTTCAACTTACTACAAACCTGGTTAAATCAGTTTAGATTATTAACATCATATTTTTTTCCTTTTACTATCTATTCTGGTCACATTCTTAAATGAAGCAGAAAGACTGGTTAGATTCATTACATTTTTGTTCGTAATCCTTACATGTGTAGAAGGCTCTGATCTAGTCTAACAGTAAACTCTGCAAAACAATGTTTAAGAAAAAAAAAAAAAAAAAAAAAAACCAAAAATTATTGCTATTTTGCTTTTCCTACAAACTGTTGGTGAGCTTTACGACTTTAGCAGCTTCTTTTTTTTTTTTTTTTGCATGTTGAGCTTTTTGGAATATGAGTTTTATGAAAAGTAACTTAACTTCAGATCAGTAAAAATTGCCCTGCAATGCAAATATAAAGACCAAAAGATGAAGAGAGATTTTTAAAGCAGATTCAAAATAGCACCAATCCTGACCTAGTGACCCAGGTGTATCACTGTAGCTTGTGAGGAAGTAATTGAAGGCTTTGAAAACAATGCTAGTGGTGATGCTATATGATGAGTCACAGCAGTTATTGATTTTATCATTTTTACTAGCTAATGTATGAAAAATCTCTTTTTTTTCCTCTCTCTCGAGTCAATGAAATATACAYTTACACATACAGTTTATCCAAAACCTGAAAGTAAATATCTAAAGCTCCTCCTCAGGAGGGAAGCCTGAGCTGCTGAATGCAGGGAGACTAGTACTTTAAAAAGATATYTGCAACAGCAACACAGGAAAAATACAGCACAATCTTTAAGTATAAACTGTATGACTGTCAAATAGGTTTTATTCTTTACTATTTGTAGGAAATCAAGAGGTACTTTTTGTGTAGGAATTCCTTCCCTCCACCTCTAACAATAAATTACCTATCCTCATATTTTAGAAGCTTTACATATTACAAAATGAACTTGATTATATYGACTACAGCCTATATGTTTAGAACATATCCTTCTTAAAACCCACATAAAGGCAAAAGGTTGAATAAAGTAATCAATTTGGGCTCTGAACATGATTGYCTGCAATGAAACTCTATAATACTGAAATATTATTAAAATACTAGTAAAATTTAACCTATGCGATTTTAAAAAATATATTCTAGAACGTATGTRATAGAGCATATTCTAAAATTTCAAAATGAGTTCTTACACAAACTAATGCCATATAATTACAGTTCAAATTTTTTTACAGTGTACTTACTTTAGCAATCTGTAGCAACACAATGCAGTGTTTTATTGATTCTACCATACTCTAGAAAAATCAGAAAATAGAAACAAAATCAGCATCTTATACTTTGTATTTACAGATATCCTAATAGTTTACACACAACATGAACTGAAATATTTAGCGTGAATTAAACAGATCCTCACTTCTGTAGAGCCTTCCCCTGTCCCTTTTTTTTTTTGCTGAAGACATGGTCACAGCAATAGAATACTAGAGCAGCTGTAAGCAGGTAATCTTCTGAGCAAGTGGCATTTCTATTGCATTTGTGCAGCACTGCTTTTTTTTTTTAAGTCTTAATAAGGATATCCCTTGGTTTAAACACTTGACAAATTCTCTGTCAAAGTTGAAAGTAAAGGGAAAGGGAAAGCAAATAAAGTTGAGTGAAATGAAAGCTGTGAAAGTTCTTGACAAGGGGAAACAATGCAAGTTCTGATACTTAACATATCATGAGATACTGTAAAAGGAGAACAGCAGAGAGTACCATGAAAGTGCTGAGGATACAAAGCAAAAAGGAGAGAAACATGATATGAAAAAAGAGCTCTGGGAAACATTAACATCAGCCTGTCAGGATTCAGGATGACAAGACTGGGAAGCAAGGAGAGAAAATGATGAAAAGAGTATGAAAGTTTTGAGAGGGTTAAAAAGCAGGCAAAATCTCCAAACAGCACTGAATAACATATTAGCTAAGAGAGGCCCAGTACGAGCCTTAAAAGAGGTAAGAAAAAGTTTATCTATAGAAAAGCAGAACGCAAATCTGAGGGTAAATGCTAGACTGAAGAGAAATAATGTAAGGACAAACTTTGCTACTGGTGTAGGAATCTGAGGAAACTCAATAATATCAGCTAGAGGTTCTACTCTGCAGTGGTGGTTTATATCCAACACTGTAACTTCCCCATAAGGCTATAGCATTCTCYAGGGTCTGTGTTACCAATAATCCCACAAGGTTATTTTGTGTCTCGAGAAGTTCGACTGAAAAAACAACACGGCCAGACACAAGCTATCAGCACAGAGAGGTAGCCTATATGTTTCTGCACCATGTTTCTAGGTCACCAATGGCACCACAGATATATTTTGGGATTAAAAATAAGATTTCAAGAAAGAAAATGTATGGTGTGTTTTGTTTCAAATTTATATTCAGTAAAGCTGAACCCCTCCAAAAAAAGATTAAAATACAGTTGACATCTGACCAAAATATGAAACACTTTCACTTGAAACTAGTCCAAAATCTAGGAGKTTTTTTCCACTATTGCTCCAACATTCACAAGGCAATTTTTCAGAAACCATACATAACAGATCTAAAAAATTTAAGAAACTTACACTGGTTGTTTCTTTGAGACTTTCAATTTTCTGCAAAGAAATTCCAAATAATTTAGTTAGAGGAAGAATTTCAAATTTCTAGTTTTACTTAAATATTGCACTACAAACACTGTTCAATTTTGAATTAGACAAGGAGTAGAAGAAAGGAAGCAACCTGCAAAAGATGATTTTTTTAAGTAGACATTCAGAGGTTTTACTCTGCAATGGACAAGACCAAAATCAAACTGATGATTACAGCTTAAAGAGGACAAGTTTAGGACCTCATGAGTAGTGACATGTTGACCCATCTTAGTCCACACTTCAGTTTTGCATAACATTAGCAGCATCACAGCAACAAAMTGGAATTCAGTATAAGGATTTGCTCTAACCTCAGCTTGTATCTGAGGTTACCTTGCATACTGAATGACGCACATTTCATTAGCTAATATAATGCACCTGGAAATCTGCCTAATTAAAAATTTTATCTAGAAACACTTGTTCATAAAGATTTCCTCCACAGAATTAAACTTACGCATGCAATTTTACACATAAGCATAACCTACTTAAGAAACACATGCATCCTGTTGATGTTCTTGTACCTATCTGCTGAGGGCAAAATTATGAAAYTGGACTCAGCACTGAGCCAAAACTAATTCAATTACAGAACCTCTCTGTTTTGATTAACATCAATGTCTCATGGGACTCCAATCACAGTCTTCAGGATTTCTCAAGAACCAAAACGTACAAAGTAACTTTAGCCCCCACATAGCCTTGTGAGCAGATTCTACACTATTGGAAAGTCACACCTATGCAAGTCTACAGGAAAAAAAACGTGTCAGCTTATGTGAATAAAAATCTAGATACAACTTTCCAGCTAATTCCCGGGGACAGATCTGTCAAACTTTGTTTCACTAATCATACAGAAAATACAAAATTTRTTCATTTTTCCTCAACCTACACTTAATTGGCATACGGCACCTATCCCCTTCCACTGGATATATTTGACCGATCTAGCAGACAATATTTAAAAGTCAAGCCAAACATATATATTTCTGATGCAAGCAAAAACATATGCCAACAGCTATAAATTCCTCCTTTTCCTTTTTATTTCTCTAGCATACTTCAAAACCAAATTTTATCAACATGTATTGAAAAGAGTAAAGCATTTTAAATATGACTCAGTGAAGTCCAGAGCCTTTTAGTATCAAAAAAGAATAGGCAACATATGCAAACATACAAATCTTGCCAGTTGGAAGACTAAATACTCAAAAAGAATCATTCATTTTATAGCTAACTGTAAGCCAGCATGAGCCTCTTCAATTATCTTCTACAGTATAACAACGTAATTACACATTAAATAGATTAGTATCTCACTCTTTTCTTTGATAAAATCTTTGCTGAAAATTGGAAAGCAATGACAAGCCATATAATGTAATTTGATTGTACTGTTTCTCCTCCTACCCATTTGCAAATTAAAAAGAGAGATTAACTGATCATAGGATAGATGATTTTAAATAGATAGCTAGTCACAGACAGAAAGGTCCAAGATCACACAGAAAATCTGAGGTCAACTGGTTACCCAAATCCATATAGCAATTATAGTATTGCATTTTTTTTTTCTTTCCTCTTTAGGCATCATAATAATTTATTATGATCAGGCCAAATTAAGCAGTAATATACAGTATGCACACTAAACCATATTCTCCCCACACACGTTTGCATTCTTTGGCTACCTTGCAAGAACGCAGCAGCATAGAAAACTACAATATTCTTTTTCATACATACACAAAATTAAGAGAACAGTACATGCAAGTCAGACCCAGAGAAGTCCTATCTAAAAAAGCACCAGCATCTGACCCTTATGGCTAAACGAATGAAATAAATAAAATGGAATAGTTTGAATTTCTAACTGAAGTGCACTGAACAGAATGTAAAGAAAGGGACAGATATGCTTTGTTTMTATTTTATGCACAATGTGTACACTTTATTTGTAAGAGTTTTGAAAACACTGATAGCAAAGTCCAAGGCTTCATAAGCAATGAGTAATTCTAGAGCTGGGAAGGAAGCAGCCATAAAATAAGGTTCATGAACTCTCTCTCATGAGATTTTTATACAAACATACTATAGACCTGACACTGAGGGGAGAAAATCAGGTGGTGGATCACAAACAACAGCATCAGCTTGCTTACAAAAGTTTGAGGAAGATTTTGGGAGGAGGCTTGCACTTCCTCTTAACTCTATAGAGCTAAGCTGTTGTGTATACACTCTGCTTTCTTCATTCTTCCGCTCCTTTTCATTAAATCTTTTCTCTTCTGTTTAGACATAGCTGCTGTCATAAAAATACTAAAGTAAAAAAATAGATCTTTCATAAAATTCAAGTCTCAAAAAAAATCATGAGGAGGCAAAATAGGAAGTGTGTTTAAGATTTTTGAAAAAGTCAGTAAAAACAAAACCAATTAATGTCACTTATTACTAAAAAAATTACCTCATTTTTCCCTCTTCAAGATCCCTACTCAACTTCGAAAGTGGGTGAACACAAAATTTTAATATATAGTATCCTATTTCTAAGCAATGAGTAGATGTATTTTCAAGTCAAGCATCAATTTCCTGTAGACATGCATTATCTTATACATCCTTGTCCCCCTCGGTATCCGTACCAGTGTTGGAAGAAACATCTTTGTTTTAAATCAACTTACAGTTCCTGAAAGCAGCCCCATCCAAAACCCAAGTGCAAGCTGCTACTGATACCATTTACCTGCTTCCTGTTATTTCTATGGTATCTCATTTTTTAAGAAGCCATTGATGACCCAACAAAAAGCTTTTTCATGGATTAGGATTTTTTGCCTTATTCCACAGCCACGTGGTCACAGAGCTGTATCAGCTCATCCAAAAGGGAGGCAAGTAGGAGCATGTGGGGACAGCTGGCCTGTAATCAGTCACAACCTGAAGCTCTTTGCTCAGTCTGGGCTTTACTTCACAAAAAGTACTCACTGTGAGTCAGAGCTGTGCAGGCAACGGCTACACTTTTGCCCGACAGCTTGTCAAGAAATGTCAGCTTTGTTTAGCTTGCTCTATGTACACTTTTCCACTGCTCTGACACTTGGATGCTTACAGTTTTATTTTCCCCAAGATCTCTACGGTCAAGACAGTTTCAGGAAACTAAACAGAAATGGAGTTCTCACCAATAATACTGCTGATACTAAGCAAAAAAGGTCTCATTTTGTCTTCACCAGGAAATGCCAGTACCCTCAATATATTTATATATGTGGTACTGTATCAGTAGCTTCCACAAAATTGGTAGCACTGATAGTTAGTGTGTCTGCAATCTGTATGACCCTATTATATAGTGCTAGCTGTAGTTCTGTCACGAGCATCGGTGTAATACAGAGGCTTTGTGATAATTGCAGTATTCCTCAAAGTCTGCACAATCCATCAAATGTGCATCTGCGCTGTCTTCTAAGTTCAAAAAATCTTCATGCCTCAGAAGTAAAATATCCAAGAGATCCTGAAGCATCTTGGAACACCTATAGCCTGTGCCGTTATTTTTAAAAGGCAAAAGATTATGAAATTAAAGAGGTTTGTCTAATTCTCTGAACACTGACAAAAACGGCAGGTTTTAAAGGCCTGGCCATAAGCAGTTGCATAAAACAGCAGGTAGCTCTGAGAAACATGTCATGTTCAGATAACCAAGTCTTGCTTCACCATAAAGTATCCTGCAGGTTAGGCTCACAACCTGATAACTGAACCATATTTACATAAACTGGAAAACTGCTAGGATTGCTATCCAATCTCTACTTTAATCCAAGAGTAGAAATGATCAAAAACTGATCGCAAGGTTTTTTTATCTTTTCCTAAGTAAAGAATAGAGTCTATAGTAAATTACAGWACTCATCAACCAGAGAAACTGACCCTCTTCTAAATCCACTTCCTCCTTTTTCTATAGTCTCTGTTCTGTAGATATGTTGCAGCTATGGAGGAAGAAGTCCTAACTCAGCACAATATGTGAAATGTCTCTAGGGATCAGAAGAACTGCAACATAGGAAGGAAAAAAAAAAAAAAAAAAAAAAAAAAAAAAAAGGAAGAAGTACTGCCTGATCTACAAAATACCATCTGGAGAGAAGGCAAAATTCAAGGACAGTATTCCCCAGTAAAAAGCATAGGAAGGAAAAATACAGAAGGTCTTACTCTTTCTAGTCAGTCTAGTATTTCTACTCTAGTCTAGAGATTAAACATGCTAAAATGCAGAAAGCGTGTACTTCAGAGTTATTTTTAAAACCTGCATATACAACAATAATAATAATAATAAAAATAATAATAATAATAAAAAACAGTAGAAAGACAGATCATCACCGCAAAGTCACTTGGATGCTTTAATGCATCAGACTAAGCGGGTAACATAGGCAAGGTCACAAACATCATACACAACTGCATAGGGAAGCAAGCTTATCACAGAAAGCCATCAAACTGTTTTCATAACTGGAAAAAAACACTCTGAAAGAAAAAAAGCCTGTTTTTCAATAGCAAAAGAGAAAAAAAAAGTACACCACTATTTTAAAATATTYGGATGATTACATTTACTGAAACAAAAGCAACTCTTCTGTAATAAACACTTCATACATTATATTTACATTCTAAATCTTTCCTCCTCACTATGTATTCACATACAAAATTATCATGTTTGCTTATGCTTAACCCACAGCAACAAAAATATCTGCCAGGCTTTCTTAAAGACAGTGCATGGGCTGTGACCTACAAACTTGTTTTGTAAATGGAATAGGAGGGGATATAAAAGAAACAGCCCTCAGTTAAATGAACTACTGTCTAGATAAAAAGGTAATGCCCTCCAATAGGAAACTACAGTTTGGGGCATCCTCAACTAAGATAAATGAAATAAACCATTTTCAGTTTCATCATGAACCATGTTAATCACAGAATTAGGTGGGATGTGGATCAATGATGTGAAATACCTTTTTCTTTTTTAAGAATAGCTTTGCTACTCCTAAAACACATCAAACATTACTCTTTGCTAAAGATTAAATAAATAGCAAATTTAAGTCAAAATGCTTTAGACGATATACTATATAAGCTGAAACATTTTTAATGTTTCAAAAAAACTCAGTACTGCTAAAAGATTAAGCTCATCTACTACTACACAAATTATAGTGTTATCAGTTACTCAAGATGTTTTAAGTGATTTTGACAACTTGAGGAATGTGAAAATAGATGATTAAAAACTTATATATTCCATTACAAATCGATGAACAAATTTATCATATAAAGCAAAATAAGAAATATTTAACATAAAATATACTTGCTTTTCTCTGTTCATCATCTTTGCAGTTCTGAAGTTTTTCATCAAACAGCTAAAAGAAAAAAAAATGTGAAAACACTGAAAAAGTTATTTTCCCATATCATATCAGCCAGAAACACTGAAATATCAAAATCAAAAGCATTGAACAAGTTTTGAAGGTATATAGATCTTGGTATTATGAACCAATGCAGCTATTATTTAATATTTCTTCACAGCATTTGCAGAACAAAAACTCTACAACTCAGATATCACATTACCCTACTCTGCAAGACACAGAATCTCAGCTCCTGAGGCTAGTCTCAAAACTTGAGCTGGCAAGATTTGGCTGGGGTTTGAACAAAAAGGTTAGGTAACAAAAGTGACACGCCTCAGAACACCTCAAACTGTCTTTGTTTATTTGTTTCCACACAGCTCCTTAGGGCATTAAGCTTTTTGGCTTACCACAACAGCACCTCTATTCTTATCAACCCTCCCCACTAAACCGCAGGTTAATATCGCTCTATCTATTGCTATTAGATTTATATGTGCTTCTTAGCAAAGACCAATAGTAATTTTACATCATTGGGTTCTATATATTTATTTTTTAATGGAAGTGGGAGATGAGATGCAGCTAAACAAATTCTTACTGACAAGATTGCTTATTTAATATAAGCTGAGCTTAAATAAATACAACTGCTTTTGAGAGCACTCAGATCTGCAGACAAAAATAACCACCAAGCACAAGTTGTTCAAAGAAGAAATATGATTAAAGATAATATTCAAATGTTCATCACATCCATCCTCAGAAAAGACACTGCATTTTTGAGGAGTGGAATGACAGTACTTCACTCAACGGCCCATCTAAAACCTAGTTACTTATGTAACTCTCCCTTGAGAGACGATTTCTGGTTCTAAAAAAAGACTGCAGTCTTAGTCTCTGACCATTCTTAAATTCTGTCTTCTCTCATCACTAGATTCTATACAATAACAAGATGTTCAGATTTAAATACCTTCCTTCAGTACAGCATGATTCCCTTGCATTCTCTTCCAGCTAGATGGCCTGAGAGCATGAGACTGAGCTAACTCCTGAATCAAGTCTTTGCTTTTTAGCTTTGAATTCTGTTCGCAGCTCCTCTCTACCTCCATTTCTGCTTGTCTACTCTTCTTGTCTCTCCCCAGAATGACTTTCTTTTTTTCTCCCCCCTGAATATCCCACATGCAGTACTTGCTCAGGAGTATCAGCAAAAAAAAATCCAAACTGGCAGAATGGAAGCAATCTAAATGTAATTTCAACCTGCTGAATCATGGAGAAAAAAATGTTCTTTCCAATAAGATGGGTGCTGTGAGATTATGACCTTATCATCCCTTACCTCCTCTCCTATTTTTAAAACACACATGCACAGCATAAGAACCGCAGAATTTCTACAGAATACTTTTAATCTAGGACAAAGAGGAGATTACTCTTTATATAGATTTTATCCATAAAATCTTTTTACAGTTAGCTCAATTCTGTAACTCTATTTTAACAATCCCAAAATCTGTTCTAAGAGAAACTAATAATTGCATTTTCATCAAACTTATAATAACATTTAATGTTATTACTTCTAGTGATAAACTTTTTATCTCAGAAGCAATATCCTAACCTAGGGAGAAAAATTCTGACAATAGCAGATTTCACAAGTGAAAAGTATACTTCTTCATGCTTATTTTCTGCTCAGCTAGATCAGTTCTCTTTGCCTCTCCCACTTACCAAAATACATTTAGAGTGTAAAACACAACCTCCTCCTGCTGTCTGGCTACCTTTCAGCCAAGTCTCAAAACCCACACTGATGTGCAAGCTCAGAGTACAGTCAATCAATACACCTAGAGCTTGCTAACATACCTTCAATTGATCTATCAAGATCTGTAAGTATGCATCAGCCTCTGTAAGTTTCTTATCAAAATCATGAACACTGGGAACAAATCCTGAGTCCACACCCTAAAAGAAAAAAAGTCAAATATATAATTAGAGGTTTTGAAAAAAAATCTTAACAAAAATATAGTTTTGCCTGCCAACTGGCTGATAAATGCTATTTTGCCTCCCATCCTGCAATGTGTAAACACAGGCACACAGCTGAGCATATTTCTCTTCTACTTGCAGTTAAATAAGTAACTGTAAATTGCTACACATTTTCAGCAGTGGGTTTAATCACATGCTGGAGTATATGATTATTTATAATTTAAAAGATCATTTTAAACAGCATTAATTAGAGCTTCTTTGGAAAACAAGAGAGATAAGTGAGTATTGCTACAGTGTCTCATGGTTCCATGTTCTTACGTTTCAGTTAAAGGCGACAAAACAATACTCAAACATATCACAGCTCTTTTGACACTTTAAAGAGAATCTCTGCCAATTGAAATACAGCTCAATTCATATCTCTTTAGTGAAAGACTGGGCAAATGAATGATAAACTTCTTCTTAAAGATGAATTCACCTTCCAACAGAAAATTCTGAATGGATTACTTGAATGTCCTAGTTACTTCAAACCTACAGTAATTTGCATCTTTTTCACTACATTTGCTTTGTCATGTTTTGCTGCATATATGCGCTAACAAGGACTAACATACCACTGTCATGAGAATGATTATATTTTCTTTGTTGGCAAATTTGTTTTCCTTCATAATGTAAAACTCACAACACACACTTCTGCATACAGTATACCACACACTTCTGCATATAGTATATTCCCCTTATTTAAACAGCAAAAAAAAAAATTAAAGAAAAGAACTTCTGTTGAATTACCACATTTTTGAATATGAAAGAGAAAATTGATAAATTCATTAAATCAATTACTTCTGATATCATGCTGTACTTCTGGTACACATACTGAAATTTAATATAATCATTAAAGCACTTCCATGCTGAAAAACTCTGCAGGTTAAGTTCAATAAATAAGAAGACACATAAAGGACAAAGAAACAAAATGACCTTTACAACAGAAACATAATCCTGAGACCTCACAGCAGTGTCATTATTTTCACACTAAGGTACTTCTTCACTTCAAAATCCTAGGAAAAAAACAAGTGTGCCGCTTTTAAGTAGTGGGGAGACAAACAGGACAGTTTGTACAACCAAGAAGCTTTCAACACTAGCTGATCAAATCTAAATCTGATCAGGTCTAGCACACTCATTAAAACATTTCTGGAGATAAGACTTCATACACCAAACAAAAAAAATATTATACAGGAGATTTCTGACAATAGTACCATACACAGAAGTATAGTTTATGGTGCAAGTTATCCATTTGTTGCATCAAAACACTAACTTTTAATTAATCAAATTTAATTTTTAATTAATCAAAATACAGTCTAAGACTTTGAATATGTAACAAGTTAGTACTTATAGTGGTGTCTTTAAAGACAAAGGACTGTTCTTAAAATCCAGTCTTTTAGCACTTAAGCAAAAGCTCATTAAGACATTGTGTTACAACAGAATAGAAGGTCCACATAATTAGAAATCCTTGTCCAAAAAAGTTCTATTAGAATATTAAAATTCCAGTCAACATAAAGGGAAAACCATAAAAGTAAATATAGGTTTAAGTTGATGTAACACAAAAGCAAAATGCAAATGAAAWAATTTTGTAAAGACAGGCCTTACTGTTGCATTTCACTAGTTTGTTCTGGCTTTGTGTAAAAACAGCTTAAGCAGAATAAGATAATTAACTGAAAGAATTTACTTGGCTTTGTTCTATGAGATTAATAGTAATTGTAAACTATCACAGAGTTTCAAAATTAAAAACCCAAAGATACCTGGAAAGTATCAAGAACAAAAATAGCTCAGAGAAAAAACAAACAAAACAAACAAACCCACACATACACAATGCTCTATAAACAGTGGACAAAAGTAATTGACATTTCACGCCCAATAGTCATTTAGAAACAGCAGGCATACAAGCAAAAGAGCAGKCTTCAGAGGCAAATTCTCAATTCTTTCTTATCTGGTTATCCAAAGACATATTAAGGAAAAAAAAAAAGCTTAGCAAAGACATTGTGCAATTATAGATACTATCATGTCAAGGGGGAAAAGAATCAAAACTTACACAAACAGGTGTAACATTCTGTCTTTAAAACATAAGTATTGTGTCAAATTCACAGCAACTGTCAAAAACATAAGGTTATCCTAGAGTCCTATCTCTTTACTTGGATCATTCAGTATAGGTGTAGCTAAATCACACATACTATTCATTTACTACCACTACAACTTGCAAAATCTGGAGAARGGGAACATACCAGTTAATTCTATACCCTTGCACGAGTTTGAAACATCTATATTGCATATAATCTTCATCTTAAGAATCTGTTCTTAGTTTTATGCAAATATCGTTGACTCTCTCTAGAGGCAGTAATCTGAAAACCAGTGAGAAACAGCACAGCTCGTGATGGAAATGTGTAAGAAAAAAACACTGTGTTTTTTCTTTTCATTTGCAAGTTTAAAAAGTTTATCAAAGATCTGGTTAATATGACACTAAGTGATCTGCTGCTAGCAGCATAACTTCAGAAGCACCTAAACCAGCAGAAGTGAACCAGAAAGAAAATCAGTTCCCCTGTTTGTTCTCACCCTTACTCTGTTCTTTCTTTGTGTCAGCACAAACATTTGCATTGCCACATAGTCAGCTCTATAGGGAAACTAACCTGGGTTAACCTAGTAAAAAGTGAATAGCAGGGAGAGTTGCTTTAATTTGGGTCACCCCTAACTCCAGTCCCCAATTCAGCTGCATGTTCTCACTGCACTGTCACTTTGCTTTTGCAAACTTTGTAGCCTCCAGGTATTTTGAGCCTTTCTTATGTGGATTATAACTATCATACATGCTCAGAAAGCAAGAAAGCCCTCTTATTTGTAGAATATGCACTTGCAGATTTATATCTGTTTGTTTTTAAATCAAGTCGGGAGTTGTCTTTTATGAAATTCTCTATAATCTGTTTAACTGCCACTTTCAGACCTTATAGCAGCACTTGAATGAAGGAGAGGAAAAGTACATCTCGGGATATGAGATTTAAGGCAAGAATGTGCATGAAAACTTGAGCTAATGGCTAGGAGGGAAGGAGGAAGCAGGACTGTCATTTCAGGTTGAAGCCTGACTACTATGGACAGGATCTTTTTTGAAAGATAAAGCTACCTGTCTAAATGCAGTCATTCAGCCTTTTACAATGCTTACATTTACTTCGTTTATTGTGGAATTCCTTTAAGGCATGAAAAGAGAACAGTTTCTGAAGCATTTTATTAAGTAATTTCATCTCTTAATGGTGTTCTGGCACTTTTAAAAACACAGAAGAGACATGTTGCTGTGGTCATAGAAGACATGGGTTATCTTTAAGAGGTTTAGGCATGGGAAGATTCCTGAGCCATGAAGTTCATATAGCACAAGGTACAGAGAATGAAAACAGAGTATTTAACCACACAAGAAGTCTAGAAGCCCTTCCCACYTGAATGAGACTGTTTGACAGATTCTGGTAAGGAAAAAAAAAAAAATCTTAGATAAGTTACAACCCTCCTACCTGTGCCCAAGCAAACAAGAAATTCAAATCACTTTATATCACCACAGCATGTACACCCTTCCCTTAACTCTTGTGGGGAAGATGTCACTGACAGGCTGCCTCTAGAAAGTCACTGACCTGGTAATGACACACAACAGGAAAATCTTGAAGGCTAAGGGAAAAAATATCTCTGGGCTTCAGAATGGTACTGCCAATGCTATCAACTATCCCTTCCGCAAGGACAGCTCAGTAGGCAAAGATAACACCAGGACAGCCAAGCACATGTTCAGGAATACTTCTGGCATAAGAACATACAATAATGTAGCAAGCAAAGCAACAGACTGATGCTTCAAAATTTTGAGAAATTACATTGCAATTATGTGAAAGTGACAGGTAAAATGTTTCCTCTCCTTTTTTGATTCTTTTCAATATAGTATTACTTTTGGCAGCAACACTACAATATTAATTTGACCTCTGGGCAACTAGGAGCCCCTTATTATGCATATTTATGACTCAATTCCTCCTCAGTTCCCTGGCTGTAACTCATTCTTGCAAGTTCCTGCTTCTTTTTAGGGAAAAAAAAAAAAAAAACCACAAGTGTTTCAAAACACTACCATTATATAAATCTAGGGCCAACCCAGCCACAGCATTAAGGCAAAAATAGAATTAGTGAGGCTAACTCAGAGCTGGCAACATCCAGACACTGCTTCATCTCCCTAGTCCTGCACTAATTTGTTCTCTTACACTCAATCGGTTTACTCAGCACGTGCACAGCCAGGCTGAGCATTGCAGAGCTCACAGATGCCGTCTGACACCAGAGAACACTCACCCAGGGTTCGATCCCAACTCTGGGACCGGGATGGGAAGGTTGTTTGAGAACCACGTGGAAATCAGAAACAAAGTTCAAGAATGAGAAACAATTTGGGGTAAAAACAGTTGCACAAAGGTTTTACGCAGCAGGTATCCACGTGTGTCTGCTTGCCCTCTCATGGAAAAACAACCTCTACACGGGCACACAAAGCCACGCAGCTGCCAAGCTAACGGTCCTGCCAGGAAGGCGTTTCACGCCGCCGTCCCAAGGAAAAAGAAAGCAAACGAGTACTGAAAGCGCCGGGTTCCGGCCACCCGAGCTAGGAGCATTGGCGGGTGCCGCGGCGGAGACGGGAGGAGCCTCGCGGGCGCCTCCGCGCACTCGCTGCCCCACGCYGGGACTCGCATCCCGGGCTCCGCGCCCGGTTCCAGGTAGAGAGGCCGCGGGGTGAAAGGAGCCCGGCGCCTCCCCGCCTCTCCCCACCGTCTCCCCCATACTCACCCCGGCCATCCCTCCGCGCGGGGCGGGGAGCGGGCGGAGAGCGGGCGGCGCCGCGGGGCGGGCGCCGGGCCCGGCAGCGCCGGCGGGTGGAGCCCGCCGGCCCCACCGCTCGCCTCAGAAATAAAGTGGTCGCCGATTGGCTGGCGGGAGCAGCTGCCCCGCCCCTGGGGAACGACGGTTAGCAGGCCCCGCCGCGGCGGGGAGAAGGAACCGGACTGAGGGGCGTCCAAGCCAAAAACCTCTATCCAGGAAGGAGTAATCCCGAGGAAAGGTCAGAGTTTTTTCCTAGCTAAATGTCACAAGAAAGGTAACTACCACCTTATGCAGTGTATTCAGACACAAGCTATTTTACCATTTTTGTCATCAAATCTGTTCAGCTGCTGTCTCAGTTTAGTCTATAAATACAATGGTATATTGTATTTGGTATTGAAGACCATCTATACCATTGAAGATGGTATTGAAGACCATCTATAATGGTCTTCCAGATGTCTCATTCTCAGGATTAAATCCAACTTTAACAAACAAAGAAATAAACGTGCAAAAATCAGTCTAGAAACATGACAGAGGAGTCTCATACTGAGCTGCAACAGAAAGACTAGAATCCAATCTCTGGTACCTGTATTTTACCATATCTGAATGGATTGGCCATAGACCAATTAGATGTTATATAAGGTCTGTTTGGGGGGGGGGGAAAGAGTGAAAGTGAAACTTGCCTGAAGCTGAAGTGTGTGGCGGAGAATAGTATCTTCTAAAGCATGAATCCACTTTTCTCTCTCATCAGCGTCTCGAGCTGAAAAAGTATTCAAAATACAGTGGTAAATATTTTAAATTCTATATACTAAAAGTAAACAGATGTGATATTCTCGCTAACTATGGAAATTAAACCCTACCTATAATTGAATACCTAATTTCATAGTCTTAAAATCCTGTTTGTTTCTTTGTTATAATTATAACTATATATTATTGTATTAATTTTACACTATTGAAAAGATGTTTTAAATAATCATGAAAGCAAAAGAACGTTTATGCTTTGGTAGAAACTGTATTCTAGTAACGATTCCAAATCATAAAAATTTTCAGTTCCTGCTCTAATCAGGATTTAACATTCCTTTACTTGAGAATTTAAGCTTGTTTATAACTGTTTCTAAGTCACGCCATTTTTCTGATATTACCTAACAGTAATAAAATTCAAACATAATTTAGACACAATTTCACACATCACCACCACCTCAGTGCGCCTAAGTGGGACTCTGCATACACAAGACTCTTCAAAATCCATTTTTAATCAGTGTCTTAATTCCTTTGTTACAAATATTGGCCTAAGCATTGCCAATTAAAACACACACATAAAAGATCCACTTGCAAAGAATAACTCAGCATCACACATGAGAAGAGAAAAAAAGTACTCTGTTTCTGTATCACAAAGTGCCATTAGGAGGCAGTTTCTTCCATTTCATCATTGCTTACAACTAAATAACAAACATCACGTTTTTAAAATCTGAGACAATTTTAAATAGCTGTATGTTTGTCCTTCAGKGGGAGGCCCAACCAGGCCACACGCTGCTTCCTTGCACCTATCTCACAGTCACATCCTCCCTGACCTGATTCAGCTCAGCCCCTTGCCCCAGAAAAAAAAATCTGCAGTGGTAGTTGTGAACCGAAGGTGGGAGAGCAGAGCCAGGGGGCAGTGCTCTCCCGCCCCTGGAACCTCACTCAGAGAAATACAAAGAAAAGTTTTCCTGCCTTCCTGCGATGTGTTTATCTGACACTTGTCCATCTCTATGGATGTTAACGGGGAGGCAGTTCTCAAAGATATTTGTCACTTAATTCATCACAAAACCCAAATATTCCAATTATATTTACTACTGTCAATAAAGATATCAYATATACAGTAGTGAATACACGAACTCAAGAAAACAAGAACTTACATATTCTCATAGGAAAATGAGATGCACAGAAGTCTTCCTAAAATTTTATTAATGCACACAAGCTGTTCGATATGTTAAATGAGTCATATGTTAACTGCAACATCTACAATAATATTTCCACATTTCTGCAAAAAACTTGTTACATAGTTTTCATTAAGAATCCAAGTCAGGAAGTAATGACAAGCAAGCATGATTATACATCTCAGTTGCAGTCAGTGATGATTAAAGTAATGCATTAAGTCACGATTGAAGTGGGTAGTGGGCACCTTTTACAACTGGGAGGATAAGGAAAAGGGGATGGAGAAAGAGGATGTAAAACGGATCAAACCAGATTAAGGACTATTATTGCCATTTACTGGCATGTTCTTTCCCATACTCTTTTTTTTTTTTTTTTTTCCCCACCTGCCCCTCCAAATACAGACCTGTTGTTCACCCCACTTTACTTTGCTAGTCTGAAAGAGCTCCTTACTGTGCTGAAAGGAGATTTAAACAAAACAGCAGAAGAATAAAAAGCAAAAGGAAGAAAAGTTACAGGCACTAAGCAGGCTGTGGAGACAAACTAGCCCATGCACAGGTTTAGCAAAGCTATTGACAATTGTTTCTAGTTCAGCATCTGAGTGGAAGGTATTTAAAAGAAACAGGAAGTCTGCTAAAATCAAGGAAACCTTAGGCAGACTAACAACTATTATGAATTAGAGAACTAAGATTCCTATCTGACTTATTTGTTAGAGAGGTCAAAGAAAATATCTGTAAGTTATTATACTGAAATGTACTATCCAGACTCCAAAAATGCTTTGTGTTCAGTGCTCTCATTATCCTCCACTAATTTCCACTTTGCAGTTCTAGCGTTCAAACCCACTCCCACTCAWATCCACTTCAAGTCTTCTACAAATATTTAACAAATGCTCCTTTAGGAAAGTATTTGTCACTTCTTCACATCTCCAAGCTAAAGAAGATTATTTCTTTTGGCAGAGGAAGGGATGAGGGAAGAAAAGATCATTAACTTATAAGTGTTCAAAACTTTTAAAATGGGTATTCAAAGTAGCAATGGTCAAGTTATTTCAACATGTCTAAGGTTTCTGTAGTTTGTTTTCTGAGTTTTGTTTGTTTGCTGGTTTTGTTTAATCATCACCTCCCCCTTGGAAGGAACACTTAATTARGGACTTGTGTTCCCAACACTGACTAGTCGTAATTAACTGGATACCAAAATTCTGAGTTTAGAGTTTATTGCCCATGATATTTAMACTAAAAAGGGAATAATTAAGTAGCATACCAATAAATCAATGTTTTTATTGCAACAAATTTTCCATTTCCTTCCATACTGCCAGCACAGTTCACTATATTGGTTAAATACTAATCTCAACATATAATAATAATTAATAGAGGTTATCTCATTAAGACTTGCATTTCAAGTCATGTACAAACAGCAGTAGGGGAGATCTAGAAACCAAACAACCAGTATGGCTGAAAAATTCAACTCCTCTTCCCAAACACATGAATAAAATARGCTTCCAGAGATCCTATACCTCCAAAAAATAATTTTATCCTAATTTGATGAGAATTCATCAGAACGAAAAAGGCAACCTGTTTTGAAAACAAAGCCACATTCCTGTGTCCTGCTGCAGACATGGCAAATCTGTAGCACAGCATGATCAACCCAGAGACAGAAGACAGGAATCACATGAACCCCGTCTCTGTYACTGTAAGTCTAGGAATACTGCCATGAGGACACTGCTTACTGCACAGAAACGGTGTAGCCTTTTAAGCACTCTCTGTTCAGGACACTGCTTTAAAATTTCAGACCATCTATAACCAACAGCAAACCTGGACCTCCTCCATGTCATCTTTGAGGATAATCATGAAGAGGACAGTAGGATGCAGTATTTAGGATAGCAAGCTAAGAGAAAAGTTATATTAAATCTAATCAAAATGGCTGCTGTGAGATTAAGTGCAAGTAAAAGCTCCCTAATGGTAAAAGCAATTTAGAACTGAACAGCTGCCAAAAGATCACTGATGAAAAAAAAAAAAAATCAATGGAAACATTCAAAAAAAGATTTGCCAGCACACTCAGAAACAATTTATGAAAAAAAAAAAAAAAAACCTACCCACAATGGTCAGACATCATTACCCTTTTATCTGTAGGGAAAGCTAGATATCCGAGGCATTTTTTTTTATTTTAAAGATGATAACTGTGGCCAAAGACACAGTTGTAATACCTTTTCATCTAAAAAAGCTTGTAATGCACTGTGTAATATTCCCTCACCATCAGCAGATGCTGGAGCCCTTGCTGGAGCCTTTTCTCAGTTGCTAGAGGACAAGAACTCCTTGCTCACTAGCCCTATGCTCCTTGTTCAATTGCCCTGCAATCACTTCAACTTTTTCCATGATTTGATCAGGCTCCATTTTTAAGTTAATTCTCCCTCTAATTCCTAGGGGAAAACTATTTCAGAATTTCTTTCTGCTGACATATTTGAGATAAATCATTATTTTCAAGACAAATGAATTTCACTAATATCTTGGTTTTTTTATAAAAAATGAGGAACAGTTTCTGAAATCTTGCATCTAGAAATARAAAGGCCAGAGGGAGAGCACAGAAAGAAGAGGAAACAAGGTACTTCTTCCTAAGACATCAATGTTACAAAATCCAAATAAGAAATACCAAGACATCTACATGAGAAATACATAGCATTCTAAAAATAAAAGTGCTGCTTCAGCTGCTTATAGGCAATTCACACAATTTTGCACTAGTTGAAATAAATATAGCAGCTCACAACACTACATGAATATTTACTGTGGTCTTAGTCTGACCTGTTAGGGCAATAGTTACCTTGTCGTCCTAAACTCAATGTGTAGTAGGAAGTTAGCTACCCACAGAAATACAAATACCATCTGCAGTTCGCAGAATGGGAGAGTCCTCTGCTCTGTTCCATTTTAAGATGCCACGGTCATTAACACAGTAAGATATTCCAGTGAGCATTCATACATGGCACCTGCTAAAGCCACATACAGTTGTCACACAACAGTTGAAGCTGGATAGGAAAAACAGGAAACACACTACACAGGAAGACAGAACTGTGTTTCAGTTTAAGTCTGTTGCCTCTCTTCCTGTCACTTTACCATCATTATATCAATTAAGCCATCTTCACTTTTTTTTTAAGCAGAGTGAGTATAAAATTAATGAGTTGTTCCCCTGTGCKTCCTCTGCTGCCTCCTTTCTGTCTATAGTACATCAATATAAAGTTACCTGTATAATTTATTTTTACATCTCAGGCATGACAGAGAAAACAATGGGCACTTTTGACAATCACAACTCCATTTATGACCAGTGTGCAGCAGCTCTCTAGTAAAGTAGGTGACTGCATTAATATGAGATTTAGCATGGTAACAATTTTGAAGAACACTGCATTTTTGTGATCTCTGCCTAACCAAGCTTATTTAAAAGCTATTTTATCAGTCATTTCATAGAAAATAAAGAATAAACTCTTTCATCAAAGAGGTGTGAAGACAGAAAAGTAATTATTTTAAACAAGGAGAAAACTACAGAAAGGAAAAGTACTAAAGACAAGAATTATGGCTTCTACTGAGAGATTTCCATCTTTCAGATGAAGAGATGTTATTGCAAGTCCTAAAAAAGGCTCTAGTCTGTGAATTTCCTGAATTCCAAAGTTAGATAAGACAGCGATTTTTAAAAATTATATTCTAGGATAACAAGTCAAATGAAATAGAGCTACATGAAATACTCTCTACCTCTATTAACTTCCTAAATTCAGAATACATTTTTAACTTAGAATTCCTATTATATTCTAGTATTGTACTTACTTTGTTGTAAAAAGGGATTATATGTTCTTATATAATGTATACAGAATGTTAAAGAACTGCATGAAACAGATTACTTTTCCTGGCCTAAGCTCAATAGCATCTAAGGACTGGATATAAACAAGTTCAGCCACTCCCCTCCATGATACAGCACTTACAGCTAGCCTTTCTAGGTCATGCTCACCAATACTTGGCAGACAGTATATAGAAACACAGCACCCCAGAACTGCCTTGATGGTGCCTGCATGCGTTTGTATGTGTGCACGTTTGTCTAACTGGGCATAAGAATGAAAGAAAAACCTCAAGAATTATTTCAAAATCACTGGCTGATTTAAAAATACACTATGTTGCCTCAAAGTGAAATGCGTATTTTATGTTCATTCACTGTGACCTACTTACAGGCAGAACTCAAGGAAAAAAAAAAAATCTATTTCGCTCAGAGAGTCAATAGAGTCAATTGTGCATTTTATCCAGACAAATCTTCCACTGTTTTTTATTCTAGATTCCAGCATTTTTTCAACCCAACTATGAACTAGTACGCTATCTTTACAGACAAATAACCAGATCAATGAGGTAAGATTCTGACCATACTGAAATCAGCAGGWTTTTTGCCACCAATCTCAATGGAGAGAATATTATATCCACAGCACCGAATAAAGTGGAAAAGTGACAATCCATACAGATAGGGTCAAGGGGCTATTCCATGGGTAAATAAATGGCCTTTTAAAGTCTCTGGAAACCTTTGAAGCAGTAGAAAAGGCATGGAAGATGAGGTAGACACGTGTTCATGAACGCTTACCATAATGCGGTAATTTCGTTGCTCACACAGACCTTTTTAGCAGATGAAGTTCCCAAATCAGTCAGTAGATTGAAGACAGTCTCCGCACGTTACTTCCTCTAGAATTTTGGGGTTGTAACACTTATTCTTCCCCCTTCTGCTAGTATTCCTTCTGCTGCTATTCTCCACCCAAAAAACAACTTTTCTTTTGTTCTCTGTGTAGACTGACTGGTCTGTTCCCCTGTTACCCAATTACTCAGCATAGCTTCTGAGCTTCACGATTGCCACATTAATGAGTACTTCACCTTCCWAAAAACTGCTTCTCATTTATTTAGGATGATCAGTAAAAATGAAGTGGGTTCAGATAGCGGAAAATCACAACTATCTTTGTTTTTCCTTCTTGGTTAACTTTTGTTGCAGCTCACTGTCATTTAGAACCATAAATTTAWGAGATGCCAGTTCCTTTCATTTAGAAACAGGGCTAGAGAACCTGCCCCCACTCTGCTTCCCTACCTTTTCCTTAACCACTTAGATTGCCAAAGAAGTGAAAGTTCAGAATAACTACCTCCTGGCCCAAAGTATTCAAGCTCAGATAGAGTTACTGTCATGGAACAGATATGGTCACATCATCCTTTTTCAAATGTCACCAGGCAGAAAATAAATTCAGTATTCACAAGTGACACAAGCAAGGAGCAGCACCCATTTTGAACCTTGTCACTCAGCTCTCATTGGTAAGACAGGAGGGCCTTAGGTTGTAGTTCCAGCCTCCAAAACTATTACTGTGATTTTTTGTTGTTGTTTGTTTTGTCATTTTAGCTCAGATTATTTGGCTGTGTTGGTGTCATTTACATGAACAATGTCTATGGATCTAGGCTTGGGTGACATCGCAGAAAGCAGTAATTGAAAAATCTCATCAGTTTCTCAAATAAAAGACAGGCACACACATTTCTGTGGTTTTGAAGCTTAGTACTGAAAATGTATTTTCTTATAAGGACATTCACGGTAACATATTTCCTATAATATCTGATTGGGTGGATCTTTAAGGGTCTAGGTCAAACACTTTACTTAACCTTCCAATTAAGACCTTTATTTTATCCAGCCCACAGAAAGTATTTTCTCTTCCAAAATTGCAGTCGCAATAGAAAAAGATAAAAGAWACTACACGCAAGTCTTTTTTTCCCCTGTATATTTTGAAAGTAAAAATATACCTGCTAAAGCTCATTTCAGGTTCTGTTTTCTTCAGGCCATCCTTTCTGCGTTCAGAGACTCAACTTTAACATTTCAGAGCTCCTTCTTACAAGGGATTAGTAAATAGTCCAATAGCATTTTCTGATCCAAATCCTAAAATAATTCACGTAACTTCCTCACAATTCACAGTTCTGCCTGATCCTACCTCAACACTGGCTGACGGTTTAGGCTCGATGACTCTTTCTAGTCCAATGATAACTCAAACTGGTGGGCCAAAATGTTTCTCATGCCTCCAAACAGTCTTCTCAGGCATGCAGGCAGGCCCTGTAAAAAGGCCTTGTTAAAGTTCTTGTCTCAGGACAACCATTCCCACTTCCCAATATACAAATTCTCTGCTCATACACATTAAGGTAATCCCTTTCTGTGCAAATCTTCCTCTTCTCAGCTGGGATGTTGGGCAGTCACGAATGAAGCTAGAAACTGGGGCAGGTTGGAGAGGGAGACAAGAGCGATCTACCTTTACTGGCTGACAGTGTTCATGTAACAGGACACATTTCACAGCTACATTCATGCTTCATCTCTCAGAGACTTTTGTGGGAAATGGGAAAGACAAATGCTAAAGTAAGATCATTTCAGATCAATGCACTGGACCACCTCCAATCTTTCAATCCTTTGTTACACAGAACAGTGGAGATGAGAGTGACTTATCCATAAAGCTCTGCTGCCTGCTGTAAGAATAACTGCAGAATTTTCAGGTAGGAATTATAAAAGAAATCTGTATTCCTGAATACAGTGCATTGGAAAAGTATATTAGTGAAAAAATACGCATTATTTCAGGTTAGACAGCCATTCAAATACAAAGAAGGCAACAATATTCTTGCTAGACTATCTTGAACATTATGTTCCCATGTTGAATTTAAGTCACCAGCAGCCCAGAGAACAGAAACAAAGCAGGTAAACGATACACAGGACAGAAGAAATGGCTTTTCAGTGGAAAGAGCTTATAACAAGAACATGATACAAAGATGTTTGAAAACAAACCAAAAAAAAAATTCCTATGTTTGAAGGTTATGAACATTTGTAACTTGGACATGTATTACTGCAAGAAAGAAATACACTATTAAGAAAAAGCCTCCCAGTGGGAAAGTCCTGTTTAGACTGAAGCGGATTATTCCAAATATCTTCAGCAATTAAATGGATTTTTACACATAGTCTGAATAAAGCCATGAGCTTACTTTGAGTCCTCAGTTCAGAGGAGTATGGATCAAGTCACAAAACTGGCTATACTATATGGCCAAAGGGAGATAATGAAGAGATTATACATTACTTGAAATATATTTTGAAACTGCTGTGGACTTTCTGCCCCTTCCTTCCTCYATCCAGGTTTTCAATACAGCAGCATGTAATAACAAAGTAAAAGGGAACAGACCTGCTGGGCACCCTAGCAGAACCAAAGTTAAGCTGACAATAAAATCAAAACATGCTAAATATAAATTAATATTCATTCAAATCACTTTTCTCCTTTATACCAAGATATTAAGTATATGGTACTACTTGAYATTTATATAGGCATTTCTCAAAGCTTGCATATTCTTTGTAATTATAACCTTTTAACTTTTAATAATATTCAGCACAAACATGGCCACTAGGAATCATAGTGGTAAATACAACAGAGATGGACTGTCACAGGTGGCAACACATATGAGCTACACACGGGAAAAGCTCAAGAATTTCCCAAGATCTAGTGACAGGTAAATTTTTGTGGGAGCTGCTGGAGTCTTAACACTTAAAAAAATTCATTTACACAMGCACAGTTACATATAAGCAATATTCCCGGTTTATCAAACACCTTTACAGTTTATCAAACATCTTTACATGCCTTATCTGCCTTCATCTCATCACTTATTCTTAAGTGAGAGACAAAATGCATTTTGAGCAAGCAATATCACAAAATAATTAATTCAGCCAGTACAAAGTTTTTCCTTCTCCTCTCAAATTCAAATTCTATCACTGCCTGTCTCGAAAATGTCACCAAGGGCAAAAGAGATTCAAGTCTTCACCAACAGTATTTAAAGCCTGGGTATAGGAAAATATTCTTCTCTTGAAGCCTGAAAGAGAAACTGCTTCACTGTAGATGGATCCTGACTTAACCACAGGTCAGCAGATTTTGAAATCCTGAATCCTTTTTTTTTTGTCCTTACAAAATGAAAAAAAAGAGGAGGTGTCAGGGAAGGAAGAGATTGTGTCTTTTAAAAAATGCAGTTTCTGAAACAGTCTTCTTCAGACGGCTCTTCTTTCATAAAGGGTTAATATATTCATAGCTATGATTATCTCACAGTACAAAAGCTCTATACATATCTTATTTTAAAAAAGGGAAAAAATGTTAGAAATGCTATATGTATACTATCTGTATGTATTCTCAGAACACCTATAGTGTTCTACAAGTTCTGAGAATACATATTATATTTACATAACTATCCCTTAACCATTCATGACTGATGTTTACCTACAATTCACATAGATTTATAATATTGTATAATATTGAATGAAATTAATATCATGAACAAGCATTTTACATGTTGCAAAAGTTGCAGGAGGCATATAACACATATTTACAGTGGTTTTAAGAACTACAGACATGGTTTCACAATGCTGTTTGTTTTATACTGAAATACTCCAACACCAGTATTTTAACTGTCTTTTTACATTTTAGTTCAATTTACAGTTCTCTTCTATACTCTGCTTATGCCACTCCAATTTGCTGGAGGTCATGTATGTTATCTTCAAAATACGCTGACAGTAAAAGCATAATACAGAAAACAGTGTGCATGATCTAAGCTCTAAACTATAGAATCATACACATCCTGACCTAATATGAAATGCATGCAAATACTTATAAAATATGATATTTTATGTGACAAAGCTGGTGTTCAAAAATGCATTATTTAGTGCAGAACATTATTTCAATTGAATACCKTCATTCTTTAAGATATCTGCCCTAAGAACAATATAGTTTATCAAGAATGAGCACAGATAAAGAGACATACTGAAAAAAGGGCTTTTTTAGTAACTACAGATGAGAGGTTTCTAGATTTACAGGTATTAAGTTCTCAAATATTAAGCAGTGTTTAGTTTCATAGTACTGAAAGACTGGCAGAGTATGGCATTCCATTACCTGCATTAGCAATTAGCTTGCATTTTATCAGTTATCCTTGAAAACAGTGGATTTAAGTACTGATGTCAGCTCAGCATTATGAAGGTAGGTTTATGAGGCTTAATGCAGTGAAAAACCACAGTACAGCAGCAGCATTTAAGAAGGCTACATTGTAGCACAAGGAATACATACTCCCCAGACACAACCCAGTATACAATTAATATTTACCATTAAAATATTTACAAAAACACAYGAGTTATTAATGCAAACCCCATTTATAAATCACTGATTTGCAAATATATACTATACAATATAGATTACAGAATTGTTCCATCTTATATAGAGTAATAATATTTCTTATATGCAAATATGCCTCGTTGATATTTACATTTTCTATCTCTGTGCAAAATAATTACAAGTTTTAGTTATTGCATTTTAGAGAGAAAGAAATAGAACTAACAAACATTAGTTCAAAGTTATTTTATCAAACTCCCCTAGGATTTTAACATTAGAAAATAAGTTATTTAACCAATATTTTCACAATATTTTGTCCTACTGCTGCAAATACAATTTAAGGAATGCACAACAACAATACAGTACCTTACCCTTTCTACCGGTGAACCATAGCATGCAYTGACGAAACATAGCAGTGGCAGATGGCATTGGTGTTAGTAAATATGAATAAAAGGATAATAGCAGAAAAATGACTGGCAGACAAGACACAGAAATGTAGATGAAAAGAATGCAAGCTTGTAATTCTTGAAGCAAAGCTCCACCTTTAAGCCAAATATTTCCCCTAGTCTTCTCATAATTGAGTACTAAGTTCTATTTAAATATAAACTGCAACCTTCTGATCAGTCTTGATTCTCTTCACACAGAAATGTATAATTGCATCTTGATAACGAAGATCAGAAATGTTTTATATGCACAACTCATAATCAGAAGCGCATTACTTTCTGCCTCGGACTGATTTATTTTTTAYATTTTTAATCTCCAAATCCTGCCAGAGCTACAGTCTCTTTCTAGCACATATGTATCCACTGCAGATGTAAATCCCTGCCTAACCTGCAGCACCCCTGGCTCCAGAATGTTCTCAGTACGCTCATTCATGCTGCTCTGTTGCCAAATATTTAAAATTATCCATCAAATAACAACAACAATAAAAAAGAATCTCTCCTTTCAGCTCACCCTGAAAATGGAAGGTTTTCTGATCAACAGTTATTGTGAAGGTGCTGTCGTCCTCGTCGTCTATACCAATCACAGCTCCCTGTGAAACAAAGAACAAAATCCTGATAAGGCAAGCAGTGACATCAGCAGCCAGCACTCTAGCACTACACCCCTGGAATGCAAAAAGCAGGGAGAAATTAGATGCTAACTGCGCACCATAACGAGCAGAGGGATTCTCTCTTTGGTCATGGAATGTAAGTCTGCTTTTTTTTAAAAGACTAAATCCTTAGTGGCAGATAAAAGCAGTGATTATTTGTATGACTTTGGGATTTTCAGGATAATGATATGCATCTTCTACTTTGGGAATGGAGGTGGCTTTATACTACAGCATCATTTAAGTAAACAGTAATCTACTATTCTATACTAAGCATCATCAAAGTAAACTGTAATCTACTATTTATTCTGTACTATATTCCAACCTATATTTTAAAAAAAGAGTAGGAAACAATACATTATAAATACTTCCCACATATGAAAATATTAAGACATAGAAATTTTACAAAAAGAAGTTCCCAACCTATTAAACGATCTTTTTTTCAGTGCTTAAATAAATACYTGCAGTGAGTCAATACAGTATATCAAAAGCAGCTGTCTTCTAATTGCTGATGAATTATTAGCAGGAAATGCACGTGGATGATGGAGTGAAGTTCATCTGTGCTCAGCTATATCTATTCACATCTTCCTTCCCTCCCCCACCAAAACATTTAACAAATGATGCAGTTTCACTCAAGGGAAGCAGAAATCTAAAAGAACCTATATGGGCTCGCAAAAAAAATGCAACATTAGTTCAAAATGCTTCAAGTATCACAGACGAATTTACTCAGTTTCTCTGCTTTTGCAGCAGTCATAGCATTATTCTTTTCTGTCCTTCCCTCTCTCACCAAGCAGAAGGACATCATTGGGAAGTACACATATTGAAAGGATAAATTCTGCTCTTAGAGTCCGAGAGAACAGCAGGTCACAACAGTAAGAGTCCCTATGAATTAATTCCAATGAGTGCTTCATTTCATTTGGTCAAGTATCATACAGCAACTACAGCATGGAGGGTTAGATGAATAACTGTGCCAGCCCAAACCTAACAATATTCTAGATACAGATTTAGGGGTAAGGGGGCCTGAATCAATCTTGCTCACACAGAAACTTCATGGTACATCTATGAGGTTCCAGGCAGATGGGTCCAGCTCATGTAAAGCCRAGGCTATGACAGGCAAACAAATTGGAGTGACAGCTAC
The DNA here is from genome assembly GCA_003342815.1 of Eudromia elegans. Lineage (NCBI taxonomy): Eukaryota > Metazoa > Chordata > Aves > Tinamiformes > Tinamidae > Eudromia > Eudromia elegans. The sequence goes on from PTEX01000009.1 coordinate 2,809,324, forward strand.
ACACTGACAGGTCTTATTTAAGAGTAACATCTATGCAGCAGGAAGAGGTAGCCAAACTGTTTTTCCCCTTCTACTGTCAAGAATGTATCACTTAACTCCTCCAAAGGACTGTTTTCCAAATAGGTCTTTCTATGACAGCTCCAGGGCCAGGATATACCAACAAGCAGATAACCGGCCACCACATTCTGACACAGTTGCTGTCTAGTAATGGTACAAGGTGCCTGTGACAGGCCTTGCAAACATAAACGTATTTTGGCAGAGCAATTATTTTAAATCTGTAGGTAAAACACATCTAGGACTCCTGTAAGTGCATATTTTGGTATGCAATAAACGAAAATGTCACTACCAGCTGTAAAAAGTAAAATAGTCTTAGCTCCTCACGGTCAGCTACATCAAAAATCTCCAAGCTAGACACCAAGAACAAAGATACTTTCCTCAGAGTAACCAAACCATAACACTTTTGGATCCTGTGACTCATAATAACTGAAGCTTTAACCCTTAGGCTCTTCTCCTGTATGCTTACCAGCCAGATAAATCACAAAATCACTTATCAACAATATATTATTGATTCAAGGCTCTGGTGATCCTTGTTCTTCACTCTTCTCAGAGGAGTTCTCAGAACTCCTGATTGCATTTACTTACTCAGGAGTTTTGCAGGAATTGATGTCTTACTGTATGTTTGCTGAGTTTCTTTAAGCTAAAAACATGCTTGTGTGATAGGAAGGGACAGGTGAGCAGAGAGGTAGGAATTAAATTAGTGTAACTGAAGCAAAAAATAAAGACTAAAATTTAAAGCTTTCTTCTGGCTGGTAAGGAAGCACGAGGAAAAATAAAACTAGGGATAGTTAAAATACATTTAAATAGTTAAATTACAAAGAAAACATAGATAAAACTACTTAAGGGCTAAAAAAGATAATATTAGGGTATCTAAGTCCTGTCTCCATACAAAATGGCAGGAGGAAACTGAAGAGAAGGAATAACACAGCCTTCTCTGATCTCAGTACACAGTTGCAGAAAGTACAGACACACACACCCCGATTTTAATGCTAAGGCAAAGGGTCTGAAGAAGATGTTTCCGTTGTCATGTGGAAAACACATACGGATAAGAAAAAGACAAACCAGTTTAAGYATATAATTCCTGTAAGCACAGTGTGGACTACATAGATTCATTCCTCTCTGAACATCCCTTCCTAAATACACCACAACACAAGACAAAAGACGGAAGATGACTATCTTGGGACAGTGTTCCCAAATGAAAGAAGATRAGAAACAAAAATGCATTAAAATCCATTAAAGGCAAAGGGAAGTACTTTTATGCAAGCTGTTTGAATTACATGTTTGTTTATGTTCACACCTACAGTTGCAAATGAACAATTAAACCAAACAGAAAGCCTCTTTAATAGAATTTCAAACTGCAGAAGTCCATCTGTTCAGCTCTTGCTATCGCTGTCATTTGCCAAAAGAGCTGCTTTACAACAATAGTAGGAAAAAAGACCACTTCCTCCCTCAAAACAACCTACACAAACATCACAAACACTCGGAGAAAGAAATCAACAAATTTTAGGGAAACTCCAAAAAGAAATCTGAGGTGGGAGGGCAGCAGATGGAGAAAGAGAAAGGTGCTGCTTTTTCCTTAAATTAATAAAAAATGCATCACATAATTCTGAACAGATTGTTCACTTTTACTATTTGTTAAACTGACAGGCTGAGACCAACCTCCACACTGACAGATTCACAATACTATTAAAGTAGACATGTTTTTTCAGATTCAATTTTTCCACATAACACATTCTTAAAAATATCCTTATGAATCCGTAGGAATATAGTTTTGTAAATAGTAGTTTAAGTTCTCATCACCTTTAAAGAGATTAAAATACCTATAGATTAAAAAGCAGAAAGAAAAGTCCAGTAATCCACACCAGAAATCCACATGAATGGGGACTCTCAAAAGATTACTAAGACCCCCTTATTAGACCTATAGAAAGATGGGAAAGGAGTAACAACACAGGAAGGAAGAAATGGGAGGAAAGCGAGGAAAAGCTCTGCTGCAGTATATATGAGACAGTGTGTCAGAGCACAAAGCCCCTTCCCTGTGCTCCTCTTCCTTCAGTATTCCAGAGTTCTCATTCCCATCCCTTATCTTCCTGACTCTCCCTCTAGCAACATCAGACAGCTTCATACTGAACCAGACGGCCTATGAGGAACAGGTATAAATACAGGAAAAGGACTGACACAAGAAAATTTCTTGTGCATGCCTAGAGGTACAAACTCAGCACGTACAAAGATGTCACCATCACAGCAAAACTCCATACTGCTGCCTAAGATACAACAGCAGCAGTCAAGGTTAAAAGTCCCAAGCAAACGCACCTCAGCTAACAGCTTTCCCAGTCTGCATCTCCTCAGCCCTATATCCCCAATTGGTGTCCCCCTTCTCAGCTGAGATTTCTGAACAGTTGTATGCTGACTTCTTCTTGCCCTCTCCAGTCCTCCTTTGTATTYCTTACTCGAGCCTGACCACCTACTGCCTGACATTAATACGCAGCACTGCAATATGCTGAATGAAACACAGTCAAGTGGCAGCACAAAAGAATGTCCCAGCTGACCAAATGGAGGACACAGGAAGAGAGCAAAGACAGAAGGGCAGAAGTTTTCCTACACCTTTTGTACACAGATGACATAAATGCATATACATATATATGCWCACACASACAAAAAGAAACGAGAACTGCAAATCACATTTTCTTCATAATGTATGTCACTATAATCCATCTCAGTCATACAGCTTTCTCCACRAGGTCACATATCCATAATAAGTCATTATGCACCAAAGAAAACAATACTTACTCTGAGTCTAACACATCCTCGGCGTGATCCTCTCATCATTTTATCTTTCGACTGAAACAAGAAAGAAAAAAACACCAGATTAACAAATTTAATCAGAATTGCAAGAGAAAGTTATTTAATACAACTGAGAAAAGCATAAAGCAGTTTGGTATAATATTTTATTGGCTGATTAAATGAAATTGATAGTGTTACAACAGTGCTCTGACACAAAGGAGAAAACACCACCAACGTATGAAAAAGTAGCCCTTTAGAAAACAGGAATAGAATAACACACTTCAGGAAGCTTTATAGATACCTTGAAAAAAACAGAAGATTCGATCCTCACCTTTATGACAGCAAAATGAGGTAAAGAAAAAAGGCACTCAATAGGGAATAATAAAAACTGGCAGAATACTGATATTACATGTTCTTCCTTTCTCTCCCACTGTCATAAAAGTGGCCATATAACAAAATCCATCTGTGTAGCAACAATTGTATAAATAAAATTGTATCTCTATCAGAAAGTTTCCTAGATCCAGCCTCTGTTCTATACAGATAAAAACTTCATGTTCAGACATRCTTCCCTGTCTGCTTGTGAGGTAATAGAGCCTGCTTTTATTGCAACAGTTGGAAAAGTTACCATTGTAGTCAAGGAAAGGCTATAGTTGTGTTAGATAAATTAGAAGATTCCAAATCAGAAAATAGAGGACACTCACTTCTTCCTGTGCTTTATCCTGTAGCCTATCCCACCTTGCTGCTGAATTCCTGAATCTCTTCCTTAGTATCTCTATTTGAAGCAATGACAAGGGAACTCTAAAACAAGTTAAACCAGGCAGGTCTGAACAGCCAATTTACTGCTACCTTGAACTTGCCACATCTTAAACTTTCAGCTGTGCCCAGCACTGACATGGGTAGATTTTGTAATTAATCTTCCTGCTAGTATCACAAGAGTTATAGGGTAACCCTGGCAAGCCATGTAGTGTGCACATACAAATCCTTCAAGAAAAGGAAAAAGAAAATGCTTGGGAAATGCTAAATACTTAGTTTTCTGATAACATTTAAAATATCTTCTGGTTTCCACTCCCTCACCCCCTTTTTTTTTAAATGAGAAATTCACTGCAGTCGTAGCCTTCACTCCAAGGATAGTCCCACTCTAATATAACCCCTCCTTCCCATCCAAATACACAAACAACATAATTGTTATTGATATCAGGAGATCTAGTCCCTAAAATGGGAGAGCACTACTAAGAGTCAACTCCTCCCTCTGGTGGTTTCAGAAAGAAATACTGACACAATCTTGACATGAAAGTAGTTTTCTGCAGATGCAAGTGTGCAGCGGTTAGAAGCAGCCAAGCAAGACTATGGTGGTCTGACTGTCTGGATCACACACTGCAGGCCCTCCTGCATGAAGGCAAGCACTCCTKCAGGCTCCTGTGCACACCCAGGAACTAAATCAAACAAAAAAGCGAAAGTATGAAAAACAACAACTTGTTTTTATCTGGTTTAGACTCCTGAAGCAGCTAAGTGAGGAGAGATGAGAATGACTGCTACTGCAAGTTGGGCAGAAGTGCACTGATTCAAATTACACAGATTAACTGTCATCTCCACTGGGAAAGAGACTGCAAAAGCCTGAAGGTTTTTGGGKTTTTTTTTTCCCCTTTAATGGGATGGAAATTAAGTTTAAACATTAAAATCCTTAATGTTCTTTCCAAAGAGCAACTTGGCAAAAGCATGTCTATTCTGGTAAAGCTGCCTTCAAGACACAGCACAGGTTCTCAGCTTTCACACGGAGCTTTAATTGCTTCATACCCATTATAAGGATGCCTTGCAGGCATCATTTGAAATCTAGTTAGAGGGATTTGCTTCCAGTTCCAAACATTCATGAAATCACAACAAAATTTTAGCCCCACTCCTCAAAACCTGGATTATACATTTCACAAGCATTTCTTTCAATGCAATGCAACCAATATCAAAATTTACAACCAGCTGCAATCTTAAAAGAAAAAAGGAAAATTATTTCTAGAACACCTCAACTACTACTTCCTCAGAAATGGTTTCACATAATTTTGCTCTTGAAAGAGTTCAACCCACAGATGTTCTAAAGAGTTTGAAGAAATGACTAACCAAAACAACAGAATATTAATTTTCTTAATCTGCATTCAAATCTGTTCTTTAGGAATGTATTGATAAGGAAACAATAAAAGAATAGGAGGTTACCAAATGTTTTTTTCAAGATTATACTGTACAGAGTTGATATATACAACAATATTTCCTATCAGTCCTCATTCCGAATACAGGCAGTTTAAGTCCACAGTGGTATGCACAGATCTCCTTTCGATATTATCAGACATCAAAAATGCACAAAGGTGCTAAATATTTTATGGAAGTTATTTTATGGAATTTAAAAGAGGAAACTGTATTGCAGACTGACCTCCCTATTTACTGGCCCTGGTTTTAGAACAGCTATGCCAGTTCAGCTTTTAATCTATTATACAATTAAAATATTTATTTTAAAAGCACACCTAAAACAAGATTTTTTAAGAAGGATATTTTTCATCCTTGAGGGGAGTCTCTGGATTATTTCTACAAGATTCTCAGGGGTAATAAAAGCTACATCTTATGCATAATCAAGCCAGCACTACTGCCAGAAAACACAAAAAGCAAATCCCATTCACYTCCCTCTTCAGTCCTAGCCATATCTTTGTCTTCATGCCATCCAACATAATGCCAATACACATTTTAAAGAGCCATGCAGAAACACAAACAACAGAAAACATTCAAGTGAATATATATATCAGCATAAAGTTACTTTTCATCCGGAATGTGGCTCAAAGAACATCTTGAAAAGACCAGTACCAGCAGGAGACAGAAAAGAACCACTCAGAGACTTTTAATTTAAATATTGTCCTCTCCTGCTCAAAGCTACATCCAGTTACACCCCATCAAAAGCATAATGCTTCAGTAAATTTCCATGAACTACATAAGACGACACACTTCCAAGAGAAAATATTGGTGGCTCCACAAATCAAAGAATATTGAGAGTGGGGTGTGCTGGGCAGAGAGAGAGACATTTAAGAAACTACTGGTTGAATTGATTCAAAATGGCATGCAATAATTTACTTCACAGTTTGCCAATAAATCAAGTAATAAAAAAAACTAACAATAACATAAGCATTCACTTGAAATTCAGGCAGGAGAAAGTAAAATACAATTGATATTGTCTACAAAAATATCTAAACTCTAAATAGAGCTGATTTTGCATTTTAAAACTCTGGTAGGGAGACACAAAAGAGATTTAAGTGACACTATCAACGGACCTGCATGCAAATGATACCATTTGCTGCTACCAGACAATCATTTAACTACAACAAAAACAAGTAAGACAGTATTTGAACTATTAGTCTGGGTTTTACTCTCTGAAATATACTCATAACTAAATTTAAATAAAGGTAATTACAGGTAGATTTGAAGATTTTTTTTTCTCTTTCAAAATGAAGATGCTACAAACCTAAACTGTAGAAGAAAAAAGCAACAAAAAGCAAATGTTTGCATTTAAAAAAAAAAAAGTGTTTCCAGCATGAGCATCCTCCTTTCGGATTGAAACGGGCTAGACAGTCTGCAAGARGTGATGAACAGGTAAGAGCAGATGAGTAAAACAATCTTCCATCAGTGAAGCTGTTTCCAGACTGCGTATCAATGCAGCCGGTAAGAACCTCAATCTACCCCACCCATGCATTACACTCCTGGAGATGAGCTAGTTTCGGGCTCCAAACCATACGGATACACGAGCACAGCCTTACCGTAACACAGCTGTGTTGCTTCAGACTGAAACTGGCTCAGAGTGMATAGAGTTCATGACTGCCTACACCCAATCACATAGATAAGCCTTTATACAAAAATACAAGTATATACTGAATCACAGGAGAAGGCTGTAAAAGGCCATTTCCTCACAGGCATAATGCTCCCAAGCTTGCTATAATTCCATATTAAAGTTGCTTATTTACTACAGATGTAACTAGGGTTCAGGAATTATTACTCTAAACACAGAACTCACAGAAACAGCATCCTACTACCTTCTCAGTATTGCTATTAGTGAGACTGTGATCTGAATTCTCCCTCATACCCACGATGCAGCTGACCACATAGCCCTACAAGCAGCTACACCCGCAACACAGAAAGGAGTGTGCGAGCAGCAGGACCAATCCTTTCGGCAGCTGGGCTTTGAACAGCTTTGATTCTACAGTAAATACAACCTTACCTACAAAAAGGGGCATAAGTGGCATAACATGTACCTGACAGAAACATGAGCAGGAAAAAAAAGAAGGTACATAGAAAGCATTCAAAATTAAATGTTAACCATAGGACTTCGTTAGGGGTAAAGTTAGACAAGCTAGGGGAGGCAATTTGATTTCTTGACCTGAAGTTGAATTGCTAAGGACAGRTAGTTAAAAAAAATTAATATTATGTACTAAAAGTTTGCATAATAATGCATAACATAAACTGTACAGCATATTCATTGCAATGATGAATGTTTATTGCACGTACATTCAGTAAACATCAGCACAGATTTCTATTTCTGTAACTGAGCAAATCACATCTTTGCACCTTGGACCTTTCCTTACATTACACTGACTAATTCATCTCAGTCAAACAGCTGACATTTGAACAGCCATTAAAAAGGAACTATAAAAGCACTTTTTCCTCCTCAATCATATTTCAGTGGGGATAAAGCAGGGATTTTAAGTGTACATTAACTACATTTGACCTATAGTCCTTAACATGTTTATGCAGAGTCTTATAAACTCTTAGGGCTGGAAGTCAAAAACTCTTTACTAGGAGAGTTGGAAATACAGATTTAGGGGAAAAAAACCACATTTTACATATATTGCTTCTGTATGCATATACCTTCTCAACTCAGAAATCATGAACATTGCCCCACAGTACCCCAAATTATGCTATTCACCATAAACTTCATTTGTTTATTAGCGGTTAACTGTGTTTTATCCAGTGCAGTGACAGCAATGCTCTGTTACAACTTATCTGTGAGCACAGGCAGTTCTGCCAGTTAGYCACCGAACTTTAGGGCACATCCTTGGGAAAATGAAAAGCTGTACTGCTAAAAACATTTGTAATTTAATGCTCATTTCATACATGAATCAAAACAAGCTAGCGAGGCAGTATCCACTAGCAGCACATCAAGACGCCCTGTCTGCTTAAGATACCGCCAAAGTTCACTTTGGAAAACTAGGAAAGGGGGCAGCGCAAGCCTCTCCCTGTGAGGCAACCTGCGGCTCAGGCAGCGGGCTCAGGCCCCAAAGCTGCCCGCAGGCAGCTCCCCCGAGAAAGCAGGCAGCCGCCCCGCCCAGAGTCCCACTGAGCAGGAGGAAGCCTAGGCCGCCAGGACACAAGGGCAGCGCACAGCCACGAGCGGCCGCGACGCCCCGAGGAAACGGCCCTAACGGCCGTCACCGCCCCACGACCCCGCCCCGTGCCCCCTCCCCCGCCCCGGCCGCCAACAATAACAGCGGCGCTCGCCCCCACCCATCAATCCCTCAGAGCCGCCGCCCATTGGCTGCTCCCGCCGCCTCCTCCTTCGCCATTGGCCGCCGCGAGGCTCACGCCGCCCCGCGTCCCCTCACCGCCCCCACCCTGCGCCTCAGCCGCCCGCCCCGCCCCGCCCGGCCCGGCGCGGCCCGCGTTGCCCCTCGCACCGTGTAGTAGGAGAGGAGCCCGGCGTTGTAGTCGAGCACGAACCAGCGGTACTGCCAGCCCTTCATCACGTTRGTCCACTTGCTCAGCGGGCCCTCCATGATAGACGCCATCTTAGGCACCGAACCGGCACCGCCACCGGAGAGCCGGGCACGGACACGACAGCGGCCGCCGGGCGGGAGCCAGGCAGGGCGGGCGGGGAGGGGGCGGGCCACGCAGCGAAGGGGCGGGGAGGGGGCGGGTCTTACGCGCGCGGCGGGAGCGCCCAACGGCCGGCGGGGCGGGGCCCGGGGTAGCGGGCGGGYGGGGGCGGCGGCGCCGCGGGCCGTGAGGCGAGAGAAGGCGGCGGGGTGCGCGCGTCGGGAGTAGTGTCCTGTTGGATACAACGCGTTGTGGGTGCTGCGCTCCATTGGCTCTGCTCCTTTTACTTCCTTCGGTATTGCGCTTAGCTCGCTCGTTAGTTGGCCCGAAGCTCTCTCGTGGCTTGCAGAGCAACTGCAAGAGACCCRGGCCCTCTTCCACACAGTCCGCGGCGTATAAAATTACACCCAGAAATCGGATGGGAATCACTGTCTACTCTGGCATGGGAGGAGCCGTTTGGAAGGTAGAGCTGACAGAAACAGGACACAGCTTTCCTGCGGACGCATCCAAGAACACGGGATGAATCCCCAAGGAGCGACGGACAATCGTAAATCTCCTGCTCCCATGCAAGGCATGTTCTTTGGCGCTGCTCCGTTCTACCCTAAACAGTCACTTTGGTTGTACTATAGCACAGAAATTTCTAAAGACTCATAGAGACACTCATGTGGCCTCACACATGGTGCTTTTCTATCTATAGAGTTTGTATTTATTTCAGAGACTTACTTTATTTCAGAATCTTTGTTTTAGAGTCTTACAACAATACAGGTTATGTTCATACCAAATTAGATTTTTTTTTTGTTTAAGAAATATCACTCCTTTTCCCCTTTTGTGAAAGAGCAAGCAAGGCAGAACTTGCATGCTTGATTTTCCAAATAATGCATATTTCCTATTCCTAATTTTTCCTGCCCTTCCCATGTCACATTGCTGGCTAGTTTGTTACAAAGTGACATTTAAAGTCTTGGCTCATGCCTTGGTGAGACCCTGGCTCTCCCAGGGGTGTGCTTGTGCATGATGTTACCAGTTGAATCCAGCTGATGCACAATTCAGTCTTGAAACCAGGCTTGCTGATTTTGATAACATTCATTTTCAAGCTGGATATGACCTCAGTAGCCTATTTTCTTCTTTAGTTTCACTGACCTAAACAAAGCACTGCTGCCTAGAGATTATACCCAGGCAAGCAAAACAAAAAACATCGGATGGTGCCAGAACATTACTAGCGCTGCCATTTAAAGCTTTAGTTGGACTGGAGCTTTATTATCTCAGAGCAGTACTTTTCATTGCATTATGTCACAAGAAGTGAAACTATCCAAACAGCTTGGATGAAAAAAATCTCTCAGCTTAACTGTGAAAGGGTCATCTGCAGCCATTTACCTTGCCAGAGGCTGAATTTGTTGAACTTCAGTGAATATTTTTTGTTCTTTCTCCTCCYTGACTTTGTCAAGGGGGAATGTGCCAATGACTTAGCTCTGCCAAAGAAAAAAAAATACATATATATTTTAGCTAGCTCAGTTTAACAAAGCCCTGATGACTCTAGAGTAGATGGATCATTTGTGTYGACTGGTTTCAAAGGGAGATTTCTCTCTAGGTTTCTTTTAAAAAYAAAGTGTCTATATTTTCTTTAGGTAATTCAGCAGAGATTAGGGAATCATGGTTAAAAAAACCCTAACAACATAAAAATTGAAATAACAGGGTGTAATTTCATGGGCATTTACCAGCATTCAAGATGAAGTATCTCATACTTTTATRTACTTTTCTAACATACTATGATGATGCATCTTTTGTTTATATCAGATTCCTTCAATACGTGTTGAGCATTTTTGTAAATATGTCTGAGATTAGACTTAATTAGCTATGTCCTTCTGATAAAGAGTCTAGGTGTCAGTATAATTGTTTTAAAGATCAATGCAAACAGTTTATTAGAAAAGAAAATCAATAAACTGAAATCAGCTGATACAGCAAACTGTCTAACTTGTCTTTATGTACTTTGTATCAACATCATCACCAATTTCACATTTAAAATATTTGAAATATGAGTATGTAAATTACTTTCTATTTTGTTCTAGAATGTTCCACATATATCCAATTTGGAACAATTATAAACATCCTTATTGTGACTTTTTTTTCCAAATTTTAAATTACACTACTATAGTGTCCTCTTTAGCATTAAGTAGGGCACTCACTGCCATCTGTAAGGATTAGGTAAACCAGTCGAAACAGAAGCTGATACTTTATGCTRTCTTGGTTTTATCACTGCTCCTTTTGTTGAAGAATCTTTCCCAGCATCACTGTCCTGTCATACAGAGGTCTCAACTAACACATGTTGCTGCAGTGCCGTGCAAGGTCCCAGACTCGCATGGCTTTCCTGACCAGTATCCTCTGGAGCATTCAGATTGTCCCAGCAGGAATGTGGGGGGAAACCTCAAATACGGCCAATCCTTACTGTGTTTTCTAGGACATTCTAAATTTCACCCTTTTTTTTTTTTTTTTCCTGTCTTTGCCTTTGTCAAAGCTTGCCAATAAATTGCATCTGTTGTTTGGCCACTACAGTCAAATTTTGTATGGTTTCTGGACAAGAGAAAGGCATGACCATTTAGAATAAACCCTGGAGAGGGACCAATGTTGGGGAGATGGAGAAGAAAGAGTAAACTGAAGGAAATTCTAATCTTTTAGAAGAAAATATTCCTGAAATGATAACTGAACTACCTTTGAAGAGCCTCAGTGATGAAGTTGTGCAGCTTGTGGGTTTTCTGAAGGGCATCTGAGGCTGTGATTTGCCACACTGAAAGTAGCTGTAGCTTGTGGGAACATTTGCAATTGCCTGGGGTACTGCAGAACATGAGGAAACCATTCAAGGACTGAACAAATGCTACTGTGTTTTCTCCTGTCTCCCATGAAGTGTGGGCTAGCAGTTTTGTTTGGTAYTTCTTACCCCATCACGGTCATTGTGTCAACTACTGATGTTGTAATCATCATCAAGGAAATCTGTTTTAATTTGGCAGTGGATGATTCTTTTTCTGCTTGTTGATTCTTTTATTTGTACCCTCAGGCAAAAATGTGATTTTTATGGGTAACAAATGCACTAATAGATCAAGTAGAAGATGAAACCTTTTGTGTCATCTTCAGTCTCTTCTTGCTGTCCTGTAAAGTTTTCTAGTCCATCTATGCCTATGCCAAACCCTAAGAATGGAAACAATAAAGAAACAACAGAAAGAGTTTGCAGTTTTGCAGGACAGTTTGACATAATGACACATTTCCAGGGAGTTGCAAGAAATGTAAACTGAAATACATTCTAGGGCTCAGCATTTCACAAGAATTACGTTTCTCAGCTTGGTTTCAGGCTTTGGTGCTTAGGAGTGCGGGTATCGTGTACTCCTTTCACAAGGCAGAGGAATCCTCCCATATCCCTCATCTGTCACCTTTGAGATCTCTCAGTGTTCAGAGAYAGAGCCATTAACAGTACAAACATAATAGGAAAAGTGTTTTCTAAGAAAAGTTATAACAAATATTGTACAAAAGAATTAAAGGATTYGTGTGGCCTTTGTACTGAAGAAACGGCTATTGGAGCTATTCACATAGAATGAGATCCTAAAAGTTRGAGATACACCTAGCTAGAAAAAAACATTTAGATGGATTTAATTTTGCAGGTTAATCTTAGTCGTAGTATGATATTGTTATAAAACCTAMAACAAACATAATTTAGTCCTTAGAACAACAAGCCTGATATCTTTGTTGAGTGCAAGAGCTTGGATTTCACAGTGTGCTGCATCATATTTTATGCTCCTAATGCACTGCTTAGATGGCTAACATCTCTTCATTTGATTTAAGCATCTTCTCATCTTGTGGGCAGAATTTAAAATTTAATGTAGAAGTCCATGCTCTTTTCTCAACCACAAATAACTGCTTGATTTCTACTCTAGTCTCCACAGAGACTTTGCAAAGCTATGGAGGAATGCTGCTTGACTGGAATGTCTACTTCACTGCAGCTGGTATGCAGTCCACTGGTACACACACACACACACACAAACAAAAAAAAAAAAAAAAAGGCAAATAAATCTAATCTCTTTTCCCTAAGCTTTCACACCATCACCTCTCTTTATGGTGTTTGGCCTATGAACATGTTTCAAATAAAGTTACTTGCTCCTTGCAGGCAATTCATTCTGTAAATATGCAGGAGGCACACTGTCTTCTCACAAAATTTACACTGTTTGTAGAAGAGTTTGATGCAAAGCAATTTTACCAAGGGAAAACAGTAAGAATTGATATGATAATTTAAAGAGTATTTTCTCTACTCCTAAACACTGTATGCTTTGTTTATTATCAGGAAAGGCCATTTCTTTTTCATCATGCATTACATTTATTCTGCTATCAATGGATTCTGCAATATCATTGTCTTTAAAGCTGCTGTCTTTACATATACAAGTAGGTTCCAAAATATATGCATACTATTATGCTGTCATGGGCAGTATCTATCCTTTATGGTTAAATTGTGGAGGAAAAATATCCCCCTCACTTTTTTTTTTTTTAAGCCAAGTAAATAGCAGAAATAATGTATCAGACTTGAGCATATATGTGAGTATGGCAATARAGGCATTGTGAGTACCAGCTGGTAGATGAAAAGAGATTAAAAGGACAATAAAAGTAAGCTCAAAAGCACCTAGAGCTGAACAATCAAACATGAAACACAAGCATGCAGAAAGAACATTTTCCTGTGAGTGCTTCTTTTATTCATTTGACTCCATAGTTAACAGTAAGGTCAGTTAAAATTAAGTTTTAGTAGTGTCAATTCAGAATCAGCTTCTGGTTCCTTCTGCAATCATATCTGGATTTAAGGCCATATAATTTTGCTCAGATCTAGAATCACTCACAGTGATTTCTATATAAGAAAGGCCTTGTAATCCCTCATCTCATACTCTCTTGCTTGGGGATGCCAGGGAGATCTTTCTTTAGAGTTACTGTTTATTTATGTGTTGCTATTTTTACAGTTCTCAGGAGCTGTCAGGAGACAATTCTGCCTGTCAGAACCACTGGACCTGTGTGTACAAACCAGCCAGGTCTGACCCTGCACATGAGGTGACAGTTTCACAGCAGCATCTCCTGCCTGACTTCAGCAGAAAGTGAAYTGAGGTTCAGAGACCCAGAGAAAGCCCTACCCGACTCTGGCTGGTTTTCCAATCAAGTAGCATGAACAGAGAAGCCTTCTCTCTTCATACGTGTTATAGTGAACATTCACTAGCTGTCTAGACTAAACCAATTACTCACATCAATTAAATGACTCCAGCTCAAGTAATTGCTGAGCTATAAATCACTGGAGGCTCAGAAGGTGCAGCAGGGCACTATCCCTATGTGYTTATCTAGCCCTACCACTTTCCATCCACAGCTCCCACCTATTGCCAGTGCTGCAGACAGGACACTGGGCTGTTTGAATTTTTGCTTTGAGCCATTATCTCTATTCATATATTAAATTCTTATTTTTATTAGCTAGCTAAGGAACCTAAGCTACCAGTAACCTTTCCAAGGAATATCTTTTTTTTTTTTCTTTCCCATAGTAAAAGAGTTTTTTTTTTCTGTGCATCTTTAATGCTATTATAGTCTGATTTTTCTTTTTAATGGTATAAACTTACTTTGCACAATTTCTAGCAGTCACAGTTTCACTGACTTGCTGAAGCTGAAGGTGCTGACACAAAAATCCACGTCACATACTTAAACAAGGAAAATCTTTCTTGCTCAGCTCATAGGCAGGCGCACATATAGAGGAGAAGTGGCAGCTCTCTTCCTCATTTGTAAGCCAAGAACTCAATGAATATCCAGACCTTGTTGCATCAGTTCACTTTCAAGTTTCAAAAGTTCAGTCTGTTCTATTAGTATTTCCCAGTGGTCCGATAAACCATCTGATTTGAACAATAACTACTAAGTAACTTTCGAGCAAATGTACACTAACATTAATGATAACATCTAWAAATTCTATCGGGATTAACTGAATTCTCTGGACAGTTTTCAGAAAATGGAGAGTTGTGTCAATTGTTTCCCCTTTCCCCAGGAAACTTAATACTGAAAACAAACTTATGAGGAATATRCTAACAAGCAAATGTAATTATAATAATAGTAACAAGTATTTAACTCGTTTAACATTCAAATAAAATGAAGTTGTTAATATTTACTACTTCATAGCTTCTTACAGTTTTGCACTTCCTTAAGGTATACTTCTTTTTTGTAATTTATTGGTCAAGTTTTCAATACAATTTTTAAATCAGCACTGCTTAATATTTTGAAAGATATCAGCAAAAAAAAAAAAGACATAGGTTTAACTGGGTGTTTCTAATTTAGCAAAAACACGCCAAAAGTTGTTCAGACTTGTGTATTATATTGTTACTGATATGATTCTGTGCATACAATCAAAAGAAAAAATTAACCTATTCACTTAAAGATTAAAGCATGTAAATAGCCAAAGTTAAATTCTGGTATTCATATTGCRTAAGAAAAAGGGAAGGATCTAAACTTTGCATTGGAATTATACTCTTTCTTATTTATGCTGACCGAGTTCCAGTTGTGCTGTTTCTATTCTACCAGCTAGAGAAAAGATGTAGTTCTCCTGAACAGAGCAAAATCAATAGCAACTAGACTGTTTATCAGTCCTACAGATTTTTTTTTGTCTGACAATATTGATTTACATATCTGAGAATTTTAAATTAATGAAAATGCTTCAATCAAATCAAAATTAATCAAATCAAAATGTCCATCTAACTTTATCCTTTTGGATGAGAATTTAAGATTGGAAATAATCTGTTAAATATGAGGTAGTCTCATATATTTTATTCATTGCACTGAATTTCTAGAACAGGTAAAAAATCTTATTGTAAGTTATGGACTAGACTTATACCCTGCATATTTGTCTCTGCAATAGAGTTAACTCAGATAGTAATTCCCATGCTGTTTTAGCTTGAATGTTGTATATATCTAAATCCTTTATTCTAGTGTAATTCTATAAGGATTTCTGGGGATAATTAGTACAAAATCAGTTGATGAAGGGACTCTCAAGCACAGGTAACATTTGCAGTGTAACTGATCTTAGCTGAGCCAGCTAGGCTGGCTCAAATGATGGCTGTCATTTCTGTCTCCAAAAGCAATATATACACATTCTGTACAATGAAAGCTCAGACAGTTAAGTAATTCTAGGAAATGTTGCGAGAGGGTGTTGCTTGTTTGTTTGTTTTATTTTTTGGGGGTTTTCTTTAGTGTATTCTGTGGTCTGGATTCCTAAGCTTCAGAAATTCAGACAAATAGGTACAGTTTTGGGAGGGGATAGATAGATAAATAGATGGATACTTACATAGATAGAAATGTGTGTCTCCTCAGAGGAAAAAAAAAAGTCTAGGAGAAAAAAAAAGGTGTATCTGGGAAAATCAAGACATATGGTAGCTATAAGTCAGGTTTAATTTATAGTGAAGATATTGCCTAAGACATACTAATGCAYTCACTTACATAACCAGTGAACCAAGAGTCTTTGGCAGTGGGCCCTAGGGAGAACCTAGAAAGTGTTACAAGCTGGGAAGAGCTGTCTGATAACTCTTCCCACATCACATTGTTTAAATGGGAAATCAGTAAACTTCATAGTCCAGTCATTCCAAATCACTTACTTGTACTTCAGGCCTAACAACTACAGCATAAGCTAAAGAGAATTTAAGCATAAATTAAAGAGATTTTTTGTTTCTGAACCTTCAGGGATCACTTACATCACATATTCAAGATTTTTTGCTCCTAAATTTTGTGGGKTTTTTTTATTTGCTTGCTTTTTGATCAAAGCTCAAATAACTCATGCAAGCACTTAATTCCAGAGGCTGGAGCTTTATTTAAAAAAAAAAAAAATGGAAAAAAATTATAACATCTCAATTCTGACTAATCTTTCTTCTAAGAATTTGTTTTCTAGAGCACACCAGATCTGAAAAGAATAATTAGAACAGCAAAAGAGAGAGAGAAGAGCATTTTCCAAGCACATTGGCGATATTTATTTAAAGTGGGACACAGAAAACTTTTATCCCACTTAAGTTTTACTGTTGAGTGGCATTTGGACTGGGCTCCAGTGTTTGGCAGTTCATCTTTGAGCCATCTGTTTCAAATTACGTATGCTCAGAGGGCACATGGCATCCAGGGATACAGTTCCCCAGAATACTGGATTTGCAGTCTGGTGATCTGTAAGCATGGATGTGCCATCTTACATTCAAATAAACTCAATTTTGGAGAAACTGAAGCATTTATAAAACTAGAAAAGCCTGAGGAAGGAGGTAAGTGGAGAACCTTAGGCCATATTCACTGTCCTGCATCCCTAGTACAGTGCTCAGGCAGCACAAAATAACCCAATCCACCCAGCTAGGACATGTCTCTTTTAGAGAGAACAATTCTTGATGGACTAACATGATGTAGTAACCAGTTTCACACACCATCTTAAGAGTGGATTAAAAGGACTGTCAGGTAGAGAAACTGAAATTTGGCTCCTTCAGTTAGTGAATCATCTCATCTTACTGAATCATACTCAAATCACCAGCCCTGTCATAGTGCGAGGGATGAACTGAGCMGCGAATCTAAGGCTGTAACCAATTGAGAGCCTCTATTCTCAAGTACATCTTGGCCAGAAAGAGGATTGGATCCATAAGATTTAATGGTGCATTGAGTAAATATTGTATTATTCATGATGTGCTAGTAGCACTTACCATTTTCATATGTTATCTACTTTGACCATTTATTTATTTATTTTTAAATATACTGCTTGTTGCACCCCTCCCTATCCTTCCTTTCCCCAGAATGCTGACTCAATTCCTTTTACTCTTTTAGCYGGCAGCAGTTTTAGGCATTTCCTTGTCCAGTTTTCAGTAGAACATGCAACTTCCCTCTCATCAACAATGTGCAGCTGTGTTGCAATCGCTGAAATACAATGTGCTAGCTGGAGAGGGAACAGATTTCTGTACAYGCAGTATATCTTGACACAAGACCAGCATCCTCTTCTCTTCAAGGAATACACTGACACTTTGGGATGTCCATCACATTTGTGCATACAAAAAGAAAACTTGCTTCACATAAGGCAGTGGTGATATAAGTGGTAAATTTAGAACCCACCAGGAGGCTTAGGGGTTAAATGTAATTGTCATATGTTCTCTCTCTGGATGTATTTCCTTTTTACAGGATCTTGTGTTAGCCAAAACCCCAGATTGTTTGCATTATCAGCAAAGTCTGATCCTCCTAGTAATGAGGATCAGACTTAAGCAATACAATTCATAATAAATTGTGAACAGAACCTTGAGCAAATGGCAGATCTGATTCAGCGGGTTATACAGGAAGAGTCTAATTCTGACATCAGGCTGCATGAGCTGCTTGGAAATATGTCATGCTGTTAGAAGTAACAGATGTTGTTCATGTAATCAATAATTGTATATGTGCAATCACTGCATTTAAAAATTTAGTGATTTTACATTTTGAAATATATTGCAGCTGCCTGTTTGAACAGGTCTGATCAAAAATTTACTATGTAAAATATATACATACATGTATATAAACATATATGTAAAAATATATGAAAATATAGTGTCTCACTTTAGATATACTTACATTATATTGCTTGCTGAAGTATTAAGTTGTGTTACTTTTCARATCAGCAGTCCTGAAAGAGTTAAAGGAATTGATGAACATTACAGTAATCRCRGCACCTGGGGGAAAAAAAAAAGAAAAAGCTTTTTCAGAGCTCACTTTTGTGTGACAGTGTTGACTGTAGTGTCAGTTAATCTTTGAGATAAACCTATAAATGCGTATCTCAATCCTATGCTGCTCAGATGTTATACTATTTTTAAACTGTGACAGTTGCAGCTCCATATACTGGAAGAGGGGGKTTGAAATTTTCAAAATTACATATTATGCTGACTTTTTTTTTTTTTAATAAATTAGGTTTGGAAACAATAAACTGTTGTTTAGAGCTAACGTATTTCGCTCAGCTCAGAATCTCAACAGGAAAGGTAAGAGAATGAAAAGCACGTATGAACTGAAGTCTGTACTTATAACATAACAGTATATTTTTTTTGATCTCTGCCAGTTACATGTATGTGTTTATTCTGTATAGTTCTTATTTTTAGGCAGTGACTTATATMATTTAAGTAACAGATCTATTCTCTAGTCTTTTGCAGGAAACCCACTGCTAATTTCTAGCCTTGGACTTTACCGTCATCTAAAGCTAGCAAAAGGAAAGGAACGGAAGTTYATTAAAACATTTTTATAGGTATCTCCCTAACTAAATTTACCAGATGAAACTTGATTTAAACAGGAACAAATTACATCTCTCCAGTAAACAGGAAGAGACTGTCAATCAAGTGTGTTTAAGTTTTGAATGCAAGTTGAACCCCTTTTGAGTCATGGATATTCGTTTAGGAAGAGTACATCCCCTGTTTCTACAAATCTTATCCAGCTATCTGAACTCATCTAGCTGGCTTCTTCCTCTGTCTTATACCAAAAACCTTGATGCTTTCCTCCCTCAGACTTCAGTGTTCCTGTTATTTTTATACATCATGTCCTGTTTGTCTTATGAGCACTTCAGGTGTTTAGTCCTAAAGAACATATACTGTCACATTTAAACAAGTTGAATTGATATGAGAAGCTGAAAATCTGGCTAGTTTGATACTTACACAYTCTTATCAGAAATTGTGAAATCTAATGAACGTATCTGAATACCAAATATCTGTATAGAGATATCAAGATATCAAACTGATTTAGAAGAATGCTGTAAATCAAAAATAACCCAGCTAGATGATGGTCTCTTGTTTATAGCCATGCAGATGGATTTTGGCTTGGAGAAGAGTGCAGCAGGAAGAACATATAGAGATTCCTACAGTGTTATATCAAAGTCCTAAAGTTTGCAAAAAGTAATTCCAATATCCTGCAGTCATCCATACAGTCTCACAGTCTACATGACTGGCACAGATGTAGGCAAGTAGTGCATTGTTCTGATTTCTTACTGTATTTGTCAAAAACTTTTGTTGTTTTCCATATCAACRAAGGTATGAAAACAGATTTTAATTAGCACAGCTGTAAACGTGGYTTAATCAAGACTAGCTAACATAGTCCAATCATCCCTATCTTTGTCTACATCCAAAGCATCTGGATGCATCTGCACTAACATCTTTTCTGATATGATCAATTTTCTGCTATTTTCTGCTATTGATAAGATCTTAACTCATCTCCTCACTGTCTCTTTGGAAGTCACAAAACCACCATCCCACCAACGTCTCTGTTCTGTCACCAGTGGTTTACTGCTGCTGTCCACAGCTATGAGAGATAGTATTGCTGAAACTAAGTGGAGAATGATTTAAATGTAGGAAACAGTCTAAYTTGACTAGCGTAAAATTAAAGGTACACTATTGTGGTGTCCTGAATATGTRTTCATATGAACTGATGCCTGAATCATTGCTCAGCTTGAAGAATAGGTGCAGGTACGAGGTTACTGTGATTTTGGAAAGAGTTTTCTGTCTTATGACTAAAATTATAGCATTGATGCTATTTTGTTTTCTGAATTTCCCAAATATTTTGACACCTTATGACTGCAACAAGGATTAAAAAAAAAAAAAAAAAAGAAGACGACGACGACTTGGGAAAAGATTAAACAGATTAAACATATGTAAGAAGATAAACAGAAGAGCATGATGCAGAAAGGGATGGTGAAGAAGAAGCATGCTATTATGAAGATGCACTATAATGGAGTAAAAACAGCATAACACTGTAAATAGTGGAGAGTTTGTCTTAAAGACAAACCCCTTTCATGAGACAAAACCAATTATCTCAATCAATGAGATTCTCTTTTAGCTAATTGTTTCCTGTATATTATAAATCTGAAATGAATTAATAATCTTTTTGATGAACAGATTGAATAGTTCTAGCTTAGGGGAACACTAGAAGTACAGTGTGTAGGTTCTTTTCTCAATATTCTCTACTAACATGGAAACATAATAGACATAATTGCTTTGGAAAGGTGAGTSATCCACTCACTAGGTTTACAATACAGAGAAAATGCCTAAGGAAAAAAAATAGAAGAAACAGTTGGCACAAGCCTTTTTGGTCATTGCTTTGTAAATGTATTAGTTTTTACTCCTCATTTGGTAGAATATACAATACACATTATAATATCRAAGTGATTAATTTATAATGAAGACTCTTGCTGTTTCAGCAGTGGTATCACTTTTTCTGTTTCTGTCAGAGTATGGATTAAGCTGTACAAGTAATGGGTAAATCTTCAGTTGCTACACTGRGCATCATATCCAGTTAATGTCTATATGAGATTTATATGATTTTCAAATGTGATCTTCAATTATAAACTAAGTCTCATGCAGAAAATCCCACTCTGCTGTATGCCATCAATCTAGTTGGTCAGTCTGATCAAATCAAGTGGTCAATCTGACCTTTATATGCTCGTATTTTCTCTAATTTTTGTTCAGCATGAGGTATAGAGCCATAAGAATGGCTCATATGAATTAGCCAGAAAAAATATGCTTACATTCTTAATCCAAAGATAAATTTGTATATGTGTATTCTTTAAAAAGATATAGATTGCTCTGTAGCATTACTGTATTTTAAATTTGTCATTAATTCCATCAAATATCATCATTCTGAAGAACCTTAGTCAGGTTTTTATTATTTGTGACATTCCAATCTCTGGTAATTATAAAGAGTTTCCATAATGGTTAGTGTACATTCTGCAGTAATTAGATGCTCCTCTAAAACATATGCCATAGGACTCACAAACATTACAGCCTTTATGCAAAAAAATAACAGATCTCTGCGGAAATATCCTATGATAATATCCTATGAAAAACATCAGGCTGGTTTAGCATAATGGTCTCCTGTGACTGCAAAATGCATCAGTCTGTCAATAAGCCTATATTCCTTCCAGCTGCRTAAAATGTTAAGAGCACAGGAAACACATCCTGAGATGTATTACTAGTTAAAGCAACACCTGCAGTTGTGATTCCCGAAGCAATTYGTGGCACCTAGTCTAGGTGCTTTGAGATTTTTTATAAGAGATATTGTGTGTCCAARGGGCCAAAGTTTTGTATAACAATCTTCCTAATTTCTAAGAAGAGCTTTCAATAGGTTAAGTGTGTAAAACGTGTATCAGGAGCACAGCCAGTTCTTGGCTTTCTAAAACTTWTACATGATAAGATGGTCTCTGCTGACCTGTGTACTAGTCCCCTTGCACTTCCATTGCATGATCATGGAACAATAATTCCTTTTATTCAGTATGTTTGGTACTGATGCTCTTTTTTGTTGTTGTTGTTCTGTAAAGCTTCCTATGACTTAATCCTTCTTCTATTTATAACCTTAGTCCTGTATTTGCAATGCTGGAGCAGCTAATCTGCTTCTCACTGAAATTCCAGAAAGCTGAGCAAGTCATTTCAGGGCTAGGTGTGCAGGAGGCAGGAGCGAGCCACTGCTCTAATGAGCCTCTCATTAGAGGGCTCATTCATGGGCTGCAGTAATGCTTTCCTAGAACAAGCAGGACAAGTCATACCAAATACCTAGGCGTTGTTCAGGAAAACACAATGGGCTTCCTGTGTATGTCCATCCAGGATGTAAAACAAACTACATTAAAGGCATAGACACTTAAGATATTGTTTCAGGAAAGACCAGTAGATCTAATTTAAAAGTTACTAGATTTAATAAAGCCGTTTGGTGAACATAAGAGATGAATAAAGCACAGGGACATTAGTATCTAGTTCTCAGTAATGCAAGGCCTTCCTGTGCTGTCTTGGTATAGCACAGGTTTCAAATTCAAGCAAATTCTATTAGAGCAAGTCATTTGTGCAGTACACTTCAATGGGGATTTGCACCAATCCAGTCATGCTACTGCTGTTGCAGCTGCACTGGTGCAAACTCCCTCTTTCACAAGGCATTTGGCTGTTTTTTATTTATTATTAAATGCTTGTTTGTAYAGTGCAAATCTAACCTTGGGAATGTACAAAGACACAACAAAAAGCATTGAGGTATCTCTCTGTTACAGTGATAACACCTAGAATCATACACAATCTGCTATTACTTACAAAAATATCAAGCTAATGTTGTTCTCTGTATCCCTTTGACATAAAAAATGTCAAGGGGACCTGCACTAGGGGACCTTACAACAGGTAGATCAATATATAACAGTTACTACAGAGCAGATTATAGATTTCCTTCAGGAGAATTCATATTGAATGGGAAAAGATAGAAAATGAAACTCTTCATTAGGATTTACCCTGGTTCATTAGCCTTTAGACTCTCTTATGTTCTTAACCTACCTAAACGCCCAACACACAGTCTCATCAGCTCCTTTAACATCCACACAAATTTCAGTAYGGGAAATAYACCAAAAGGCCAAGATTCATWGGAATGCCAGAGGGAGAGACAGAAACACAGGATTTCCACTAAGAAGTGAACAAGGGGAGATGTACATTTATAAGCTCCCTCAGTTTMAGATTTCCGGAGTTCTTTTTTCTTGGCCAAGTCCTAGTGAGTTGCTCTTTGCTATGTCAAGAAGGCGGTAACTGTAAATAATAAATATGAATAACTAAATACTAAATAAACTAATAAAATTAAAGCTGCTGAAGATTTGGGACAGGTTCTAGTAGTCCTAACTGTTATCTTGGCAAGAAAATTAGTCATAGGTTACTGATTTCAAAGTAGGAGACCCATTTTTATAGTCCARTGTCAGCAGATGCAATATCTACCGCAGCCTAGACGCAGATGGCTATCTGCTCCTGGGAGCCGTCATGCCAGATTCCTACAAATCCACACTACAACACTGTATTGTCAGCAAGCTTACAACTKTGCTAATTATTACAGAGATGCCTGAGGCCATAGGTCAGCTGTTTTATCTCAAGTAAATGGTGGCATCCAGGACAATACTGTCTGCTGGAGGTACAGGACACCCAACAATGACCAAGACTTATCTGAACACACCACTCCCACGCTTACTGAAGGGGGCTTGTTATAATTTTAATTGGCAGGGGCCACAAAGATTACGTTACCTTGAGTGATCCTTGCACTCTGCCTCTGGACACAGTGCCCACGTGCATGATGCTTGCGTGTTTCTCAAGTTTGTCCATCTCTTAGATGACCCAAGCTCAGGGGGTGAATATTCACATATCTGCTGTTGCCGTGATGGTATCTGAGGCCSTGCACAATGCCCATTAGTTCTCAACAGCAACCCAGCTCAATTGGCCCTGCTCAATAGCACTATGAGAAATGTCCCCTGGAACACTAAACTGCTCTGCTCTTTGCAGTCTGAGGGAGTAGGACGAGCGGTTGCTTTCTTTTGACTTCTGGGTATTTTCACTGCTGATATATCTGCCTTGGCTTGATACCAAGGCTCTCAACTTCCTTCTTTCTTAGATCTTTCCAAGCATGCAAAAATTTTCCCTTTTCTTTATATATCTCATTTATCACTCTAGAACCTCTTCCCTTTGTTGCCATGTTTGGTCTCTCAGGTAGTGTACACTTAAGTCTTTCACAATAAACACCTCTTTACTCCCCACTCCTTCACCCCAATCCTCCAAATTCAGCATGGAAACTCCAGAGTCAGGTCCTATTACTCTGCTTTSCATTTTCCTTCCATTTGCAATGATGTGCGATCTGGGGTAAACTTTCATCTCCTCTCGGCTGTGAGTCTGCTATGAAATTGCAGTCCTTCACCTCACCCAGGGACAGGCAACTGAGAGCAGGGGAATCCAACTGACAGCACAAAAGGCATCCACAAGAATTTGTGGCAATTAGTGGGAAACCAAGCCCTTCAAATCTCTCCAGGGGATCTCTGGCCCAAATGTGATTAGGATCAAATATTGCCATCCCCAGGAGACACAGCTGTAGTTTTGTCATCTCCTGGTTTAATTTCTAGATACTAATTATTGCGGGATAGCAATTTTCCAATTTTAATTGAAGGGGAAAAAAAAGAAAAGAAATGTAATAGTTTGTGCTATTTTCTAAAATTTAACTTAGGAAGTGTTGTGTGCGAAGTGGAGCAGAGGTGTGACAGTGATACATATGTGAACACTGAAAATAGTTTTATATCTATAACTGCCTTTTTATATTCTTCCCCTCTCTCAATATCTGCTTTTCATTGTTAAACCTGTGACTGAGAAACAGGTTAGGGTTTCTATAAAACCTTTATGACGGGATGGGTGGGAAAGATGGAGCCTGCATGTTGCAGGAATAACAGTTATCAACGCCTGCCTGATAGGCAGAGAAGAGAAGAAAGAAAAGAAAGAAAAGAAAGATCCCATCCTGTGAAACCCCTCCAATAAACATGCATGAGACCTGTTAGTTCCCTTTTACCAGCCTGAATATGTACTTCAAATTTAAATTGATTCTTCTTTGTCTAAGCACAGAAAACGAAAGGGAAAGTTCCCCCTCCAGCCTCAAGGACTGAGCTACCTAGTGGTACAGCCAGAGGTCAGGGAAGCAGTTTAATTAGGCAGTGAACTGGTCCTGCTGAAGCAGCCTGTACTCTCCTGTTCCCAGCTCTGCTGTGGCAAAGGGAGATTTACCTCAGGGGAAGCTGAACCCCAAGAACAAGGAAATTAGAAATAGTAAATAAAAGAAAATAAAAGCAGCGGAATGAATATCCCTTTCTGCCACTTTGCAAGCCATTGTTTCACATGGGTGAGGAGCAGGCAGAGCAGTTTGCCTTGCCCCCCAGCTTGCTCCCCCTTTACCTACTGCCTGAACTTATTCCCCTTTCCTAAGAGTCGTTTGTCTCATTTTCAGCTTTTCTTTCCCCTCTTTGGCCCACCATTCATTCCCTTTAGGCTCACAGAGTTGGACACATGCCAGCGACACTGGCCTAGGAAGGTGTAGCATCCATACATCCATTTCCTATGAGCAGAGCACTCGGAAGAGGTAAGAGGCCAAACCCCAGGCCTCTCCTCCCTGCTGCTGAGCCAGGATGGGATGTGTGAGACGAGCCCTTCCAGAGGAGTTCACCTGCAGGACCACCAACTAGAGAACTGCAACAGCTCAGGATGCRTGAATTCCCTACTGCTAAAGATATGGGGCAGGAATAAGGCAAAGCCGGGAGGCAAGTGAAAGGCCGGGAATTGGGAACCAAATGGCGACTGCACTGAAGGGATCTTACCACTCCGAGGCAGGTCCGCTCCTAGTCGGGCATTAATCCAGTTCCGTGTTTTTGCTGCAGCTGCCTACTGCAGGCACCGTCTCTGTAGCGGAGTGCGCCTGCCGGGTTTGTTTGCCGCGCCCGCCCGTCCCCACAGGGAGGCAGGCTCCGCCCTCGGATCCAGTGCCGGGTTTTGCGCGGTGCCGGCCGGGGAAGTTGGCGAAGTTGGGCCGCGAGCGGMGCGTCCTTCCTGCGGCCCGGCCGGTGCATGATGGAAGCAGCATGGCCGCCCACTTCTCCCTGACACAGGTACGTCCCGCGCTGCCCGCTCCTCCGGCCGCCCTCCGAGGCTCGCGGCGGCGCGGGGACCGGAGCGGGCTCCGCGCCGCCGCCGCTGGTGGCTCCGCGCCGCCGCCCTCAGCGCCAACGGCCACGCCAACGGCCGCGCCGGCGCTGTCAAGTGGCGGCGGGGGGGGGGGGGCGCGCGCCTGGGGGGACCGCGCGAGCCCGCCGGGCTGCAGGTGCCACCGCCCGGTTGGCGGAACGGGTGAAGTGGCCGCCCGTGTCCCTCACGCGCGGAGCTCCGGGCTGCGGTTCTGTCAGCGCGGCTCGTCTTTTGTCCGGTTGATAAAAAACCGCCCTGTTGTGTTTGAAGGCAGGCGGCAAGCGCGGCGACGGAAAAGCGCTCGCCGAGGGTCTGGACAGGCTGCTCGGGGGTGGGGAGCCGTGCCCGAGCGCCTGGGCACGGAGCTGCCGGGCCAGCTGCTGCCTCGAGTCGCTTGCCCAGAGCTCGGTGGCGATGCAGGAACAGAAAGGGCTTCTTGGAGGTAGTAATGTCACACGTTAGCAGACTGGTGAGGATGTCATTTTACTTCTTCCTGTATTTCATTTGTAATTTCACTTCACCATTTTGCTGCATGGTGTGGAGACACAGTTTTTGCATACTATCTGTGCAGGTGCCCAGTGGCTCTAGCTTGGAGAGCTTTTGTGTTCGTTCGGTGTTCAGGTAAACTCACTCTGGCTAAGTGTTGTTACTTTTTTTCTCCCTGATAATTCTCTTCCTGGTGATATTGTTTCGTGTAAGTGATTCTGTGCTGCTGGAGTTGCCTCTTACTCCATACAGCTCTGATGGCAAATAAGCTGTGCAGTTTTGAGTCCTGTTTTGTTTATCATTATTATTAACATGGGAAATGTGTGTTCCTCCAAGACATAAGTCTGAGGAAGGCCTGTCAGCACACACACTCTGTGTGTGCTTTGGTTTGATAGTCAGTTATCACCTTTATATAAAAATAAGGGCTAGTAAATAAGGGTGACACCTATTTATAATTGCATAAAAGTAAAACAAAAAGTTGGTAGTAAGACCACACACTTTTCAGTTACTCCTATATGTAGTTGACTACTGAGGAAATCTTTCAAGTATCCCATAGAAAGATGGGATGGTAGTTTGGGGATCATCAGAAGCTCAGCTATATTGAAAAAATAAAGATGTCCTTAAAGGCATAATGTCACAGCTATAAAGGACATAGGGAAGGCTTGCTTTGATATTCCAATATGTGAGATTGACCTTTTCAGTCTGTCTGTCTCTTTTTTTTTTTTTTTCTTGTTAAAAAAGAGCAACAGGAAAAAAAGTCCTATTACTAAAGAGGGGGAAAAAAAATTAATAGAAATGTGCTAATGATGACAGAGGCAGAATTATCACCTCTATCCTTGAAAGTGTGATTACTACATGTTAAATTATTGATTTAAACTGAGAAAGTTATTCCTGATGCTGTTTGTTATTTATTTTATTTTGTGTTGAATAACTAGCTTCAGGTTTATTTGACCCCCTGAGATGAGTATGTCTTCATTGTGTGTTTTAATTTCTGGATTTTTTTGAGATAATGGAAAAATAGTAACAAATCATAAGTGTTGTAGTATTCTGAGTCAATTTAGATACAGTATGAGAAATGAAAATGTTAATATTGGAGAGGAATGGGTAAGATTACTAGCTACAGTTAGATCAATAGCTAAGACTACCAGCAAAGATTGCTGATTGCCTCTCTTTGCTGTGGATCACATGTAGACAATAAGAGGTATATTTATCTGTGATCAAATCAAAATTGTCTCTCATTTTCTTTTTCCCTTCTTTTGTTTGATTTTATCTGCAGTTTAACACAACTAGGAAGTTGGGTGTTTCCAAAATAAGACTAGGGTATTTTCAGATGAGTTTGCAGCTGTAGTATCTGAGGGGGTTAGGCATCCACTCTTTGAATATTGTAACACCACTTAAGCAACATAAAACTTTCTTGTACTTAATTGATAGATTACATTCTGTTGGCACGTTAGTGAAAATTTTTCAGGACAGTGTAACTATAATGGAGTATATTGTGCTGAGTATGCTTGAAATGTGTTGCTAACACATACCATTTAGTAATAATCTGAAGTATCTTGTTCTCCCCATCTTGAGCCTATTCAGCAACATCTTGTTGCCACTTGCATTTGCTCAGTAAGTGATACAGTCTAGGCATAACTGTGAACTGAATATGAAACKTCTAAGAAAACTTTCACCAAGCAAGTGTTTTGTTGTAGCTGCCTCCAGTTTGGAAAGCAGTGTCAATGAGAAAGAGCTGTTTATATGAGGAATATTATGTCATTTGTTGTTGGAAAAAATCAAATTAAGCCATATCTCATATGAGGAACTCTACTTTTGACCTTCGGGGGGTGGCTCACCATCTTTATTTTGTTGTAGAGACGAGGAAGAAAACAGAAAATGCAGATGTGTTGAGAGTGTAGAGATTGTTTGTTGAAAATTGGTGCAATACAAGTGACCAAAAACTCCATGCTGCTCTTGAAAATTTAAGTTGTGGTTTACTTTGAGAAGCTGCCTATGTATGATTGAGAGAAGAACTTTAGGGCTTGGGAAAATTCATGGTTTGAAGGTAGGAATGTAAAGAAATACTCAGGGAGAAGGGKTTTTTTTGTGTTTTGTAGGATATTGAAACAGGCTAAGCTAACTACCTATCTGTTGGGTGCATTGCCAGGACTTACATCCTGTTATGGAATATGTAGGATGTAAATACTTAAAAATGATAGGCTTGTAATAATGTGTCACAGTGTAGAGCCAAAGCAAAGCTAACCTTCCCCCCGCCGTCTCCTGGTCTCTGGCAAACTTCTAATGTTTGTTAGGAATCAATAAGAGGATAAAAGAGTCTGGGTTGCTCTTTTTACAGAAATGAGAATGTGGTTGTTCCTCTTTCAGCCCTCTATGAAAGATACGGAAATACAAGTGTGCTTTTTTTCTTAGTTGTTTAGGGTGTAGGTAGCTATTTTTAAAGCAGATAGAACTTATTCTGACTGATACTATGTCAGCTGAAAGCAGTGAGCAGTTGCATTAAACTGGGTACTGTAGTTGTTTCTACAGTTGTGCGATGTTTTTTTGTGTCTTGTAATTTTGTGATTTCATTTCATCCCCAAACTTTAAGAGGGTCTAATGGTGGAAGAGCACTGAGAAGAACTACTTGTGGTTAGTTTATTTTTCCATCCCCATCTATTCTCTTTTCAGCTTCATAGAACTGGAGCTGTGCTTTCCTCTTTCTACAATTTAGAGGAACGGGTTCTTTGCCATACTAGGTCCATTTGGGTTCCAGGATGGAGTAACAGAAGGTCTACTCAGAAAATACTTACTACAAGAGTGTGCAATTTAGTCTGGAAATGCCAAAATGTAGTTTTATATCATGACAGAATACAGTATTTTGAGTTGCAAACAAGATAGGAGGGGAGAAAAAGGTGGTCTATCTTCCTTGAAAAGAAAGAAAGGGTTATTTATTTTTGTTTCTGTTAATAGATAGCATTTCTTTCTCTCCTTGTCCCTCCTGTTCAGCTTTATCTGTAGGAAGCTTTTGGATGTATGGGGTAATCAGGCTGGCAGTAGTATCTTATTACACCTAAATGTGAGTATGACAGAGGGAGAAACACATGAGGAAATAGAAGCTTGGCTGACATGAGAAGATGAAAAAGACAGGTGTTCCTGAAGGTGGTTTTCATTTCCTAGTTAGTGTTCTGAAATTCCCAAGTTTGTAACAGATTGTAATTGCCAAAACAGACAATGCTCTTGTGAGCAAAACGTTTTTGGATGGAATGTATTCCTATTTTAACATGAGTAGAATCTGACTTTCCTCCCTTACTCGTTTTTGCCCTGAAAAAAAGTGCATTTTTTTCTCTGCAGCTGCATGTTGTATATCAAAAGAGATATTCTCTGGGTAAATTCTACAGCAGCACTTTAGAAGATGTCAAATAGATTTTTTTTTTTTTTTCTTTTCTAAGAGTATCAAGGATGTCCTTGACATCTGTTATCTGTTGTTTTATTATGAAGTATGTTTTGCAGTAAAAACTAATCTGTTACTTGTAAAATAGTCTGAGAAAGATTTGTGTTTTATTACTATTATCCTATCTAGCATTGCAGGAAATTCCAATTATTTCAGTGATACTGATGTTAAAATGAAAGTTGGAAACAATAAAAAAAAAAAGAATTATTGGCTTGTACTCTAAGCACTGAATGAAAAGATTGTTTTGTACTTGGTGTTTTCATTGCAGGACTTGGAGTGTTTCCTGTCCAGGGGTGACAATGATAGGTCTGGCTGTAAAAGTGAAACATTTGGCTGAACAAAGGATGATATTGGGCAAGAGGGATTATGTGCGAGAGTTGATACTTCTAGAATATGTGCAGGCCAGCTGTCTTYCAGTATTTGTACATAGCTTTAATTTGACTGTATGTCTTYAGAATGAATTAGTTGATGTTACTTGTACACTATTGCTTTGTAATTAATTAATTAATAAATTTAAGTAAAATATTTGAGTGTTTAGGAAAGGAAGAACTTTTGCATTGATGATAAAGTGTAGATGAATTAGCAAGTATAGCATTTGAGGTTTAGTTCAGAAAACATAGCATGCTTTCCAGCATGCTGGAAAGTAATTTATAGAGTTTTGATATTGATGAGTGTTAGTTATGGTAGTTGGTCAGAGCTCTGTCAACTTGAATGTGTTTCTTCAAGCTGTTTGATGAGATGTTTAAATTCATGGTGGCTGAAATAATAAAAGGCTTTGAGTATTAGGGCACAGTTAGACCAAAGTTACGCTATATAATTGGAGGTGTTTCACTGAATACAGGTGATGACATTTGCAGTTTTTATTCCGACTGGGCAAGAGGTATTAATAAAAAGACAAACCAGAAAACTGGCAAAATTATGTGGCTGTTGGAAGAAACTGAGCATCTCTGGGGAAGCTAAAACCTGCCAAAAAGCAGCTGTCAATATTCGAAAGGCTCTTCTCTCCCTCCTCTTACTTCTAGGTCTTTTCTGTAATTTTAGGATGGACTAGTCAGGTAAAGATGACAGTTTCCTTTCTCTAGTTGAATAGGGTTGCGTAAAAGCACTGAATTAYGTTGCTTGACTTCCCCTCTTAATATGTTTAGGCCTTCTGGAGTGCCCATTAGCTAGTAGTTTGGCCAAAATGGAGGTTTTACTGTAGGAAAGCGTGTGCTATTTGAATCATGAGCATTTATACATGCTATTAGTAAAGTATTTTCTACAGCTGTTCAATTGATGACAAACTTGTTTCCAGTTTCCCTGCAAACTTATAAATTTTAAAGCAGAAATAACTACCATGACTATGTTCATTTTCTGCAAAACTCCATTTCTGTCACTGAAGATTGTAAGATCATAAGAAAATCATAAGAAACTGAATTATCCTCCTTTAGCTAATTTTAGGTGAGAASTGAATGTCCAACAGAAGGTGGTGAGTTTAAGACAGAAGAATTGTACAGAATTGTACAAAAGTCATGATTTCTGATAGAAATAATTCATATTGGGGGGGGGGGGGGAAGAAAGAGATCAGTGACTTCAAATAAGAAGTCAGAACCTTCTCAAGACTGCAGTATAAAGACCTGTATTGGTCCTCATCGTCTTGCAGGATAAATATCAATTATGAATCTTAAGAATTATGCTAAAACTTCTTTTCAGACTGGCAAAAAATATCTTYCAGCATTAGTTATTCGGGGAGGAAAGAGTTCAAATATGCTTTATGGAGTTTAATTATCTCTCTCCCTTTTTTTTCTTATATAGCTATCAAGTGCAAATCCTGTGTATGAGAAATTCTATCGACAGGTATGTATGTTTTTATTAAAGAAGCAAACATTTTTRCTTGCATAAAAACAGAATATTCTTTTTCTGCAATCTTTAATGTGACCAGCAGCGTGTAAACTGCAGAAGTTCAGAAAAAAAAAATCTGCTTTAAGATATATTTTTCTRGTATACTTTATAGTAGCTAACACTTGCTTGACATGTGTTACCACTGTCCATTATATCACGTGTAACACACTTGTCTGTTATGATKAAGTGAATTTTTGCTACAAAGTATGCTGTTATGTTTTTTCCCCCCGCCCCCTTTATAAATGAAGCTAAATTGTTTTTACAGTCCTGTTAGTGCTATGTAAGCCCTACATCTCTTTGAGTATCCTCAGAGGTTCTAATATCCTGCTGTAAGGAGTGAAATTTGGATGGAAAGCCACTGACAAAGTGACTCCTAGTCCTGACAGCTTGGCCAACAGATAAAAATTATTCCATTTCAGTATCTGTATTCATCATCTGTTTTCTATATTTAGATTTAGCAAAGATACTTAAAACATATTTAATCAGTATTTCATAGAATGTGCGTAATATCCATTATACAAACATAAGTACACAAAAATACCTTTAAGTAAACAAATTTAAATTAATGGTTGTATAAAGCAATTGCAATTTTTTAAAAATAAATAAATTTTAAATAACTTATGAAGCCCTCTAGAAAACCTTATAGGAAGGCTTTTATTTTCCCTGCTCTGTGAACTCGTTAAAGCTTCTGTCTACTTGTCCTATAACGGGATGTACTGTATAAAACCTTTATTTAGGAACTTCTGAGTCTCAGTACTGTGATGTAGCCTTACCTGCTGTGGAGAGAGAAGCTATGATGTCTGCCAGTACTTTTTTTGAGCTGTGCTTAGGGTATTAGCATAATACGCTGATATTCATAAATATGCATAAAATGAGAGATAAAATGTAGGGGCTAGAAAATTTGAAGTTTGTCTTCTACTTTAAGAAGTTTTTTTCTGTATTAGAGTATTTTTGAAGTTACTGAACAAGAAGAGAAAGTTCAATCAAAATTAGATTGGATTCAGAAACCAGCTTGAAGAAATAGGAAACAATTGTCACTSTTAGAAAGTTGTTTTCTTTCTCTGACTCAATCTGAAGGACAAGCCCAGTATATATGTATCTCCAGGAACTGAATTAAAGGCCTTAGAAGACTCCAATGTTACAAAGATTATTACAAGGTCATGAGAAAGGACAAGAGATTTATTTTCTGCRCGTTATGCTTCTTGGCTTAATACTGTTGACACCTTTTCACTGACTTGCATAATCATCCCAAGKGCCAATCCATTTCTTCCTTCTGATTGCAATTGCTTAACCCTTGAAATCTGAAGCAAAAAGTTGGATACAGACATTCAAGCATAAGTATGATGCTCATTGCTAAGTCACTTAATATCTTGCATTTGTGGGAATATATATAGCCTAGTACTATAAAGTACTAATATGATAATATTTGTTGCCTGTTATTCCTCTGAAAGAAGGGGGCTTCCTCAACAGTTACTGATGTTAAGATGAGCTTGGGGACTCAATTTCTGCAGGGTTGCTTTTCTGACTCGGCTCAGATAAACTTCTTTCTGAAAGTGTTTGTGCTAAGAGGAACCTTTGGAAAGTGTTGTGTCAAAGACTTCTAGTTGCACTAGATAACTTTTTCCTTCCCTCACTTCTGTAAGAAGGTGCCAACTTCCAGAATAGAAGTGGTACAAAGATATTCCTTACTTCTTGTCTTTTGGTGCTGGTAGAGCATGTCTTTTATCTTTCATATCAGAAGCATTAAAGAGCATTCCACACTCTTGCTCATTCCATGAATCATAGAATCCTTAAGGTTGGAACAACCTTGCACTTGTTGAATTTCGTGAGATTTGTCGATGCCTACTTGTCTGGTCTGTCCAGGTCCCTCTGGATGACAGTGTAGGTGGTGAAGACGTTCATCACCTGAAATAACTCTGATGCCTAGTACTCTTTCAATTCTATCATCAGCTTATGAAGTAATTCATCTTGTATGATATATTGTGAAATATAGTTTTTGTATTTTTTTTTTAACTAAGAAGGTTGATTACTTGAAATGCATTTGAAATCTTAACCTCTTAATCAAGATTTTTTTTTTTTTTAAATAAAATATTTTTCTGTGTTTGATCTCTAGACTGGTCAAAATAAGGTGAGATTAAAGTATAAGCTTATGTAAATGATAAAGTAGTTGGCAACTAATGTAATGCAGCTCAGCACATGATCAGTGTGTATTCACTGCTGTTGAATTCTTGAGGAATTTTGAGCAGAAGTATTATTCATTGTTATCTTGTGACCTAAGAATATCAGGCACACTCTTTCAAACAGCCATTTCTGATCCTACAAAAGAAAACTTGCAACAGCAAGGTTGTCTGCTGATACAGGTATGAAAACAGTTTGTTTGCTGCTAAGAGAAAAATCTCTACCAAACTGATAAATTACTGACAAATACCAGCAATTTTCTCAGTTTGACGGTGCRGAAAACTGACTTAAATTTAACCGTTGCAGCATGTTGTAAATAAAGCATTCAAGATTCAGTAGTTTGTAAAGAAATTGAGATTTATTCATTAAAAAATAGTAATTAATACTTGGAGAATTAGCTACACAGAAAGAAACTGTACRTACCAGGTCAAGTAAGCCTGCGTAAATCCCTCAAAGTCATCTTCCTCTGGATTGAAGGTGAAGAAAACAAGTCACTAACCACAGCCAGTGTGCTGCTCTGTGACTTTCCTGAAAGAGCAGAAAATCCTCAAGGCTTTTTTTGACTGGATCCTAATGTTGTTAGGCTTATCTGATAGACTGCACCAAGTGAAGAGGGAACTTGCTGCAGTGTCTTGGTCACTTCTTCCCTAGAATACAAACAGTTCTTCCATACAGGCTGAATTTGGTATTTAAAAATCTGAGCAATGGGTTAATTATAAGRCAGAAAGGTGTATGGTTTTATTGCTGTGGTTTGAGAATCCTAAATTGTAGGAACCAACCTGTCCCAATTAAAGCATATAGGAAAACTTAAGATGTTTTCACTTTTATATTAAATGACATTTTCTAATTTGATTTTGGAGTTTTTTTTCACTTTTAGAAACAGGAAGTATCTATTGACAACTTTCTGTAGCATATTTTTTAAATGAGGAATTATCAGGGCTTCTTATCTAGTCCTTTGAAAAACTAATTTGCAAACACATCTTTGGGAGGTCTCTGCCTTGAGTATCTTATGTGCTGTGCCTTTAAACTTGAAAGGTTGATCTTTGTTCTATACAAAATATCAAATATAGACTTTGATTTAACAAAATTTTGAGACTGTAGGTGATGTTTTCAAGCATAGACAAGATTTTTTTTTTTATTGCATAGTCCCAACCCTTGCTCTTCTAACTGAATCACCAGTTTGCCTGATTGTTCTCAGGCTGTTCTTGGGACAGCTGTGACTCTATGCTCAGCAAGTGTYCACACTTCAAAAGTAAAGAGAGGTGAAAGAAAAAAAATAGCGAGAAAAATCTAATGCATGCATCAAGTTATTCTTTGTGTGCATGTATATCACTTTTCTGTGCATATTCATTTATCTGTGCAACTTCAGTTTTGGTTCTTTATCTCTTTCTCCCCAGGAAATGGGGGAAAATAAATGACCTTTGCCTCTCTCCTGTCCTTCAAAGTGTTTGTCATGTCTCAAATTCATCAGAGTTTCAGGGAATCTCAGCCCATCATAAACTTGAAGCTTTTGTTTTTGAATATRTTGTGTAATTTTTGTATAAAAAATGCAAGATGTAATTTGATCTTTAGATTTTTCACGACCTATACAACTCTCTGGTATAGTAAACTTGGACAGTCTAAGCAAAGATGCCCTCCTTAGTCTATTCTTTTTCCATACTACCTGTCCACAATTGATTAGTCTAAAACATTTCTACAGTCCTCATAGGACTAGTTCTGAGTATAAGTGAATAATATTAAATGTACAACCCCTTTCTGTGCATTTTTTTTTGCTTTAGATTTTTAAAGAATGCACAGCTCTATTTTCCTGTTCTCATGTATGTGACATGACCTTTACCACTGTTCTTTCCATTTGAAGATATAGTTGAGATACTATTTCCTTTCAGGAACTTGAATCTCTTTTAATGACCTCTCTTCGGATCCAGAGAAAGGTGTGCTGGTAATTTGGCATTCTGCCAAAATTGTCAACAACTTCTTCAGYGTGTAAATGAGCTTCCCTCTTGAAGAGGGAAATGCTCAGTTTCTAAAGTGGGGTGGCAAAGGATATGTTCAAGTAGAACCTTCTTTTTCAGGGCATAGCTGAGCATTCAGAGCATTCTAAACTAGATGATTAAACTTAATCCAATTGTGGAATTTCAGTGCCCCTACAGTCAAATCTTTGGTAGACATCAAAGAGAAAATCTGTAATTTCAAAGGACTAATTAGAGAAGTTCAGATGGTGACCTAATGTGAACATGTTTCTACTGTATAATTTTGAGAAAGTTTCAGGCTTTTGTCTGTACTTGAGACTGAAGCACTTGAAATCTAGGCATAATCAAAAGTTGTAGAGTTGCAGCAGCAGACATTTGATTTGYTTGCCTATATGTTAGTGTTTTTCCTCACTTTTAAAATTTAATTAATTTAAATCTTCATTTAACATGATTTGTGAGGAGAAGTTTGTGGTTAGATATTAGCTTTCAGCTTAGGAGATTTGAGGTAACTTTCTTCCATCTGCCCCGAACTGGGTTATCTTTTAGAAATTTCTAATCTTTAGAAA